>CAXIVR010000005.1:129027556-129537556 GCA_964035755.1 Teleogryllus oceanicus | reverse complement strand
TGGAAAGAAACAGCATTTTCCCGTGTAATTACCATGCTCCCTCTAGTGCGTACGTTGTTATAGGAAACGAAAAAGGGAGGAATGTGAATTAGCGGGTTAATAGGGCGGGGGCCCGGATAACAGCAACTGAAATCTGTTGAAACCGTATAACATGTTTCATGAAAGTGTGAGTTACTCAATTTCGAACATATGCGTTAATGTCAGACAGAGAGTTTTAAATTGAGTTGTCTCAATACTTTTACAGACATTCCCAAGATCATGAAACACTGACTGCGTGGAGAGTAAGCGAATTTTGCTGTATTGCCATAGCTTGATTACAGTGATTATTGTTGTTGATAGCACATGCGATATTGGTTATCGTGGACGGAGAAAGCAGATGTCAGGGGAATGAGGAGAGGAGAGAGACCGAGAGAGAGAGAGAGAGAGAGAGAGAGAGAGAGAGAGCGGGAGCGAGAGAGCGGAGCAAGAGAGCAGGAGTAAGAGAGCGGGAGCAAGAGAGCGAGAGCGAGCAGAGAGAGCGAGCGAGAGAGAGAGAGAGAGAGAGAGAGGAGCGAGGAGAGAGCGAGAGAACGAGCGAGAGCTAGCGAAAGAGAGAGCGAGCGAGAGAGAGAGAGCGAGCGATAAAGAGAGAGTAGAAGAAAAATAAGAGATAGGATTATTGTAGAAAAAAGTCGATAGAGCAAAATTGGGGGAAATTAGCGACAGAGCGAGAGAGCGGAAAGGATGTTGAGGGAGAGCAAGGGAGATGGAGATAACAGGAAAGGATGAAGAAAATAGAAAATGCATACATTTGGAATAGAGAAGAGGAGAAAAAAGGAAAGGAAAAAGAAGAGACTTTTGGAGTTACTTTAAATTTAATTATTTGCACTAACGGTTACCTAAAGAAAAGTGAAAGCGTAAACAAATATTAAACTATTCAGCATAACTTTTAAACATGCACTGACCTATTTTTCTACTGGAGGGGCCTCATAAATGAAACGTAGTTGGCGAAATTACATCGAACTGCGATTTATTACTTTTAAATACCACAATGTAGGTTAGAGTAGTTTTCTAAAAATTATCAGAAAACGTCAAGGCGATAGAAATGCTAAATTGGTAGAATGAACATTTACACAATCAAGAATGTGCAATTGTGATGACACATTGACAATTAACTGCTTACAGAAAAGGATGCAGTTTTTTGTTTTCACCTTTGACTCAATTTTTAAAGCAAAGACGCGAGAATCTATTTAATTTTATCCAAAATCAAGAAATCTTAAATAAAATTGTTTTTTACAACTGTATGATTTGTGTATTACTGATTTTGATTCCTCATCGAAAATATGTTTCTCCATATTGCATTATCACATTCAGTCTCAGATCGTCACTACACACTCAATGCTTTTATTTCAAAATGGTATCTCAAACATGTATGAATTTGTAGTTATAATTGAACTACGACCATACGTCTTGTTACTGATATGATAGCTCAGAATTCTTTTAGTCACAAAAAGAAATCACTGCTACATGGATGTGTTTTGAAAGAATACATTTCTGAGGATAGAGAAACAGTGGTTTGTATAATTAAGGGAGAAACATCTTCTGCCAGAGAACAAAGTACCCCCAACGATCCATCAAGAGTGAAATTCAGATGTTCCGATTCCTCCCGCTCTCTGACATTCGTCTGGAACGATCGCGCAGTGGCTCATTAGCTGTATGGCGCTAACGGATGACGAGACGCGAGGCAACGAAAAGCCATGCGATGTTCGTATGCAAGGAATCTTGGACTGCGATTGTTCAGGCCTGCTCAGTCGATCTCAAATGAATGGTGGACCAGTTCCAAATTTAAACAAAACCTCGGAAGCATTCAAAACGAAAGGAGAAGACACGTCTAACACGTGTAAATTATCAGGGAAGATAAAATGATCAAGACAGCTGACAACAATAAGCTGTGTTGACTGTAGAACGAAGGTGTTGTTTTTCAGTTCGACCACTTGAGTCACTCAAGCAGCCTGCTTTCTCACACAAAATACCACGAACCTGAAATACTACACCCACACCTCTACATAAGCTTATGAACCGTGAACCCTCACCGGCAACAGTTCCACTGCCCACGAGATTCACTCCTCGAAAATAGACTGCACTTCTGGCCAGCGGATGGTGGAATGAGCAACGAGAAGGCCGGCCCGCCATTAAAAAAGAAAACAAAACCTTGACATATACATGTCTCTTTTCGCTCTTTGTTACGTCCAGTGAGGAGACGCGGCGAAAATTCAGAACAACACAGAACAGCTAAAGTGTACGCGAAGAAAAATACCCGAACGCGCTGTTCTTTGCGATCCGCTTAAAGTCGTGCTTCCGGAAGGCAGCCCATTAGGGAGACCCATAGTTCTGTCACTTCGTGCCGCGAGCTCGTTTTTCAGAAGGCGTCACCAAGTGAATTAAGGAAGGCCGTAAATCTATTTATAAAAACCCCCGCCATGTCCGGGTGGAGAAGTGGGACTGCCACGCAGATACATTAGCGCTTCCCAAAGGGAGAGAGCGAATCAATGCGTGGGAGCAATGAGCGTGTTAACGCGTTCTTGAGGACTTGGAATGTTATTTTCACAGTCTGCCTTCATAACCTGGATTATTCCAAAAATTGTCGCCGAACGCTTTCGGTAAAGACAGACGGCTGACGTCTTCTGCGTGAAATAAAGGGTTATCTGATCTGTGTCATTTTCAAATGAAGACGGGTATGGGCAGGGTTTGTTATGTAGTGGTCATCTCGCAACCATCGAGAATTAAGAGAAAAGAAGAAACACAAAATGAGTTTCTTAGAGATCTACTTTGTTGAAAACGTAAGTAAGAATTTGGCTGGTCTCCATTCTACATTATTTGTTTCATCATGAAATAAAACAAAATCAAAGAACAACTACAGAGGATACAACTCAAGGCTAGGCAACTCAAGGCTCAATTTTACGGAAGAAGAAAAGGCAAAATGTACTCTCCAACAATTCGCTCAGAATACAAAGCAGACTAAGTCTATAAAATATATAGGTACTCCTATTAAGAATAGATTTTCAAATTACCAACATATACCACCAGACTCAAGATCTTAACTCTGAAATTGGCCACTAAATTACTCTATTGTGGTGCGAGCTCCGAGTCGCAACCTACATATACCGTCTGAATGCGTGGATGATTTGGTGGATTTACGGGCACACAAATAGTGAGACACCCGCTCCTTGATTTTCTCGGATTATACAAACAGGTGTGTGGTGTATAACGTAGTAAATCAACGTAGGAAAGAGTGCCAGGTCTTCCTTAACACGGCCTATTTCGAATAAAGAATACAAAGAAATGATTTATGATGAAAACACACTTTATGAGAAACTTCGTCTGAGGCCTTTGTTTAGTAAGGATTTTCGCAGGCATTTAACCATGCATTTGCTGTGCTTTTCTCTAAAATTGTTCACAAAGATTTTAGGAAACACATTGGTGAGCAATTTAGGACATGTCTTTATGAGGTAATCTCACATATACATGTTTGAATATGTAGGTAATATACGATCTGCAATTAATGACGTTTCAATTTTCAGTATCTTTTAATAATTTATAGATCCTATTAGATTTTTTGAATACCTCACGAGAATACGCCGAATATTATATTATCATCCAAATACATTTTTGTTGAAGTAATAATTACTCAATCAAGCTGCAGTGCCGATAAAATGAAAATCAAACGTTTTTTCCCATGTTAGCCATGCGTCTCCTCTACTCTTAATATTTCTATCCATAATAGTTTTTTCAAATTAATCTGCAATGTCGCATGCATATTAAAAATATCATACTTTATGACAGATTATTTACAGCACAGAAATTTTCATCCTTAGATCAGTTTCACTAATGAAATATAAATCATTATACAGCGTACAGTATGTAGTAGTAATTTTTTCGGCATCTTAATGAAACGGTGATTATCATACTGAATTGTAGACTGAAGTAACTATGAACCAATATAATGCGGAAGTTATGAAATATTTCTATATTTCTTAAAAGCTTCTGAACTGTTGAAATACACTCTCCCCATAGCCCTCTTTTAGCGTCATTTCCTTTGCACCAACGGCTGTTTAGACCGAGGGAGAAACAGAGGTCTTAGCAACTGCGAGCGCACGGAACGGAAAAACTCTCGCGCCACCCAAGATGCTGCAGGCAACCCCTAATTTAAGCAGCATGCTTGTCTGTCTTACGTCCCCACTTAACGCCACTCTCGCCATTTGCTTGCCTTGACCTCGCCCTCGCCCTCCCACTCGCCCTCCCACTGCCCTCCCCCGCCCCCCACCGCCCCCCTCGCCCTCCCACTCGCCCTCCCACTCGCCCTCCCACTCGCTCCCTCCTCCACTCGCCCTCCCACTGCCCTCCCGCACTGCCCTCCCACTCGCCCTCCACTCGCCCTCGCACTCGCCCTCCACTCGCCTCCCCTCGCACTCGCCCTCTCACTCGCCCTCGCACGCCTCCACTCGCCCTCCACCGCCCTCGCACTCAGCCCTCGCACTCGCCTCGCACTGCCCTCGCACTCGCCTCGGCCCTCGCACTGCCCTACCGCTGCGCCGCCCGCCCGCCCCGCTGCCGCCGACGCCCCGGCCGCGAGCGTGGCGCGGGCGCGACGTCAGTGCTCATCTGCCCAGGCGCTGGCGGTCGGGGACGCCATGCGACGCGACGCGCTTCGCAAACAATTGGGCGAGCGGAATAAAGAAGTGCGAGCGCGGTTGGCGCGGTCGGCGAAGAGCGCTGGGCGCGAAAATGGAATAAAAGTTCACGTCGGGAGGAAAAAAAAAATCAAACGAAACAAGTTTGTCATATTTTTATTTATTTACAAACGTTACGAGAACAGGTAGGTGACTGATGTTCGCGTTGATTTCTTGTGGAACGCAACGGAACGGCGCATCTAAGGCGCCATTTTGTTTGCGGAAACAAATTATAATCGTTAAATAATTATTAATATGCAAGAGTAGATGAGAGGACACGTGTATGTGATGAGTACTGCATTTAGTTCTGTGCATAGACAAGACTTGCCTTCTCTTTTCCTCAGCAGACGATCACAATATAGTCTTTTACCTTGCGCTCTGTTGTAAGGGTCAATAATGTTAGATAAATGATCATAAATGCGAAAGTGATGAGTTGAGACATAGGATCTGATGGACTGACATGTTAATATGGGGAGACAAGCTCGGTGGACTCGTTTGGTGGAAACCATGCCTTTCACAGGGCTCGAGCCAGCTGTCATCGAATCGAAGAACTTGCCTAGTCCACGCCTCTGCTGTTTATCGCAGCAGACAAAAAAAGAAACTCTCATCATTGAAAAATCTGTTCTTCTGCACTCTTCAGCAACTTCCATTCTTTTCTGTAAGATGTTTTCTCCGTTTTCTGTAAGATGTTTTATCTCGCTGTGTATCACACAATAATCAAGTATTCGTTTTGTCACATATCGTCTATCCCTGCCACATACTCCCCTACTATAGCTTCTTTAACAATCTTAATATACTAGCTAGACCTTTGTGAAGATACGGTAATGAACAAATCAAGTTCATGCCTTGAACAACGCTTTCGATGGCAGCTCTCTCATACATTCCGTTTAGAACCCAAGAATACATATTTATAACAGAAGAATCAATCCTTGACTTTCAGACGATTTGATTGTGTTGGTCAATCTATCTAAAGCAGTTGTCCAATTAAACAATGCTGGCGAAGAAATTATCTGGAATTATTTATAATTTACCAACAGATAACGAATAACATAACGAATTCAATGTAATTACAGAAAATATACTCTTAAAAAAATATACATACGGTCCGAGAGTAAAACTATATTCAAAATATTTTTATAAAACGAAAATATAAGACTTGATCCTTCAAAATCTGGGCCCATTCCCTTCATGTAAAGAGATATATTAACTACTTAACGAGAAAGAGCTCGATGATAAAAAGATGCGATTATTCACTTCTGTAAATTGCAGCTCTGTGGAAAATGTTGTAATGGCGACAAAATGTCATAAAAGAAATATACCGTTTCTTCAAAATCGGACATTGCAATAAAGAATCCAACGTTTTGTAATGTTATTCATACTTGCTAGAAATATTGCTATAATCGACATATGCACATTTGCCGACATGAACATAAAGTTCGAGAGGAATTGAAAAGCTCCAAAAAAGTTCATAAAGCAATAAATAAATAAATAAATAAATAAATAAAAATAAAGATTTAATTTTAAACTCTTGTATACCATCGTCTCCTATCTTATTTCAGTAGAATACATACCTTTTGCGGCTCTCACACGCCACCAATCTTTATAAATGAGGTCTCCAAGGAAAGAGAATTTCATGTAGACGTGACGAATTGCACTTTGATTTTGAAAACATGAAGCATTTGTTTAAAAATCATTTAAATATTCATGTCAAAAGCAATCCACAACACTCGGTCGTATTTTTGAATCTACATCGTTAAATAACTCCTAAATGAAGATATTTGGAGCCTTAAAAACTAAAATTTTGAAGCCAAAGGCCTCGAGGGGAAGCTCGTTCTTTAGTGCCCAGATATTTATATTGTAAAAGAAAATAATGCGAATAATGAGAATATACCATCCACGTAATCCCCGAGAGCCTCTCTAGTATTTGTCAAAACTAACTTACGTAACGGTGGGAACATATTTTCATGTAATACTGATATTTATAGTTACAACACACAGAAATCATGTTCATCAAGTATCAGTATCAACAGCTTACTACAAGAAATCCGCATACATGTACGTTACTTTACAACGCGTTGCCAGATGATATTAAACAATTAAAATTGGTACACAAATTTAAGTTAAAAGTAAAATCTTTTCTACTGCATAATGTTTCTATAAATTAAAATTTCATTTGTATTGTATAATTTAAAAAGACTTAATATGCCTGTAACAAGTAATTACTTCAGCTTCCGGGTCAATGACCCCCATCTCGATCGGGTTTTTGTCCAGATTCCTTGTTTCTTTGAGCAAATGCTGAGACGGCCCCTTGATTTGCTTGTGGGCGTAAATGTAGCTTCACTATGGGCACGTTTTGTTGAGCTTTCCTTTTGCTTGTAGAAGTAGTAGAGCTTAGGGTGAGTTTCAATTTTGTTAGCAATACAGAAAAATCAAATCTGCAGTTCGATTACCGTTACAAATAAGTTTTCTATAACTCGGAAAAGAAAAAAATCTAGTTTTTGAAACTCAAGAAAGCGTGCACAGATGATTTTCTCTCCCATACGTCACATACAGTTTTGTACAGTTTTTGACTAAATAAATAAATAAAAGAAACGTTCGTCACATCGAAATCTACAGGATGAGATCTTCCTGAACATTCTATTACTTTTTTGCTGGTTCGACGCTTCTTGATTCTACCCCACCTGTTCAGAGCCTGTAGAATCTGCAACTGTAAGTGAAATTAATCTAAATAATTGATATTCTATGCGATTGAAATACACGAGTGTACCTCTCTACTCGGTAATAACATTAAATAAGAATGGTTTGTATTGATATGAAAGTATTTTATTGTTATCCATTGCCAGGAGCCATATAGAACAAGTGACGGAGGATAAGAAGGTCTCGAAGAAAAAATATATAACAGGCTTAATATGGAAATGAAAAAATAGGGAAGAGGGTGGGGTTTAACATGCGAGAGGTCTCGCGCAGGTACCTGGTGGAGTTATATTAATTTTTTGTTTTTTCTGGCACCAATTGCAGTGTACGCGAGGACTATGGCGTATGGGACGGAACGCATTCCCCATTGCGCCAAAGTCCATTGATTGATTGATTGATTGATTAGTGATTTCGAACACGTCAACAGTTAAGATCATTAGTTCCGTAAGTGTAGTGCATGCTTTTATCGCGGGAGGTGGGAGTAATCTTCCCCCGCTGGATGGTGAGATTGGCTTGCTGGTTTTCCCCAACATTGGGGCACCACCTCAGCCAGGATAAGTTCTAAGCTCCGGACTGGTCTCCCTATATGCTTGATAGTGTAGTGCAGGTATGTGGAAGAGAAAGTAAGGGGTGAGGATAGGTCAAACAAGAGGAAGGAAAGATCGCGCGCGGTCCATGGCCCATCTGTTAGGATACCGCTTCAGCATCCGCCTGGTGTTGATCGGAGAAACCACGGAAAACTATCGATCAGAGCAGCCGGTGGCTAGAATTCTCCTCCCGACAGCGGCGGCTGAATTCGACCCAGCTGTCTTGATAGTATCGGAAAGCATGCCACCGTAGGGACTCGAACCCTGGACCCACCCGGTCAAAGGCACTGTAGTGACATCATTTGCTCTGAGCCTCTTAAGTCGGTGCGAAAGCCCAGATTGGGGGAGATGCTGCAATTGTAATAATATAACATAATGAGAAGGAAAGATCCAGCTTGAAAGGAAATTCAAGTTAGACTAGAAAAAAAGAATTATTTCGGCCGAAGCGATCACATTCACAAAATTGCGACAAGGAAACAAAATTCAGATCTTTGGAAATTTTCCTTTTGTAACAGAACAATTAAAGATTGGAACAGTTTACCCGCAGCAATTTTCAAGCTTTTCAAAAAAAATTTCGGAAACCATTCAAAAGAAACAGTGTAGTGTAGTGCAGTGCAGTGCAGTGCAGTGCAGTGCAGTGCAGTGCAGTGCAGTGCAGTGCAGTGCAGTGCAGTGCAGTGCAGTGCAGTGCAGTACAGGCAATACAGTTAAGTGCAGTGAACGCAATGAATGCATTAAAAAATCTAATTTAACCAATATTATGTAGTTTGTATTGAAGTTTAGTATCACCAACGTAATTATTGGGTATCATGACAGAGTTGAAATAATTGTTATTATACTTAGTGGTAGTATTATTATGTCATCCTCGTCTTGTACTGTACTCCTATTATCATTATTATTATTATTATTATTATTATTATTATTATTATTATTATTATTACTGTAATTAATGCTATTTAACTGCCACCGGGTCATACCCAATTACAGTTCAAATAAATGTATGTATGTAAGATTGCGCGCGATACATGGACAGTTCTATAGGAAGCTACTGCGGCATTCGCCTGGACGCTTCCTGAGAAGCCACAGCAGCCAGTGATCAGAGCAGCCGGCTATAAAATGAATTTCGGCAGAAACCACAAATTGTAGATATAAGATGAGATGTAAGGCGTCGCTTTTGCTCTCGCCGTCACTGATTGGTTAAGGAGTTATATTAAAATATTTATAATACTTTGCCCATTTTGTAGTTGGCTGTTATTTAAACCGAACTGCGCAGAACAAATGATTCTGGGACCGGATTCCACGCAAAACCATTATAACATATTAAAATCCATATCATTTGTTATCTGACTCATAATTGCGCAGGGATGTTTAGCGTCAGACCAGCCCAAAGGCTGAAAAGTAAAATGACTTTTATACTATTCTTTTGGTTTATTAGAATGCTCAATACACTCCAAGTATTTTCGGGTGGATTTCGGCCCACTGTCATCGGCATCGTCGTTGGCGACGGAGGCGGTGGCGGTGGGGGCGGCGAGGGGCGCGAGCGCGCGCGATTTTTTTTTTTCCCCGCGCCCGCGTCTGTCAGTTTGGAGAATGGCAGAGGCGCGTTGGAGATGGCGCAGCCTATTTTTACTGGGGCACATAACAAATCGAGTTCTCGGACGCCACACCTGCCCGCTCCTGTTCCTCCCTCCCCGGCCCCCCCCCCCCCCGCCCCCCCTCACCTCCTCCCGCCCAACCGCTCCCTTTATTTCGTTCTCTCTCCGCGCGGGAGTGTCACCTCCTCAAAGTGTGATTCGCAAGCTTTGCTGCTTGTTTACTTCAAGTTATTGTGAATGCCGCTAACAAGAGGTCGGCCGACAGCAACACGTGCTATATACCTCATGTTGCGGCTATATTTGGGAATTTATTTCTGCGCCAGCCCGACTTCAAAAGTTTTCGATGGTGCGTTTACTCACAAAAGTTAAGAGTTGTAATTCGGAATTTTGCGTCACAAGTGACCCTAGGATTATTTTTCAAGTTAACTGGAATGTAGTGGGTATCTTGAAATTGTATTTCAAGAATATGAACATTATCGTTGGATGATGTTAGACTCTTTTAAAAAAGTATGTGAATTCCAATAGTTGAAGCGGTTAAGGAATTTGCTGACAAAGGAACAAATATCTAAAATTTAAGTCATTTTAAAGAAACGTCACTCTTTTGTTGAGTGGCTAAAATACGATACACGATTTACAGAACAGAAACGACTATGACAAAATGTCGTTCGCCAGCGGAAGAAAAAAAGAAAAATACACACACACAAAAAAAACACGCTGCACAAGTTCCTGTTCCACTCCACTTTTAGCACATCTTTGAAGGCGAATTGCCTTGAGGTTTCAGTAGACGAAATAGCAGAAGAAAAGCGAGAGCAACTCTGAAACAGGACTTGAAACACGAGCGTCTGCAAGAGGTTCCAAAATGTCCTCTATCTTAACTGGAATCTCGTTCCATTTGAGGCGAAATTCCATCCGCAATATTGGGCGCAGATGGAAAGTAACTCGCGGAACTCTGTCCGGCGAGCGATTCGATTACGTGCTCGAGAAGTTGCTCCCGAGAGCTCAACCGGCTTTTCCGTCGCCATTTGAACCGCTGCTCATTGCGGTGTGATTAATATCAGAAGTTTGTCAACTGAACCTCAGCGCTCCAACGCTAATTTGCCGCTTTGCTTATATAATAAATACCGTCGACTCTGTGTTTGTTCATTAGTCGCGTATAAATGGCCGAGTGGCCCTTGCTGTGACTAGCATGTCGCCCTGAAGAGCACTAATAAAGGATTGCCAGCAACGGACGCAACCTCCTCATGAAGTTCCCCCCTCGTAGCAGAGTCCAACTAACATTCTCGGAATAATAAGTGGGGAAGCATTCTAACTACTTATTCAATTTATACGTCACAGGGATTAAATTGAATTTTGCATGGAGAAAGTGCTTTGAAAGGAAGATATATAGAGGACGGTGTAAATAATTTCACTGAATTCCAGAAGAAAAATGATAGATTGGATACGAATATTAGTGTGACGAGAAAGAATAAACATATTCGTGCTACAAAATGTCTTCGAAGCATCGCTAGCTAAGAATAAGTTTGAGATTTGAGTAAGTTTTTGAATAAGCTTTTGAATAAATTTAAGATTGAAACACTTAAGTAGCTAGATTCTATTGTACTTAATATGTTCTTTTAATGTTTATGAAAAGATATCTTGAAAGGATGGGAGAAAATAATATGTAAATATTTACATATTTTAAAGGGATATAATATGAAATAAACATATTCCAATTCATCCCGATTATGGTTTACGGTAATGCGTTTCCCGTTGTTAATGTTTAAGCTGAGAAAGTTAAAGAACATTATCCAGATCAAAGGGAACAAATATTTTACTAGGTTATTTCTTTACGTAAATTCCTTACATTTACCCAAAATAAAATGGGTAGTTTTCCTTCCTTCTAACAAGTTGATTTCGCGTTAGTAAATGAAGCGGAAGGCCAAAAGTGGCAATACTTCATTTACTCAAAATGAACTGTCACACATGTAAGAACTTCTATATTCCTCTTCTTATCAGCCATATTATTTATTTCATCTTATATTAAAAAAGACTATTCATTCTCACAAATATGGCACTTCATCGCTCTGCATAACATTTAATACTGAGGCTAACTTACGAAAAATAACGATGAGTCATATGTCAACGCAACTATAGATGACTTGAATCTTCATCTCCATCTCTAAGCAACGTCAACATGGTTACTGATCGCTTCTGCCACTTCTGCGACCATTTGTAGAACTCGCATCAAGCAATAAGAAGTCCATACGTGTTCGAGAGTGAGCAAGTTTGAGCCTCCCCGGTTTATAAGCCCAGGAAAACAAGAATGTCAGTGGCTAAAACCTTGCGTGTAAAACTGTCATGAATGAATCCAGTAGGATCCTAATTTTCTTCACGATACAAGTTCGTTGTTGACTGTTTATTGAGCCCTCCAGCGCATAAAGCTGTCACGGGAACGAACGATCTTGGCTGTAAATGTATCTTACTGGGTGCAACTTTTTTAAATATGCGAAGATGAGAGTGTTCCTTTGGCTGCATCGGGACGGGCAGTCTTAGCATTGGTGACACCCAAGGCAACATTGATTTTGCACTTTCCCCAAATTCGATATATAAACGTGAATTATAGAATATAGTATGTAATTTGCCTTCGGCGTTATTTTCGTTGTAAAGACATCTCATGTCAACATTACGTGTCCATTGGTGATCTTGTCTGTGACGTGACAACAGGCTAATTGTTGTGCAATAAAATAATTTTGTTAATGGGAATGAGAGGAACACCCATCTTGTTCTTGTCATTTTATGTCATCCTTCATGCAGATTGTATTCTTGATATGTGTGGCTAAATATTATCAAGAATAATAAATGAATTATAAAATCATTGTTATTTCTGGCAAATTTATTTACAAAAGTTATTACTAAAACGGCAAAAATATTATGTTTCTTAAATTTTGACGTACTTATACAAATTAGGAAAATCGGGAAATATCAATGATTGGAAAGAAAGTAATGCAATTTATAATCAAAAAGATCTTCCCGTCTTCAAAACTTTACCAAAGCCAATTTTACCAATCTGTATATACGAGTGATAGAGTTTCACCCTTTACTTGGTAGTAATTGAATCTTAAATTCCATTATAAATTCATTTTTATATAAATACATATATAATTACAAATTTCAAATTGTGGGAATTCTGATTTTATTTCTTCTCAAATTTCAAATTATATTATATATACGCGCTTAAATTGTCAGCTGGTGTCCCCTCTATGAGGGGGTGACCGTCCGGGTGACACCATTGTAGGGGGGCAAGGGAGGGGGGCCCGTCTTCCCAATCTAGTTATGCTGCTGCTTTGGAATAGGGTTAAACATGAGAAATGGACGGATACAAAAGACATATCCAGAATGTGTATGGTCTTCCTGTAGACTCCTTCTCTTCTGCACTCTTATCTCCACTTGAGACCACGTCCACAACCTCCATTTCGGCACCTCCTGTTCGACAACATTCACAGCCGGTTTTCCGCACCGCATGAGCCATGCTCCCTCCTCCAAACAGCGCCCTCGCTTCACCTGCTCTGATTTCCATCTGTCAGCTCCCAGTCGCCGTTGCCGAGGTCCTCCATCATCTGTGGCTCGGCTTTCGGCTCCGTCGCCACGTAGCAATCCCACTGCTTCCGTGATATCATCTCCGCCTCCTCTTTCCTTCTCCTCACCAATCACCGACACCGTCACTTTCATCCGCCTTTGTCTCGTTGGCGTCCGCCTCCATTTTCTCTCCTCCCTTCAACCTCTTCTTTCTCCTCTGTTCGTCACGCGCCATCACCGTCAACACATTCATACTTGCGGAGATGGCTTTGATAGATTGATTTTTTCGTGTTTCCGGGCGCGTCACTGCTTTGTCATTAGTCCCGTTAGTGTAGTGCATGTTTTTCGGAGATGGCCCCCCTGGATGGCGAGATCCGGCGCCGACCTACCGTCGGCTAGTGGGGTTTCCCCCAACCAGGACTCTCCCACCAGCGAGGCACCGCCCCAGCCCGGGCAAGCTCTAAGCTCCTGACCGGTCTCCCGGAATATGTGGTAGTGTAGTGCATGTTAGTGTGTGTGTGTAAGGGGAGAGAAGAGGACAAGAAAGAGGAAGGAAAGATCGCGCGCGGTCCGTGACCCGTTTGTTAAGGTACTACTGCAGCATTCGTCTGGTGTTGATCGGAGAAACCACGGAAAACTACCGATGAGAGCAGCCGGCGCTAGAATTCTCCTCCAGACAGCGACTGAATTCGACCTAGCTGAAAAGCTAGTGTCGAAAATCCTGCCGCCGTCAGGACTCGAACCTAGGACCTCCCGGTTAGAGGCGCTGCAGTGACATCAGTTGATGCACTGAGCTACCGCTCCCGGTGCGGAGATGGCGCCCGCCTCCATTTTCTCCCTGCATTTCTTTCTCTTCGGCCCCACCCTACGTCACATTCTTCCCCCCTGCCTGATGGTGCCGCCTGCGTTTTCTCTCCAGCCTTCAACCTCATTTTTCTCCTCTCTTCGTCACCGTCGCTTTCATCCGCCCCTATCTACATGGCGTCTACCTCCATTTTCTCCCCTGCTATCAACCTCATCTTTTTCCTCTGCTCGTAACCCACCCTTACCGTACACATTTCATTCATCCCTGCGTGGACGGCGACCTTTTCCCCTGCATTTATCCTCGCCTTTCTCTTTGGCCCCCACCGCCACCGTCACTTTCATCCGCCCCCAGCGTGGACAGCGTCCGCCGGGAATTCCTGAGAATAACCCGCCAGCCCACACTACGACTAGGCTCAGCCCGCGCGGCGTCTTGCAATACCTTCTTCACTCTGCGCTCTACGACGAGTAGGGCTCCGCTGTAAGTTATAGATGCCAATGAAACAGCCAGGCCAAGTTCTAAATGTTTCGTGAAACATTTAGTATGCGTCCAGGAAAAAAAGCGCCTGACGGCGCGATGCCTTTTCCGAGAGGGCGACTCCGACCTCGGAAGCACGCGAGCCAGGGTGGTTAAGAGCGCAGGTGCTTTGCGCAAGTATTTTCAGATATTACTGTTAATTTGGCGTAGTGGCTCCCGAAGTAGCCGCCTGAGTCGGAGTGTGAAATTTATTGGCTGCAAGGTCGTGCAGAGAAGCGCGGCTGGCTGGTGGACCGTCGCTATTTGCACAAGGACTCAGCGATCAATGTCTACTATAATTTTCTTAGAAGCACTCTTATGATTGTAGTCGAAGTGGGGGAGGGCAGATTCTGGTTGTCACTTGCCCCAAAAAATCGCTAATTGCACGAGGCCTCAACGATCAATGTCTACTATAATTTTCTCAGGAGCATTATTGTGATTGTTGCGGAAGTGGGGGAGGGCAGTTTCTGGTAGTCACTTGCCTCACAAAATGTATTTCAAGCTCGAAGAAAATTCTATACATATACAGTTCAAAATTATATTAACGGGAAAGTTAGTGTAAAAGTATTGTAACTCCCAATAAAGTCTCCATTGCTAATCTTATTTAAACAATGTGGTTAATATTATTTTAAAATTATTTTTGTGAAGGAGTTTGTTTTTATTTCCTATAACCCATTTTATTCGGACATTCTTTGCATTCCTTCTCTTTCCATTTCGGTACATCATTAGCACATACTCTAAAGCAGAAAGAAAGCAAAACCCAAAAATACGCAACGTAGTATACATATTTGTTGGATTTAATAAATTCGCACGTGCTCAGACAAAATGGGAGAAATACACATTATTAGTAGCACAAACACAATAATAAAATTGAACACGATCACAATATTAAATTAATAAAGGGACAGACGTTTTGACTAGAACATGAGATGGAAGACGTTCCTGAGATTTCTAGAAGGTGTTAGCCTCACATTGTTCAATTCAATATTTAACGACGAAAACGACAAAATATATTTTGACATGCACCTACGACATCCTTTCACAATTTCCTCATAACCATCTACTAAGCCTCAGATGCTGAGCATGCCAGCCTCAACAAGACTTTTTACGTCCAATGTTTCCGGTGCGAAAATGTGCTGAAATGAAAAGTATAAATGCCACTCGCGTAATCCTATTGCGGATTAGTGCCATACTTGCACACTACTGAGATACTGGAAACTTCCCGTTTCCAGTGTCTATTTTCCATGTACTGTTCTACTTACTACTATTCTCCTCTGTGTGATTGATGGCAGAGGTGACCCAAAGGAACGAGGGACGAACAAGTGAAAGGCGATATTATTGTGTTATTTACAACACTTTGCCAGATGACATTAAACGATTAAATTCAATAGAAAAGTTTAAATCCCAAGTGAAATCGTTTCTGCTGCATAACTGTTTTATACAATTAGAGACTATACTGAGCATCACAAGAAAAGTAACATTAATTTTAACACTGATACATAATGCATTATTTACCATTTGGACTGTATAAACAACCTGTAACAACTATTGTACTACAGCTTCCGGGTCAAATGACCCCCATCTCGATCAGGTTTTTCGTCCAGTTTCCCTGATCCATTGAGCAAATGCTGAGATGGCCCCTTGTTTTGCTTCTGGACATAAATGTAACTTCATTTTCTGTGCACGTCTTCTAGAATTCAGTGGGAAATAAAATTATTCAAATTATCGTTTCCATGTTGTCGCGGCAGGAAGTAATAAGAGCCAAAATTTATTGCTTATTTATCCTAAATTTTTTGCTTATTAATTTTTGAAAATAGATTTTATTACATGGGAGTTTTTGTTTTTTTTTCTCCCTTTCAAAATAGGGATCACAAATTTGAAAATGTGCACACAATTCACTTTTCCCCATAGCACGTCATACGCAGTTTTTAACTGTTTTTTTGACGTAAAATAAATAAAAATAAATAAATAAATAAACTGCGTCAGTACTCAGGTGGAGTATGTGCTGATAAGTGAAGTCAACCACGCCTCACCACATGGTAAAGCCAATCATGTCAGAGCATCCGCGACATACACGAGATAGTTAGTTACTAATGCCTCATTTTACGTGGTGAGACTCGGGCCATCAGGCCCGCTCTTCCGTCTAACCACGCAAATTTCGCTACGCTCCTTTCACCACGTAGCGGAGAAAGGAGGTAATATCTTGGGCGACGAAACATGCGGGATTCAATTTTGCTCAGAGGCTTCATTTAGGCTTGATGATCTTTTACATGCAGTAAATCTACTACATGGGACAGCCGGCTTTACTTCCCCTCCGAAGGAAGGCGTACGAAGTATTTTTTCGCCCTTAAAAATCCACAGCTTCGATCGGGTTTGAACCCGCAAACTCGGGTACAACCGATACGCTAACCGTTATACCACTGAATCCGCGAGTGCTTTGAACCCTCAGATCGGTAAAGGTGGCACACGGTATCAACAGATGTCACTGGAGTACCTCTGACCGGTAGGTCCTAGAATTCGACTCCCGAAGGTGCCAGTAATTTCAACACTGGATAGATAGCTACGCCGAATACAGCCGCTCTCTGGAGGAGAATTCTATCGGCCGTCTGCTCTGATCGGTAGTTTTCTCTGGTTCTTCCGATCAACACCAGGCGATTACCGGAGCAGTACCCTAACACACAGGCCACGGACCACACGCGATCTTTCCTTCCTCTTCCTTGTTCTATCCGCACCCACTCCTTCTACACTCTTACATTAACATGCCCTACACTACCACACTTGGGAGACCGGTCTGGTGCTTAGAGCTTGTCCCGGTTAGGGCGGTGTCACGCTGGAGGGAGATACCTGGTTGAGGAAAATCCCCGGAAACCGACGCAGGTCGACGGCGAATCTGACCATCTAGCGGGGGATGATCGTTATCGTCCCACCACGCGATAAAATAATACACTACACTTACGGGGTCAATGACCCTAACAGTTAACGCGCCCGGAATGACTAATCAATCAGCCAAACAATGAAACACGTAGCCCTTTTCCCCGCGTCCCTCAAACGCTATGACAAACCCGTTCAATCCTGTCATTAGATATCATCAACGTACGCCCAATATCCAGTACGAAACGGAGTTGAAATAAAAAGAAGCGAAAGCAACCCACGTAAGTAGGCCACCTCCTCCGCCGAGACCCGCGGCGTGGGAAGGTAGCGCAGGGGAGAAGGGGCGCCGCTTCCCAAACGCAGCCAGGCAGCGGGGCGCCACGGGGCACGCGAGCGGGCGCGCACGATTCATGAAACGGCGGCGGCGGCCGAGTCGCCAGCGAGCGCGCGCGACCGGAATAGCAGGTCAATGGATCTCCACAATGGGGATGGCCGAGTATTTTTGAACCCCGCTCCTGGACATTGTCCAATGCTGGAGTATGCGCGCTTCGGTGGCGGCGGAGGCTCCGTCATTGCCTCCGACGCAGCGCCGCGCCGCGCCGCCAAGGTTGTCCCTGCCCCTGCCGCCTCTCCGGAAGACGCGCGCGCCGACTATTTTCGACGCCCGCGGCCTCTTTCCCGCGCCGCCACGCTCCCGCCGCCTCCGCCGACGCCCGCGGGCTGGCGGTGGCGGTGACGGTGGAGGCTTCAAGTGTAGGACTCTCGACGACTGTCTGACTGTATTTAGGGTGTGGGAGATGGGGGGGGTGATTGTGGCGGGGATTGCATTTCAGGTTTATTTTGAATTCAATTCAATACCTTATTTTCCGTGGTGAGCTCAGGTCATGAGGCCTGATCTTTCGCCTGACCCCGTGACCTCCGCTGCGCTCCTTTCACCGTCTGGCAGAGAAAGATGGTATCACTACTCGTGTGATGGAACAGGCGTTTTGATATTTACTCAGAAATTTCATCAGGTTTGAGGATCTTTTACATGCAGTAAATCTACATGGATCGGCCGGCTTTACTTTCCTTTCGAAGGAAGGCGTACGAAGGATTTTTAACCTTTACAAATCCACGGCTTCGATCGGATTTGAACCCGCGAACCTCGGTATAACAGTTCATAAGATACGCTAACCGTACCCACCAGCAAACTCGCAGTTTGGATGTGCGGTATAGGCTGAGATCAGATTGTCACTGAAATTGGGATTTATTCTAGGATTATCATTGAAGAGAGCAATAGAAAGGTCATTGGAATGCGGATTAACATTGTTAAGGTATTAACACTGACATTGGGACTGACACTGGTATCAAGTTTGACGCGTTTGTGTGATTGAAACCAATGGGCTTAACATGGACATTGGAATTGACTGCCACTCGGGTTGCCACTGGGAACTACCTCTGGGAATGACACTGCACTGGGATGAACTATAGAAATTGAATTGACTCTGTTTCTGAATTAAGATTTGAAGGAAGTATTGGAATAATCCATGCTGTGTATGAGAACTGATTTTCGTATTACAATTGACAATGATTTTCAAATCGACACGCAATGGAGAAAGGGAATGGGAATGACAAAGCCAATTTCATTTCGTAACGTCATCCAAACATACTTTTGAAATATTCAAATCCAGGTATCTCCCCCAGCGGGGCATCGCCCCAGCCGAGACGAGCTCTCAGCTCCCAATTGTTCCTCGACATTTGTGGTAATGTAGTGTGCATGAGTGTAAGTGTATGTAAGTAAGGACAAAGAGGGGAAAGGAAACATCGCGCACGATCAGTGCCCCGTTTGTTAGTGTACTGATCCGTCATTCGCCTGGTATTGAACACGGGAAACCAGATCAGAGCGGTCGGCCGCTAGAATTCTCCTGCCGACAGCGGCGTAGAAATTACTAGCTAGTATCGAAAATCCGCCACCTCCGTCGAGATTCGAACCCTAGGATTTCCCGGTAACATTCGCTGCAGACACAGCAACTCTGAGCTTCATTCAGCCAGTACGGGGGGCGTGACGCCCATGGCCCCCTGTTCCATGGCCCTACCATCGGCATCGGCCGTAGGGGATGGCGGCGAACACCTGTCCCGCCCCGTCTGCATTTCGCCCGGCCCCATCCCCCGCCGGGCGTGCGCGGACCGCCCCCGCCCTATTCCGTCCTGACACGCCCGCGCCCCGCCAAGGCCCCGCCCGCGCCCCGCCCGCGCCCCGCCCGCGCCCCGCCCGCGCCCGCCCGCGCCCCGCCCGCGCCCCGCCCGCGCCCCGCCCGCGCCCCGCCCGCGCCCCGCCCGCGCCCGCCCGCGCCCCGCCCGCGCCCCGCCCGCGCCCCGCCCGTGCCCCGCCCGTGCCCCGCCCGTGCCCCGCCCGCGCCCCGCCCGTCCCCGCCCCGTCTCGTCTCGCGCCCTTCTCCTCCGCGCACTCCACCTCCCCGTTGCAGCCTGCCCCGCCCCAGCTTCGCCCGCGCCTCTTCCCGCCAAAACCCCACCCCCGCCGCGCTTGCGTGGGAGGTCCAAACAGAGCTCCCCGGCCCCGCTCTTCTCCCGCCCACGACCCGTTTTGCCCAGCCCCGCCCTGTCTCCCAACGCCGCCCCGTCTCCCGTCGCCCGCCGCGCGTGCGGGGGAGGCCCAAACGGGCCGCACCCGCCACCCGCCGCGCGTTTATAGCGCACTTAAAAATATAGGATAATTGAAGCGGCGGCGGCCGCGCCAGCTGCCGCCTCGCGCCGCGCGTGGGCGCGTGCGCGGGGAGCGCTACCAGCTTTTGTTCCTTTCGCTCCTCGCAGCAAAGAGTAAGCAGCTACCTCCTTCGGTGTCTTCATTGACTTTTTTAAGGTTCTGGATGATGGTTCATGGAAGGATGTTCTTATTTGTCTTTCATTTGTATCAGTAATTGTTCTGCTTGGTTATTATTTTAATAATATCTATTGTTAAAAATAATCTTTATATCCTTACCTTTCTTTGCCATTCCTCTTGTTTCTATTATTATTATTATTATTATTATTATTGTTATTATTATTATTACTTTAATTATTTCCATGTATATTTGTGTTCCACCCAGTGAGCCATGTATAGTATATCTACCATTAGAAAGATAGATATTTATTATTCTGCAGATAGGTATGCTAAAAATAACAATAACAATAACGATGCTAACAATAATAGCATTAACTACATTTTATGGTTGACCTGCACAGTTATTTTAAACTATTAAATACAAGATTACACGACTTTTTAATTACACTTCACTTCACTTTCACTTCACTACACTTCACTTCACAACATTTGAAATTCACTTCTCTTTCTACTTCTATATTGCACTACACTGCACAACACGTCACCACACTTCAATACAATAGTACTTTGAATATATTTAGAACAGGAACGCATTTAATAGTAATTAACACAATAATAATAGCAATAAAACTATCAATAATAATCAAATACTAACTGATATAATAATCCAACTTACTAAATTAATGAAGTTTACAAATACCATTAGTTAATTTATTTTTAAATCTTTGAACACCTAGAGGAAAGGGTTCCAAGGCTGTCGCAGGTAACTTATTCCAGTCCGTTATTGTTCTATTTGTAAATGAAAATTTCCCAACATCTGTTCTCTGTGGCCTAAACTGAATTTTATGTTTGTGATCCCCCCTACTAAAGTACGAAGGTCTACCCAATCGGATGTAGATATCTTTCCAAGCTTAATAACCGGCATACGCTTTGTACAGGGCACAGAGTCTTGCCTTAACTCTCCTAATTTCCAGACACTCCCATTCTACGTTCTTCCTATTCCCTCGGAAAGTAAATGTATGCGCTCTTCTCTGTACTTTATTCAAATATTCCTTTTGGGAATTTCTATACGGGTCCCAACAAACAGCCCCGTATTCCATTAATGGACGAACTAGAGATAAATAAGCTAATTCTCTCGCTTTCGCTGTACTCTTTTCGCATAGTAAAATGCAAGGACCTCCAGGCTTTCCCTACGACACAATTAACCTGATTTTCCCAACTCAATTTGCTATGGTTTTGCTTTTCGAACTATTTATTGTCATGCCATTTTCTTTCGCCCAAAAATGTAATCTGTCTAGATCACCCTGCAAAATATCCACGTCTACATTTGATTGAATAACTCGATATATTATACAGTCATCTGCAAATAGCCGCACCTTTGAATATAAATTGTCTGGCAGGTCATTCACAAATGCGAGAAACAGGAGAGGTCCAATAATGCTTCCTTGAGGGATCCCTGAAGTTACTTTCGCTTGAGTCGAAAATTGTCGTCCAACTCGGACTTTCTGTTTCCTATCTCGAAGAAGCTCATCAATCCACGCCACAACTCTGGGGTCAATACCCGATTGCATTAATTTATGAACCAGTTTATCGTGTGGAACAACATCAAATGCCTTCGCGAAATCTATTATTACGGCGTCCACCCTCCCTTAAAAACGAAACTTTATATTTCATGACGAAAAAAATTCAATTTTTGTCATGAATTATTACCAAATATTCGGTCGTGTAAATTACATTTCAACATCATGTTTTCTATTTCGTTTAGTTATTACAGTTGACATAAAACAGGAAATATGTTTAAATATAAAAAATAGAAGATTGCAATAAATAATATCAGACATGCTCTGAATTCACAATTTAAGCATTATTTCAACCAAAGATGTATGTTTAGTTATAGAGGCATTCAGTGTATAACCTCCTACCACAGTACGATGAGAATCGCTATATGAAACAGAGAATAACGGACAAGAATATTGTGAAATATGTAGATAAAGATCAAGATTTGAAAGGAGTTATTGTAACATAGAGAAATTAAAACTAATTTTGAGCAAGCACATGCTACAGTTAACTATGTATATTTTACATTAAATTTAAATTGAATACTAGAGAAAGATCAGAAAATAGTTTTTAAATCGGTACAGAAGGTTATTATTAAGCATCTAAAAACTACTTTCAATAGTTGACGTTGTGTAAAAAAAAGAAGAAAATTCTTTGTAGATTTTATGAAAATTATGTACGTTTACCCACGAGATGGAAAAGATTATTGGTTACAATTAGTCGGAATCTTGGGCAAAATGACAAATAACTAATTTTAATTCTAAAACAAATGAACTAGTTGATCGTTTAGAATACACTAATTAGGTACTCCAAAAGTTATAAGATTCTGCAATGGCTGTAGTAAATGTTATAAAATCAAGCAGAATATATAGCACGAATAAATAAAAAAATCACACAGTTAGCGGGCAGAAAACTCTAGCCATAAAACTCTTATTCAGATGTTTAGAATCCCTTGTGAATTATATCATTAATATGTTTATCTTCTCATTAATTTATCTGTTCAAATTAGCTTCTAAATGGGATTCTAAATGATCTGGAACTATCATGTCTCTTTAAGACGTAAACATCCTATGAAATGTTTAGCAAACCGAGTGTCACGCACGTAAACACAGACACCCATCAAAGAAGTAATTATCGCCTAAACAAAATCGGGGTGAAATTCAATACAACTGAGTTGGTTATTTTTTTGAGGTCTCCCTTGGAGCACAAGGCGCTCTTCGCCAGAAATCACCTACGGTGAGTCTCAAACCAAAGCAGTCAAGTGCATACAAGTGAGCGACGTTCCTGCAGTGAGGAAAAAGTAACCCAAGAAGCTTGCAGTACATCTGAAGACCCGGCAGAGAAGTCCCAGAAGGTGTGCTCGGGCAGACGGAAACGACAGGAGCAGCAGCGGCGGTGGCGGCGGCGGCGGCGGCGGCAGGTATTTCGGGGAATCTGGCATGTGAATGAAGAGCGCCTGTCGCCTCCCTCGCGTTCCGCCCCCGCCTCCTCCCCCGCCGCCCCCTCCGCCGCCTCCTGCGCCGCGCTCGCTGCCTGCCTCTGCTGTCGAGTTAATTAGGCCACAAATCAAGACGCCCGAGGGGTGGGGGAAGGGGGGGCGGGTAGGCGGGCTCAGAGGCCCTACTCGAGACAACATACCAGTCGGAGGCTCTGTTGGCCAGGATGGCAGCGCATGGACTATAACTATAACGGGTAGTTGATGCGAATGTTAGGAAGTAGACGTAGTTGTGGCGTTACTGTGGCAACAGATCTTTGTCACCAGAGTAGAATAGTTGACAACGATGTCGGATACATGACAACGATGTAGGGTACTTGACAACGATGACGGATACTTGACAACGATGACGGATACTTGACAACGACGACAGATACTTGACAATGATGACGGATACTTGACAACGATGATGAATACTTGACAATGATGACGGATACTTGACAACGATGACGTATACTTGACAACTGGACAGTTGATACTGGACAGTTGGAAGGTTGGCAGTAATGTCAGATAGGCACATCGGATAGTTGTGGAAGGTGGTGGATAAATGAAGGCGATGTTGCTAAGCTAACTGTGACGTCATAAAGTTGCAAACGTTCTACAGCTGCCGGCGATAAGGAAAGCTGTTGGCTTGTTGAATGGCTATCGGCATTGTCACTGTCGAATACTGGATGGCTACGTCGGAGAAGTGATAGTTATGTGAGTTAGTTGAAACGTCGTATAGTTGGCAATGTGATTTTGTTGATTGTTATATCATGTTGATGATGGCAATGTTGGATTGATGAATAAATATTTCATGATTGCTAGTTGATTGCGATGGAGGGTAAAAACGAAAGAAAATGGATTATGTCAACTATCCGGTATTGGTGACGTTGAAAAGTATTCGACATCCTTGCAAACCATTCGACAACGTTGAAAACCTTCCGAGTTCACGATCTAACTATCCGATATCGCTTTCGACTATGTGACATCACTTTCAACTATCGTACATCGCTTTCAACTATCCGACATCGTTGTCAACTATCTGGCATCGTCGTCAATTATCCGACGTTGTTGTCAAGTATCCGACATCGTGGTTAAGGTTTTGGATTTGAAGCGATATTTGTTTCGGAACAGTAATGACGGTTCAATGACGATAGGTGACGTTGGCGTCAATGGGTCTGGCAGAGGATGGAGGTCTTGGCGTCGGCGGCCGGGGGCGGTGCGAGGTCGGCGGGGGCGCGGCGGCGGAGGCGGTGGGGGCGGCGCAGCGGGGCGCGCAGGCGGCGCGCGCTGACAGACCAGAGCGACGAGATGGCATCGGGGAGGGGGCCGGAGGCAAGATGGCGGTGAAGGGGCTGTGGATACAATGAGCACGGTGCGTGTCATTCAGTCCATAGGCGGTTGGTCGCAGAAACGGGATCCTATATAACGAAAAGCAAGACAGAACACAAAAGTAACAAATGTGAGTAGTATGTCTTTCCTATTTTACCCCTTCCAGTGATCCTAGACGCCCCTCCATCGGCTGAGATTTTTTTGCTCTTGGTGCGGCCACTGTACTTTTTACCCGCCTCGCATCGCACCTAATTAACTTGTGAGTCTATTTTGGTCATGTACATTTTGCACATATCCGAGCTAGACGAAGCTGTTGAGCCCATCTACGCTTCGTTTAGAACAGGCGGCCCGCGTTGCCATTTACTGTGGTCCGCGAAGTGTTATTAGTCCAACGTAAGTCTTTGCGTTGTGTTGGGCGAGAACGTTGTACGCCTAGCTCACGCTGCCTAGCCCCTGCTCACCAACCATATTAATGGTTAGAGTTGTGGCCCTTGAGGCCCTTAATGTTTGACACCCTTGGCTTAGAAGATGCAAGGGTACGCCGTACGTGAAGGGGCTGACGCTGCGGTCTCTACTCCCATATGCCACACACACCGGTATTATTCACACTCAAAGTGACAGACCAGCGAAAAATTTAAGGGAAGAAGTGGTGTTGATGGAAGATAATAGTATTGAGAATGCACAACGTGTTACAGCATTCTAAGACGTTCCAACCTTGCGCGGAATTCGAATCCGCAGCTCAGGTGTAACGCCTGCTTTGCCACGAAGTTCCAAGCTCCAAGCCCCTGGGCCACTTAGGAAATCGAGGAAAGGCGGTTGGAATGTGTTTTGTTATTAATGAGACAAATGAATCCGCCATGACACAAAAACAAACATCCGAGCCCAAGAGGGAATTCGAATCAGGGACACTTCGCGTCGAGACAGCTAACGTTTGCATGGCTACCCAGGACGGCTAAGATTTGCAGGTGTGCTGTAATATGTATAGTATTCAAATTTTATGAGAGATTGTTATGAGAATTAAATAGTTAAATACATAATTAAATGATTTATGTTAATCGAAGTTCCAAACTTCTAGAAATGAAGGGCTCAGTAGAACACAGGAAGGACTATCCCACATTTATTTGTGAAATTGTGTTATTAGCAATATACAAAACTTCACACATTATAATAGGTTATTTAAATCCAATATGGACTCTCATGCAAATGTGTTCAAAAGTTTAAAAATGTACTGAGTTATAAGAGGAAAGGTAAAACCCTCATTATCTCAGATCAATGCCATTGTGAGATAGCTCCTTGTTATATTGAGCTCTTCAAATTAAAATTCTGTAACTAAACACATCTATCAGATTTACATTGAGAAAAATAAGTATAAACATTAATAAGATATGGAGAGATAAACTTTATTAGAAATGAGAGGTGAAAGTTAAACCATTACGTGAAATGACAGGCAAATGGAGTGAGCTTAAAATACATCATACTCTCGGGCAAAAGAAACATTGTGAAAGTGATGGTGAAGATAGTGTGGGAGATATTCTTCTCAAAGTGATGTTCTATCAGAGGATAATAATAAACTAAATATGAGTGATGAAAAGGTTATCTACTTTAAGGCCTTGAAAATAAAATATTGGAATGAATATGCGTATGAAATATACAGGTATAAATGAATAGCACATCACTAACGTAAAGTGTCAAAAGTAGTAAAACCAGGATTATGTAAGCATCTCTGCATATTAGCATCTAATTACATACATTTTCATTTTTTAATTGAGTTTCTTTATTGAAAATACATTATGTGTTAAATTAATTTAAGAAATCTCCATCGGATTATAAACGTAATTATTATCAATACATCTCTAACATACCAATGTACAAAGGAATAACGACAAAAAATATGAATGCACAAAACATTATTATTATTATTAAGGCACTAATTTATACACACGTGTAGGTCACTTGGAGCGAAAAAGTATTTCAATACGGGGAGGGGGCATAAAAGTCTAACAGTATACATAAAATGTCGTGCACAGTTTTTAGTCCAATACGGAGAGCCTTTAACTATCACGTTCCTAATGTACTCTATTGTTAGGATCGTATTTTTATGTTATTTCAACCAACAATGACAGAGGTTGAAAAAACAAGGTCTAACAATTCCCCTATAACTCTAATATCTACAGTATAAAAACATTACAATGTACAGATTTTGGATTTTCGAAGAGCGGCTTAATATTTTGAATGTAGGTATATCTTTATTTGTTTTGTTCCCATATTTTCCCCAATGTATTTTACGTACGTTCAGATAAGGTGAAGATGACGAGAGGGTTGGATTTAGTGAGTTGTAATAATTACTGGCATGTGATCGAGGATAATTCGTTCATGTTGTTGGGTAGGGTAGTCTAATTCGTGGCATAATATGCCAATAGTCAGTAATGGCATTATCCAGGTTGATGTGCAAAGTCATACGGATAACTTGTTGACACTATTGGAGTTTTTACATTTGCAGTAATTGTGTTTTTAAGGTGCAGCGACTCATTTCCTTGGTTTGGAGTACGAGATTTTACGTCAATATGCCTAGAGTTCATAGCTGCTAAGACTGACAATAATCGAAGCGATGTGGCAGTGCTGCGGGCTCCCCCTCCTCATAGCTTATGAGCAAGGCCCTAACAGTCATTCAGTCGCAGTTTCTGTCTCTTGCACTAACAACGCGATTTGACAGAGTATGATAAGTGACTTGTTTTTGTAGTGTGTTACGAAATAAAACACCGAAAACACCGAAATAAGGAGAACCGTCGTGTCATCAAATTTTATGTAAAACTCGGTGAATCCCCGTATTCGAGCTACGACAAAGTGCCACGCGCCTTCCAGGAGTTCTTCTTATATTATCAAGATCTCAAGACGTTTGTAGATGAAAAGCTCCTTCGAGGACCGCGAAGCCGTTGAAGCTGAACCTCGCATGGACAACCTTCGGTATCGAAGAGTGAAGAAAATGCGAGACGAATAATATCGCTTGTGAGGTCCGTCTGGCAACTTACATTCGACAGTGTGCTAACTTTGAATCGTTTTACTCTACATTAGTTTTGACTAGATTTGTGTGCCAATGTATGCCTCAATCGGAAATATGATGCCTTGACTTTCTCAACTCAATCGAAGCTGTCGCAGGTTCCCTTTTGTGTGATTACTGGAAATCGTGGATAATCGGGGACGATCCAGAAGCAACTTGACAAAGTAATTCAGGGGCACATGAACACTTCTCTACTGATAAAAGCTCGAATGAGCAAATCCCAAATCAAAGCTACTTCTTTCTTTGACAGTCGGGAGATTGTTCATTCAGAATTCATTCCCCAAGCACATATTGTCAACCAAATATTTTACAAGGATATCCTTGAAATGACTAGGAGGAGGATTCTTCGTGTCAGACAGGACATTTCGGATTCTTGAATGTTCCATCACAACAATGCGACTTGTCACATGACCATCTCTATCAAACACTTTTTAACAAAAAAGGAAGTGCAGTCCCCGTACTTGCCTGATTTGAGTACGTGACACTTTTCAGGATTAACACCCATTGAAAGGACAATTTTCGTACCTTCGATAACATCAAAAGGACCGTTAGTTACCAAGGACCCGAAAAGCAACTGCAGTTGAAGCCTCCAAACATTATTTCGTAGAGTGGAAGCAACCCCGATGCAGAAGTATAGCTAGCCAAAGGGACTACATTCGTGAATAAAAATTGGTAGGTTTGTTTTTACTGTGACTTCTATATCCTCTCATTGAAGTCTGCAGCTACCAGACCTACTAGACGTGAATTCCTCGTCCGAGGAGCGAGGTTATGTGCTTACTTACGCTGCAGAAGCTGCTTTGATGTGACCTCCGGTGAACATTGCTGAAGATCATGGTACAGTTAGAAGGGCTGGTTAGGTTGATCAGAAGATGTAAAGACCAAACTGAACTCTGCAAGGTTTAATGTGTTTTTCATTAGCAGCAAACGTGTGTTCATTTCTCTGTTGGCATTTTCAATAATTCACGGTTATGAGGGGTGAATTTAGGGTCACGCCGTTTAACACAAACCACGAGACTCTTAGTAACTCTTAGAACACTTAGTAACTAACGGGCGAAGCGCAATATCGATGCAGATACTCACTGCAGACCCGAAGGAGTGTTCTTGTTGGTATGGTTAGTTAGTAATGAATGAATACCGAATATTTGTTTTCAATTAATTTCCTTTCTAAATAATACCGCTCGTTTGATTCAACTGTGACATTAATCAAGCATGCTCTTGCTGGGGTCGCGTTTGAGCTTTCAAACTGATGGACGAAATATGTTGGTTCGTACATCTGTGAAACAAAATTCCCTCTAGCTTAAGCTTTTTAAAAACACGTATGTCTTTATTCTATGAGATTTACAAAATTGAGTATCAATTATTCTTCGCACTTATTAGTATTTGCATTGAAATGTTATTACATTATGAATGGCATGTTGAAAAATCACACCACCTTCATCCAATTATCTTTAGACTCCATATCAAATTTCCAATCCCGGTGGAAACGCTTTGTCGGAAGGGACGGTAGTGGAGGCAGAGGGGGCAGCTTCCCTCACCCCACCCCGTCCCGCCCAAACCGAGGCGCTGCGATGCCAAGTACGTGAGACGAAATGACGGGGATGCTAGCGCCCGCTCTGGCTATCGATCAATTAATACCGACGTTGCCCCTCTATTAATACAGCACACGAAGCGTGCAAGCGAGGAAATCATCCTGAATTGAGTGGTACGAGCGTGACATTCGGATATTTTCATGGGTGATTTGTGAACGACAAAAATAGAACGGAAGGCAAGGTTTGTGTTATGAGCAGACGTCACAAAATGAACGTCACGCGTAGGTACACGCTTCGATAGCTCCGTTTCAGTAATTAACTTCATATGCAAAGTGTCGTTTTAGACACCGTGTTTGGCTCCAAGCGCTGGGACAATTCGCCAACTTCTATTTCACGCAAATACGTA
Organism: Teleogryllus oceanicus; assembly: GCA_964035755.1. Classification (NCBI taxonomy): domain Eukaryota; kingdom Metazoa; phylum Arthropoda; class Insecta; order Orthoptera; family Gryllidae; genus Teleogryllus; species Teleogryllus oceanicus. The sequence continues at coordinate 129,508,047 of CAXIVR010000005.1, read as the reverse complement.
AGTTCGAATGTCTTACGCTAGTGGGTAATTGATTTTCTAGGCGTAACTAAACGCAAATATAAAACGTTAATTACAATGGCATCGCCATGAATTATATTAGTTCACTCTTCAACCTACGACTGCTTGCACGACTTACGCCACTAGGCGCATTTATAGATGGGTTAATGGAGTAAAGTCTTTTGTGATTGCTTTTCAACGGAGACCTACAAGACATTCGTCGAGTGAGAGCAAAAGAGGAATGAAAAAGGAGAAGTTTTCAAAAAGGAATATATATATATATTATTGGTTTCTTTGTAAAATAAGACAATGATTATTAAACGAAAACACAGTGTTTTAACATCCCCTTAGCTTTCATGAGATAAGTGCCTTGAAATAAGTTTAATTCAAAATATCTAGGAACATTACGTGGCAGAAGTCAAGGAAATTTGTACTAACTTTTCTGCAGCAAACGTTATTCCCAACGAAGACAATTTCTATTTGGCTTGAGGGAGCACTGACGTCAATGACGCAAAGTTTTCAAGTTGTAAAATGTAAAATCCTTTTTCGTAATTCTGTGCTGTAATACTGTACTGCATCCAAACAGAGGAACGGTAAGTCAGTGAAAACGCCCGCCGTCCGATAAGGATTTTAATAGTCTCCCTTCCGTAAAAATGTTAAAAACAAATGAGCTGTAATTAAAGATGGCGTATGAGTATCCTATTCTAATATTATGTAATTCACATTTATTTTAGTTTTTCTACTAAGAAGATATTTCGAAAATTATTGAATGTAACATGGCGTTACACAAATACCGTATGTGCGCGAATCTAATGCGCCATAGAATCTACTGCGCACTCCAAATTTGAAACTTAAAATTATGAAAAATGTTTTGTATTGAATTTAATGCGCATCAATTTCAGAATAATAGTCATAACATTTTATTTAAATTTATATAATACAATGATATATTTATCGTACACATAATTAGCGTACTGTTTTCGAGTTAACTGATTTACGCTTTAATGAAGCATCATAAGACGTTTTTCTCTGTTTGCCCTCCATTTCGTAACTAAAAACCCTCAATAATGGGTCAATGACAAATTAAAATAAATTGAATTTGAAAACACTTGCAATCCATTGTGATGAAATCAACGAGAAAATTGAATGAAGTTTTTGGCATTCTACGGAACAGATTTGCACTCGCGTCTAATGCGCACTACGATTTTGAGTACTTTTTTTTTATTCGTCAAAAAAGGTGCGCATTAGATTGGCGTACGTACGATTACATACTACTTTGATATAAACCTCGGCTACTGACTCGGTTAAAAAATTCAACCAGGTTGGTTTTTACTCTATATCGGCTTAATGACGTTAAATATTATTACAGTTATCAATTCTTCAGTTTTACAGCATCACTCACGAAGACGCAGAGTGGGCACTTCTATTGATTTCCGCAATTAACGAATCTACAGTATTGACTTTACAAATACTTCCAAAACATTTATTAATATTGCTTACAGAGTCAATAGAGCTAAGTAAACACAATATTTAAATGCTGATTCCATTTGAAACCTTATTTATACTGAATCCATATCTGAAATGTTTGTTTTATTTATTCTCAAGTTTTGTAGTGATCTCTGGTACCAATCACTGATACGTTTTTATCTCCAACTGAAACCTCGATTGCATCATCCCATTTTAGCACTTTATTTGCATAAGTGAACATTTTCCATTAGAACAAGAATCTTGTCTAATTTCAGGTCCATTCTGAGAAACACTTACTACGCCATTTTCAAGCAGAACGTCCTGGGCCTTGGTTACGGTTTGTCGCGTTGGAAGCAAGACGGTTTCTGTCTTCAAGAATGTGTGTCTGTAGTGTTGGGCAGTTGAGAGAACCCCAATCTCGACGCAGCTAAAGTGATCCACGCGTCATATGAGGAAAAACATTCGTGTTGCACACTGGTTCCGCGGTTCGAAACCTGCTGTTCGTCATGACGAAGCTATGTCTTGATGATAAATAATCGAATTGGCGTGTTTAATGTTAATCATTTTACACCATTACCTATACCGAATTCTTTCGTACGATAAAATCATCATACAAAAAATAATTCGGTTACCTGATGCCAATTGAGTTATAACCACAGTTATGTAAGAAATTAATATTTTAGAAAGCCCCCCCCCAAAAAAGGATTTGTAATTATCTCAATTTCTTAAGCCTGGAATTTTGTTTTATAATTTTACTTATGTTTCTTTATGTATGATTTCTGTATGTTCATCTTACGACAAAAATAATTTCGTAAAGTATGGAACGTTCTACAACCTCTGGCGGTACAAATACTTCTCATGGCCCGTGGCTCTTTGGTAGTATTTGTCATCAGTTACAAAATAACACACATTTTTTCAATTTGTTACATATGTTTATCAAAGCTAAAACAAATGAATATTACATAGAATTAGTATTGTATATTTTGCGATAATATTATTTATAAACAAGTTTAATTGTTTGTCGTCTAGTTAGAATTATTCGTACCTCACAAATTACTAATACTTTCTATTAATAAATTACTAATACTTTCTCCAAGTTTTTCTAGAGAAAATGAATGTCTCTCTGCACTTCTTTCGCAGATATTCAATCCCTTCATCTTAGAATCGGAGGTAGGCTTTTCGACGAAGTCAGGAAATAGTGGCATGGACAGTTTTGTTGTCAGATCCATGTTCTGTATATTCATTTCTTGCTATCATACAGATTAACGCAACGTTAAAAATTAATATCTTCATCAATTGTGCCGACACAAAAAAAATTTAAAAGTAGCCACAGACATAAGAAATTAGGCAATTTATTCTCATTTTAGGGTTTTAAAAGTAAAATAGGCACAAATAGGCATGAAACTTGAAATAGGCTCTTTTAGGCGCTATAAACTTTACGTGGTTTATTTCATATAATCGTAAAATATATACATAAAACTTCATTTAGTACAATGTGCCCAGGAAAAAAATAGAGTTTTACATAAATATACGCGATCTACTAAACACATTTCTTTAGAAATATATCACATGGACATGTAAGAATTTTTGAATGACGTTATAAAGCCTAGAACGTTAGTGAGCTGTACTGTAAAAATAACTTTCAGTCCAGCCGACTAATAAAATGTCCTTACTGCTCATCAGACTAAAAATTCATACATAAAGAGATCAACAAATAATCATTCTATAGTTATGTATGTAATTTATAGTGGTTACATCACGCAATAGTTTTATTTACGTATTAAAAAAAGCAAGTGACACAGAGGAAAGCTGAAATGATTGAAATAGCAGTACAGGAGACACGTTGCAGATTCGCAGCTCTAAAGAGAAATCCCCCATCGTGAGGTAGGTGGCGGCGCGGCGTCACTTCAAAGCTCTTCGCACCCCGCAGCGACAGAAGCCTCGCCAAACGCCTTCCCGAAGCGAAGGACCGCACCGCCACACTCCACCCACCCTGCAACCGCAATCAACCCACGCCGCCAACCCTCACCGCCCACCCGTCAGCACTCCCCCCCCCACCCCACCGACTCAACCCTCGCCCCCCCCCACTCACCTTCCATCGCTCGGTTCTCAACTCTCAACCGTCACTCCTCGATATTCAACGGTCTTCGCCATCGCCCACTCATTCCGCCTCATCACTCTCCCCCACTGCTCAACGTCCACTGCTCAGTGTCCATCGATCAACGTCTTCCTCCCACTACTCATCACCTCCATCATTCACCACCCATCTCCCACCATTCAACCACCCCCACCGCCCACCCCCCTTCCCATTTTATTGCTAGTGTAGGCGTCAATTGCTATGGTCAATAATCCCGTAAGTACAGTGCATGTTTTGTTTTCTCTTGGGAGGTGGCGGTGGTCTTCCCCGCTGGATGACGAGGTCCAGCGCCGACCTACCATCCGTTAGTGGGTTTTCCCCAACTAGCGGGGCACCGCCCCAGCTAGGACAAACTCAAAGCTCCCGAAAGACCTCTCAGCATCAGTGGTAGTGTAGTGCATGTAGTGTAAGTTAGTGTGATGTAAGTTTGTGTAAGGGGTGAGCGTAGGACAAGGAATAGGAAGGTAAGATTGCGCTCGGTCCGTTGCCGGTTTGTTAGGGAACTACTCCGGCATTTTCCGGATGTGGATTGAAGAAACCACAGAAAACTATCGATCAGGCAGCCGGTCGCTAGAATTCTCCTCAGACAGCGACTGAATTCGATATAGCTTTAGGTAGTGTAGGTCCTTCTATCGGGAACGGAACCCTAGTCCTCCCGGTCACAGCACTGCAGTGACATTTGTTGTTGCCCCGAGCCACCTCTCCCAGACTTTCCCTCTACCAACAGACATCGCCATGGGGGGCTAGCGCGTCGCGACGCCAGCAACGACGGAGGTCGTCGCAAGCCGCTGCGGGGGGACGCCGGTATCCGACAGGTGCGCGAGCGGCGTCGGTCGGGGGGTGAGGCGTCGCTCTGGCGCCGGCGCCGGCGCCGCCGGACGCGACGCCGCCGCGGGCCGCGCCTTCGTTACTCGCAGCTGCCGCCACAATGCGACTTGCGCGCCAACCCGCCCGCGCGCTTCGCCAACTTGTCGCCGACCGTTCCCTCCTCGCCCGCTGAAATCCTGTCCACGGGCGCGAGATCTCGCCGCCTTTGTCGTCCCCGAACGCGTTGCATTCTCCGCCGCCGCTTGTCAGTCAGCCGCCAACGCTTCAAGTCCCACCCCGCAGGTTTCCCAGTTGCTTACAAAAATTCCGCCGGCACTGTCAGGGCCTTCGTCGTGCCGGTTTCTGTAGATTTAGAATTTCTAGAAGCTTTTCCATCGTATCTCTTATACAATAGATTCAGGGTACTGAAGTGTGTAATAAATAGGACAATATAAATAGTTACGCCTTCCCTTGCCTATATCAAAAGTTACCTCACAGGTATCTCATCATCTTCAACAGCAAAGGTTTCCGATTGTCAATATATTTTTTGCCCATTTTATCAATATGATTTTTATACTCTGTCGAATTACACCCCACCGATGGGGTTATCGGCAACTTCACCCATCCTAATCATCCAGCCTTCTTACCATCGCCATCGTTACCGACAACACAACCTTCATCGTTACCAAGTCCACCATCGCAACCAAAACCATCGACACCACCCCACCACACTAGTACCGCCACACCCATCAACACATCCACCAACACCAGCGACGCCACCACCACTACCTCCTTATCCCCCATCACCACCACATTCCCCATCACCAGCATCACCACATCCACCGCCGCCGCCAGAGGTCGGCGAGTGGGAAGCGATCGCCGCGTGGGCGCAGGCGCGCGCCCGAAATACGCGCGCGACGCCTTCCTGCGCTTGTGCTGGCGCACAGTGGCCGCGGTACTCGCGCAGAAAATAGCCGAGGGGCGGGGCGGGGGAAGGGGCGCTGGTGGACACCGATATGCGGTAGTACGTTACTTCAAGTACGTTCCGGACAGTTTTAAAGCATGGGCTGGCGAGCGGGCGTTTTCCAAGTGTCCGCTCGTGGGTAACAAGTGGGAACTACTCGTCCTCAGACCTCTGGCATGGACTAGATGTCGCAAAGCACCAGGTTGTATTTTCGAAAGTGTTCGCGTCAAATGAGTTAAGAGAAGATACAAGCGTTTGAACTGAGACTGCACCTCTCTTATTTTCGCCCATGCACACGTGTTAGAGCACATCCACGTTTAACAAACCGAGGCAATAAACTTACACATTTTTCTCTTCCACGTAAATAATTGACCGTGAAACGAAAAGCACAAAAACATCGAGAAGTCCCTACACCGAACAGTAAATTACAATTCTAACGCACGAATTATACAGCAGTTGGTTCCGACGAATTGTGGAACCCGGACGAGGCTGTCACCCGATCCATATTGCGGTAGGAAACCCGCACAGGTGACAATATTTCCCAATTAGTAGGAATCGGAATAATCAATGCGGAGAAAAATCTGTCGTTTCGAGGCGTCCCTCCCGAGCGATAAATAAACTTTTTTCGTCGCCGACACGCCCGACGCCAAGTCGGACAGCGTCGCCCACGTAAGGGCGTTTACGTCCGCCCGGGCGGGCCGTGGGCGGCGCGGGGCGACGCGGGCGATGCCGGGCGACGTGCACACGGCGCGGGTCTGTCGATCAGTAGCTCGTGTGGATGCGCTCGGCGAGGATTTTAATCCGGAGGCGATGCTAATGAACGGCCGTCGAGGCGACCGGGCCGCAATTAGGGCGGCTGACGCGGGAACACGAGGATTTTCATCCCGGTGTCACTAACGAAGGCGGGCGCTCCGTGCCAAGAGAATTCAGTGGCGGCGGAGCGCGGCTTGCAGGTGGTCCTCGCGTCCTGCCGACGACGCCACGCCACCCACGACCCCGCCCTCTGACATAACCTTTGCCGCTATTTTCTTACGAGGACGAATCGAAAGATAAGGTTACAAGAGCGCTCGCGGAGGCAATTCATTCCACAATCTCTCGTAGAGATCAGTATGCTGTCTGGATCTACATCACGTACTTCCGCGAATTTCTGCCTTGCCTTTGATTTGTGGGTGAAATATATTTTTTAGGTAGTGAAAGTGTGTTGAGAAGTCATGAAAGTGATCATGTCTCGTGCAACCTACTGTATTCGTAAGAGAGAATACACTATATTCGTGGCAGACGTTTCTGATTCGACTTGTTCAATCTCGTCCCATCATTACTTCCGTGAACACCACTCACATAGCCATTGTTTCGTTATCGTTGCCTCCTCGAACATTCGCTTTCATTGTGGCAATCTTCATCGCGCCAACTTGCGTGGACTACGTTCATCTCTATTCCTTCTATGCCATTATCACTTTGTCTTCTGACTTTACCAGCAAAACTTACTTCGCCATCGCTCTCTTTACAAGCGTAGCTCTCTCGTCACAGAATCTTCGAACTTTGTTACGGTTCACTTCGTCTCCTGTCCATGCATTATTTCAACCACATCTAACGACTGTAATCACCGACTCTTCAGTCAACACGTCCACTTCTACCATTGTCATCACCACTCTTTCTTTCGCCATCTCATGTAACATCCTTTAATTTCTGCCAGAGTTAAATTCCCCTATATCATCTTCATAGACGTCGACGTATCTCTACAAATATCTCTCCATCTGCAACCGCCTCTGACATCAAGATCAGTATTGCCATTGTGGTAAGATTTCGCTCCCTCAGTTGCAATGCCACACCTTCTTCCAATGATTTGTTTAAAAAAACAAACAAAAAGAAAACCTTTCTTTCACTCAATCTCTGTCACTTACTCACTCTCTCTGTCACTTACTCACTCTCTCTGTCACTTACTCACTCTCTCTGTCGCTTACTCACTATCTCTTTCTCTCTCACTCACTCTCTCTCACTTCCTCTCTGTCTCTCACAGACCAGAGTTCAACTCAATTTGGCTTTGCCGTTGTCTCTGCAGCGACTCTGTCCGAGAGGTCGTGAGTTGCTGTCGCGACGGTGCCACATTTCCGATATTATGTATATACGTAACTAGGTCGAATTCAGCCGCAGTCTGGAGAAGAATTCCAGCGGGCGGCTGTTCTGATCGATAGTTTTTCCGATCAACACAAAGCGAACGCCGGAGCAGTACCCTAACAAACGCACCACGGACGGCGCGCGATATTTCCTTCCTCTTCCTTGTTCTATCCTCACCCCTTACTTACACACACACTAATATGCACTATACTAACACACACGCCGGGAGACCTGTCGGGAACTTAGAACTTATCCCGGCTGGGGCGGTGCCCAGCTGTTGGGAGATACCTGGTTGGGGAAACCCCAGCAAACCGTCGAGTAGGTCGGCGCCGGATATTTCCATCCAGCAGAAGAGGAACACCGCCACCTTTCGTGATAAAACATTCACCACAATGGAACTAATCAGCATAGCAGATGTCGTGCACGGACACTTTATCGATGAATCAATCAAACTCTCTCTCTCTCTCTCTCTCTCTCTCTCTCTCTCTGTTACTTCTTGGCCATTTCATCAAAATCGTTTTCGTTCACGCCAGTTTAGGTTCTACCTCAATGTTATCAAAATCACTACTTCGACAATTAACACTCTCAGCACGTGCAACACCATCAAGGATGCCTTGTATTTACGATTATTGTCACGAAATGCTTAAGAGGTACTATGAGTGTACAATTTGCTACCATGCAACGATTAAAGTATTTTTAACTTCAGCAGTGTCGTTATAAACGCTTGATGATTCAGAGGCTCTTCCGGAAATATCTGATGTACAAATGTTTTCACAGTTCTGTGGCAGTACTTGAGTCTTGAAGCCATTCCGTACGAGCTTTTTGATCGTTTTTATGCACTCCAGTGGCAATACGTATTCTTTTGGCTGCCAGCTCTGATTCTATCACTGTCTCAGCCGTCGTTGAGAGCACGTCAAAGCTCCTAGAGAGTTCATAAAATTCACTGGCGCAGGAGCGTCCGTAAAATATACCGACACACTATGTAGTACTTTCGGTGTCTATAAAATACTTTTTAGATCGCGTCGTTTTTAAAGAATATCGACAGTGGCATGCGGAGAACAACCCGTTCTCCACTTACACCAATCCAAACATTTTTCTTAAACAACTTTATCTTCAACAGTCTGTTCACAGGCGCCAATTCTTCCTTGTAATATTTTCTTATACCAAATATACATATGCATTTTTCTATTAGCAAATTATTTTGATAATGTTGTTATAAAATGTAAAATCAACATTGGATGAACTTCGTCGAACCGTTAATAAACAAAGCAATCATTGCAGATTAAATGTTCGTGCTTTGCGATGGGTATTATACGCGCGCCTCTTCTTGAGCTCCGGAGTACCTATCCCTACTCCTTTACCAACATTATTTGTATTTAAAATAATCGTTAGCGACGAGCGTTGTTGACAAAATCTAATTACGGCAAATGTTTTCCCGTGTATAATAGAAAATAGACAAATAATAACAACCATAAATTTGATATAGTAGTTCTGTCTTCGAAATAACCAACCTCCCACTCCTCTGGCAACTAGCGAAATGATGGCTCAAGAAAATATGCACGTATAATACATTCTAATGTTTATTGGTGTCAGAGCGGCATATATGTGAATTAGGACAAGAGTGTGTTGGAGGCCGATAAACAAACTTGTGAATTATCCAACAAGTACCGGGAGAAAAGGAAGTTTGTGACTTGGCATTTGAGGAAGTATGAACAGGGGGGATTCAGTGGCGGCAGGTCATATTTGAAGAACACAAAAATCAACAAACCTTTTTTAACAAGCAAACATGCAGTTCGGTCGTGATATACAATCGCTCCCGAATAGTCGAAAAGAGGGCGATTTTTGATTTATAAATGAAGTCGAAATAAGTTAAATATAGGTAATCTAATAAACATTAACATAATGTTGATGCCAGTATTAAATTGGATAATTATTACACATTAATTGAACATAATTATTCCGTAAGTTAATAGGAGATGCAAATCAACAAAGGCCGGTTAGCTCTTAAAAGGTATTGTACAAAATATCCACTTACTTGTTGTAAGAGTATTCAACGAAAAAAAAGTCAAAATAATTTTGTTACCGAGGTGCCCGATACAAAAATACATTGCGACAATTTAGTTAATATTACAATTGGAATTGCTTTTGTAAATAGTCTTTTTTAGGTTTACTTTATAGAGTTTAGTGATATAAGATTCAGTATTAATTTGTTCTTATTATTTGTTAGTTTTTGTGGAATAATTTTTTAAAAAAATTGAAGTGACTGTTTTTCTCATATCTACTTTTTCTTGCCGTGACTTCTCATTACCTTTACTGGGTATATCATAATAAAATCACCAGCCGTCAATTTTAAAAAACGTATGCGCATAGTGAAGCGCATAGTGAAACAAAATATGCGCATAGTGAAGCGCATTAAACAGCTCTGTCCTCACAATGTTAATATGACACTCCCCCACTCCTCCCGTGGTCTCACTAGTGACGCGACATCGACAACGAAACATAAATGTTGCCAAACATCGATGGTAAAAATAAAAACATCGATTTTAAAAATACATCGAGCAAAAATCATCGATGATTTTGAACGTCGATGTTTTAAATGTGGTTCAGAAACCTCTAACAAATTCGTGCGCAACAAAATTTAATGTGACAGTTTACAATGTTGTTAATGTGACAGATTACAACGTTGTTAATGTGACATTGTTAATGTGACAGATTACAATGTTGTTAATGTGACAGTTTACAATGTTCTTAATGTGACAGGCAAAGTTTAATGTGAAGTTATAATTAAAATTTAACTGAAAACAAATTTAAAAACGCCTCTCCATGTGCGAAAGCGCGAAAAGACGAAGAAAATACCAAGGCATAAGAATTATCGGATCGGTAGATGGGGACCGCTCGGGCAACGGGTAATAGTCTACTCCATGAAGGTAATAGAAACCGCAGGCATTTGGTTTGAAAAGAGTGGTATTTCAGATTATTTCATATTTTAATTTTTTAAAATGTTTGATTATGAGCTTTCTTCATTCACGAATAAAACATCGAAAACGTAAATACATCGATGTTAAAAAAGATCGGTTTCAGTAATCAGAACTTCTAGTTCATCATTCTTCTACTTCTACTTCAAAATTATCAAACAATAAAACCCTAGTTGGCGAATGTATAGAACCCGTAAATAAAAACAGTCGTTTAACTGGTGGGGATGAACACAGACCATTGTTATAAGGAACAAACGCTGTTTTTATTGGGAGCAGTGTTAATTGCGCAGTGTTTTTAATTGTTTATATTTATCATTTAAAAATGAAGAGAATTAAAATTCAACACCGCAAAGAAGTTTTTATTTTTGTTTGAATGAGATCCATTCAGTAACATAATCAAACAAAAAGAAGTATCCTCATTATCTTCATCTGTATTTAGAGTATTTTATGTATTTGTTTTTTAAATACTCCTGGTTTACGTATTTAAGTACATCTTTAAAATACATGTCAAAAACATCCTGAAATTTCAAATACAAAATGTATTTAAAATACGTATTTCAAGTATATGCCCAACCTTGTATTGATTGATTACTGATTCCGGGAGCGTCACCTACTGAGGGCATTAGTGCCGTAAGTGTAGTGCATATTTTGCATCGGGAGGTGGCGGTGATCTTCCCCCATTGGATGGGGAGATCCGAATGGACGTACCGTTGACTAGCGGGTTTCCCCAACCAGGTATCTCCCAACAGCGAGGCACCGCTCCAGCCGGGACAAATTCTAAGTCCCTGCCAGGTCACCTGGCATATGTGGTAGTGTAGTGCACGATATTGTAAGTGTGTGCAAGGACAAGGAAGAGGAAGGAAAGATCGTGCGCGGTCCGTTTGTTAGAGTACTGCTCCGGCATTCGCCTGGTGTTGATGGGAGAAACCATGGAAAACTACCGATCAGAGAAGCCGATCGCTAGAATTCTCCTCCAGACAGCGACTGAATTCGACCTAGTTGACAATCTAGTGTCGAAAATCCTGCCACCGTCGGGAGTGGTGAGGACCCTAGGACCTCCCGGTCAGAGGCGCTGCAGTGGCATCAGCCAACCTCGTCGCATCCCTCGCTCCCGCCCGCCATCTTGCCTCACCTGAGGCCAAATGCTGTGGACGTCGCGCGGCGCCTCCGCGCCGTGCCGCTGGGCGACATGATCGTTTGCACGTGTGGGGCCGGCGACGCGGCGCGGCGTGAAAATACGGGTTGCAGCTCCACACGTTCGCCGCGCGGCAGGGAAGCAAGAATAAACAAAATGCCTCTCACTTCACGACGTGCCAGTACCTCGCCTCTCTTTGTACTCTCCCACGTGCGCTACCTAAAATCGTTTGATGTGTCTCTTTCCTGGTGGCGACAAGAAGAGTCCTTTGTTTTCCGTGTAATTGTGTGCGAGTTGTTCTACTGAAGAGATGAAGATTGAGAAAGCATTTGATACTTTTAAAATGTTATGCAACGCACGCGCACTAAGTATGGTAGAAATGTTGATGAAAATAAGCAACTTTATGATCATGTTTAAATAAATTTAAATGTACAATTATTGAAATAAGAGTGATAGCACATATTGAAAAGTCGTGGAACTTTAAAAGAAAACTTTAGTATGATAATATTTAACACTTGATTCGTTGATTGACTGCAGTTTTTCTATCGACAGTAACTGAAATTTTTGTACTTTTATAATATCGTAAATGAAGCACTGAGATGGTTTTTACTTTTCTATTCATAAAAAGAAATAATAATAATAATAATAATAATAATAATAATAATGGTGATAATAAACACTTAATGCGGGAAAATAAAAACTTTTAATCTTGGTTCAGGCCAATGACTCTTTGGCACACATATAGATTTGAATAAGGTAACTTACTGGAAACATTAAATTAAAATGTTTTCAAATTGAAAATAGAGGATAACATTTATTCAAGAAAATTAAAAACTTTGCTATATAGTTTTGAACTAAACATTATAGAACATTTAATTAATTTCCCAATTTTCAGTGAGAAAACCTTCGTTTATCATCATCTCTCCAGTAACAAAAGTCCTCCCTTTAGGTCCTATTCCATATATACAATTCACTATATTCACTCTTCCAAACATTTTTGGTCCATTTATTTATTCGTAATACTGTACTCAAATACACCGCAAATGTAACATTGCAATTTTTCCATCAAATTTTCCACTGAATTACGCCACTCTGACTGACGTGACCTATTAAAATATTTGTCCTCACTCCAGAACGTATATTTCTGGTTGTTGGTCCGTCTCTGGAGGCGGCAGTCTCCATGATATCAAAACATTACCGACCTGTGATTTTGTTCCAGTTGGCCGTGTTTACACATATTATCTTAACTCCAATTATGAGCAAAATCTAACGCTTAATTTCGACACGTTACAGTACCGAGAAGTAGAACGATAGATAACGACTCGAAACCGATTAATTAAAGTCCGAAGTGTGTTACATTTTCAACTGTATTTTTCATTAATCAACTTTAATTTATTTCTGTACACTCATTTCATTCTCAGCCATCGACTAACTAATGGGTTATTTGAAGTCATTAATATCACATCCTTATAATACACTATTGATGGATCTTCAGACATTTCATCACCATTTCAAATGGTTTCATGCCACATCTGGTTTTTTATTGGATGAATTTGTCAATTAGTTCAATCATTCTATAGAGTATCCAGTTCCTTTACCATCTTATTTTTTATACAACTAAACAATTTTAGTGGTGAATTTATTTTTATTCTTATAAGTTCCAGAGTTAATTAGTCGTTAATATTCACAATAAATCATGTTTTATAAATCCATATGAAATTTCCTGGCTAATGTCAAATTGAAGTTACAAAACAACTCCTAAACACAAAAATGTCACCAATGCCACCTGAACACGCCTGATTCTTCCTGAAGTTGGCTCACGGAGAGTCAAGCTTGTTGAACTCCAAGGGGCGGGTACTAGAAAATCTATCAAGCGGTAGGAAATAGACCGACGAGGGCAGTCGTCGCCGTTGCCAACGCGCTTGTTCAGCATCAGCGACCGCCATGTTGAGCCGCCATCGACGCTCCATTCGCGTTGACGAGCGCCGTAATAGGCCCGCAGCCACGCCCGCGTGCCACAGCAGCAGCAGCGGCGGCAGCGGCAGCAGCGCTGATTATGATCTAGTGGCGGCCGCGGGCAGATAAGCGGCTTGTAGATACAAGGGGGCAGGTAATTAACGGCGGAACCCGCCTGCCGTTTGTCATAAGACTCGCGTAACGCAGCGGCGGCGCGCGGTGTCTGGCCGGCCCACACGCCCGCGGGGCGCAGGGGAGCAGGCGAAAGCGCACGAGGGGACGACGGAGCTGAGAGCACGATCAGGCGGCGAGACGGGGAGCACGAAGACGATGACGATGGAGGAAGATGGCGAACTATCAGGTGGTGAGACGGGAACACGAAGCTGAGATGACGATCAGATGGCGGAGATGAAGGAAGATGACTAAGTATCAGGTGGCGAGACGGGGAAGACGAAGCTGCAATGACGATGATGGGGGGAAAAAAAAAAAGGGAAACTGTGAAGGTGACGAACGTTGGTGGAAATGAACGAAGATGAAGTATCAGGGGCGAGACTGCGAAGACGAGCTATGTGACATCAGTTGGGGAGATGGAGGAAGATGGCAAATTCAGGTGGGAAACGGGAGACGAAGCTGAGATCACGATTGGACGGCGGAGGTGAAGGAAGATGAAGTATCAGATGGCGAGACGGGCAAGACGAACTGAGAACAAGGCAGTAGTGGAGGCGGGGATGTCAAGGAGCTGAAAAAGGCCATCGGCAGAGAGGGGAGAGGAAATAAGATCACAAACAAGTGACAGAAGAGGAAGACGATGACAATGATGGGAGACATTGGGAAGATGACAGTGATGGGGAGAAGATTTAGAGGTAACGTTAGCGGCAGAAATGTTGAAACAGCGACAATGATAGCAAGAGTACATTGATGACGCGATGCAGGTAAAGTTAAACGACAAACCAAAGGAGATGAAGTCTATTAGGATAGCAAGAGCGACGAGTACGTTGAGGAGCAGGGTCAGTAAGGCGAGGTGACAGGAAGGGTTTGAAATATTTACAGGAAGAAGGAAATGGGATTAAGAAATCGACGTGGGGGCAAAACAAATTAGGAAGAAGCGACAAATTAGGAAGAAGATGGTTATGGTAAGTTGAATACTAATACCAGCAAGGAAGAAAGCAGTGGAGGCGAAGGCGACCAGGAAGGCAAAGACGAGAGAGACGATGACACAATCGTGCATGCTTTAAAGGCAAAGAGGATACAAAAGATATGAGGAGGGGGAGGTGATAATTACAAGAGGTGATGGCGATGCGTACATCAATACAGAAACATTAGCGTAACCCGGCAGCGATGGTATGCGGCTGGGTCACACGCCCGCGGGCATAATGAGGGAGGTGGAGGTGATTACGGCGCAGCGGTTTTAAGAGGAACCGAGGGATCATGGAAGTAAAGTAGTTGCGCCATTAGAGAAACGCTATAATGTGAAAGTGACAATTCTTTCTAGATATTGAGGAGAAAAAGAGAAAGGGCCAAAAGTGAGCTACTAAAACGAGCTGAAGGAGCTTAAACGGAGAACAGAATAGGCAGTGGAAATGCTGAGAGTGATATTGGTTACCAAGACGAATTGACAGACATATCACGAGCAACCAGCTTAGACAAGTTTAGAGAGAAGAAACAACGGTGATAGATATTACCGGCATGAATATTAGATCATATCAAGAATTCAAAATAATGTGAAGAATAAAGTAATAGGAAGAAACATCGGTCCTCAGGTACTAATTGAATTAAAGATGAGCTAGGAACAGGGCACGAGGGTGTGGCCGCTTGGTCAGTACGTCCATGCATTTTAGTAGGGAATAATAAGATGACAGTGATGGTGACTGAAAAGCATTGCCATTGTTATTTAGGGCAAAGCAAGTAATACAGTTGCATACATATTCAGTTTCCAGCTAAAAGGATTTTGGAGGTGGTGAAACTGGCGGAAAAAACGAGAACAACACAAATATGAAGGTTCTTTCGCCAGCTCAACATTTTGTTTTGTGATAACGCTGAAATTGGGAAGACGTACGGTCCGTTTTACGAGCGAACTACGAGTGTAGGAGGCAATGAGGACGACGTGCTCCACGAGAATACAGAGTTCTATCAGAATCATGAGTTTCGTATGAGCTGTTTCATCCAAGCTGAGAGATTCATGAGGATGCAGAGTGTACTCAGGATGATGTGTATACTGGAGGATCATTATTCCCGTAAGTGTACTGCATGTTTTGTCGCGGGAGATGGCGGTGATTATCCAGCGCTGGTAGGCGAGATCCGCCGCCGCCGTGCCCGTGCACATGAGGGATTTTTCCCAACCAGTTATCTCCCACCAGAAGGCAACCACACCAGCCAGGACGAGCTCTATGTTCCTGCATGCTCGGCGACTGGTTTCTCGGCATATGTGAGAGTATAGTGCATGTAAGTATGTGTGTAATAAAGGGTGAGGATAGGACAAGGAAGAGGAAGGAGAGATCGCGCGGGGTCCGAGGTCCATTTGTTAGGGTACTGCTCTGGCATTCGACTGACGGTGATCGAAGAAACAACGAAAACTACCGATCAGAGCAGCCGGTCGCTAGAATTCTCCTCCAAACAGCGGCTGAACTCGACATAGCTATCTAGCTAGTGTCGAAAATCCTGCCGTCGGGTCGCCCTCCGCCCTCTCTCTCACTCTCTCTCTCTCTCGCGCGCTCTGTCTGTCACGCACTGTCTCTCTGTCACACTCTCTCTCTCCCCCACGCTCTCTCTCCCGGTTCCCGTAAGTGTACTGCAGTGACATCAATTGATGCCCTGAGGCACCTAATCCGTTGAATGATATGATAGAATGCTATTAAAGACTGTTCAAAACGGGACGAAAACCGAACAGAGGAGGCGTCGTAAATACAGACCGTATGACTAAAAGCGAGGGGCAACCGGCGAGAAACGAGAACTAGCGCCCATAATACAAGTGCTCGGCAGCGGGTGCCGCGCGGGCAGTGGTCGCGCTGTCGAGGGCGGTGTGCCGCAGGGGCCGGTGGTAGTGGCAGCGCTCCCGTTCTGCCCGGCGCTTATCTGCGCTATCTCGCGACGCACGCGACCGAGGGCCGCAACGCGCTGGGAAACGCCACCGCGCGCACCGCGCCGCGCGTCGCTACGCCGCTGCGTCGCTGTTCCCCGGGGGGCCGGCCGGCCTGCGCGCGCTCCGGTGCACCAAGTGCGAGGCCAGACGAAGGGAGATTCAGTCTAGAAAGACAGTAGTCTTCTAACAACATCGACATAAAATTTTCAGATTTCATTATCTGCAATTGTTTTTTAGTTTTAAGTTTTAGATTTGACTATTCCATTGCGCTTTGATCCATGTACAATATGACAATATATATCAGACTGGAACAATTATATCCCGTATAAAAATTACGAATTCATCTTACTTTCATTAAGAAGAAAAAATTTAAAAAAACAACAAAAATAGAAAAAAAGAGGGGTTAGAGATCTTAGATTTACACTATTTTATGTAACTTTCTTTCTTCCTAGACTGGTAGAACTTTGAAAACATAGAACACGGAATATCTTCCCGGTTTGAATAAATTTTCGTTTCAGCTAGTGTCATGCTCATAACATTACATTTTATTTTCTATATTTTCAAACTGATTCTTTACTTTGTAAGAACACAACTCATGTCTCACGAGTAAGTTTCAAGTCAAAATTCTGAAAAAGTAAGTGTGTTGTTACAAATAGAATTAATGCGCATGTAATCAAGAAAGTGAATACGAGAATAGAAAGAAAACAAATGCAAACCCGAAGCGTTGGCTTCCGCGGCCAGAGTTACGTGAATGATCTTGGCTGTCGGGCAGGGCTGGTCTGCCTGAGGAAGACCACGAAAAGATGGTCGAAAGGTCGGCAACACAGCCTTGGACGCGGCGTCACCCGGACAGCCAAGATCATTCAAATGCAAACCCAGCTCTAGGATAAAGACTTCATTTTGAATCGGAGTTTTGTGATTTTGTCGTATCAAAATTTCGAAGTTAGAAGTAAATTAATTTTTTTTGTGGTAACTGTCTGATAATCTTATTATTAATAAATTATTCCAATAATTTTTCAGACAGTTATGACATTGTTGTTACAATATTTTGAAAACATTATTACCTGGAAAAATATAGTGTAAAACATAAATATTTACAAATATATTTTTCAGTACTTGAAAATGACGAAAAATGCGTAGAAAAGTAATACAAAATGATGAATTAATTGTAAATAAAAAAAAAATAATTAATAATAAATAAATTTTTAAAAAAATTGCTTTAACTTAAAACTATCATTTTTAATCTTATTTTTCTTCCGTAGCTTATTTTAAGGCTATCTTTTAAACAGCAATTAGATTATTTCCAGTCGCGCTAACGCTATGACGGTGCACTCTTAGGTATGGCAGCTCGTGTCCTAATCTATTCTCGATACAGTTCATTACACAATAGCAACATTATACCTGTATTCCTAAACGTTTCTCTAATGTTAGTTTGTCTCTGTCAAAACTCTGTAGAATGATTTTTCTTGGTGGCAATTTGATGGAATTGATAAGAATAAATGAAATGTTTCTTTAGCAACAATTTTATTCACAAGATTAGCAGTTTTCGATGACTTCATACTTGCCGTTTGGGAGCGAGAATTCGATAAAAATTTGTTTTAAATAGAGATACATTGCACCAGGAAAGTCTCTCCACAGTGGCACCTTGCTGGTGAGCGTGCCAGCAGCAAAAATTATGTTGGTAGAACGAACTGCAGCTTGTAACAAAAGAGAACGTAAATTTCCTACTCACCAAAATCTTAACAGGTGTTGTCTTCTCAACTTATTTTGCAGCGATCTGGTTGACGCAATTTTTAATCGAAATCCCTGGTCCTGCTCGGTGCGGAGAGACTCTCCAGGCGCACTATATAAAAAGTTGCGTGTTTTGCCCAGTTCGCCTCTGGAGCGCGCCCACTGTGGGAGCTGCGCTCCGTGGCCGAGCGTCGATGGCGCCGATAGGGCTTCAGCTTTTGAAGCGGATTTATGGATTGCGGCGGCCGCGGCAAGCGCGCTGGCGCCCCGCGGGAACAATGAGTGAGCAGGCTGTTGAAAGTCGAGCAGGTACCTTCATACTGTGTAAATGAAGCAAACGTACACCGCAGTTCCCCTTGTTTAAAGTCTAGGATCAATCTCGGTAACTGTAGCTGTCTGAGCTCGGGGAGATTGATAGCAACTGGTTAGAGCCTCTAGTAAGGAAAACCGTAGCGAGGTTCTCCGCAGACTTCTGAAATACTTCCGCCAAATATGTAAAACATGCCATTGCATCATTAGATGTCTTTATTTGCATTTATTTACTGTCACTTGAAGTCCCTCGTGCAAATTCATCACTCATCTTACGAATTTTCATAACAAACAAGATACTTGCGATTTCATTAGCAGCATTTGCAATTCGAAAATTTAAAACAAAAAGATGAGGGGAATAGAATAAAAAAGTAATAAACAATTGGCACCCGGAAAAATGGGCTTAAACAAGATAATTCTTTGCTTATCTGAATATTTGGATGTGAACTTCTTTATAAAAAAAATGTTTAAATTGCTTAAATCTTTATACATATTCTTATGATATGTGAGCACTTATAAATTTGAGCGCGTGTATTTGTTTGCTGGCCTTTCACATCTCTGTAGTGAGAAAGAATATTAGAATAATTTCGCAAGCATGGAGTTAAACGAAAAAATAATCTGCAAGACTATTTCATATGGATGCGACAATATAACAAGCTTACTACTATGAATTTCCTTAAACTTTTCGAAATAATATCATTTCGTATATTTTAAACATTAATAACATATACCTGCAAAAGAATGATTTCTGATGCTCAGATTTAAACGTCTCTATACATCATTTTGATGTGATGAATTGAAATTTGTTCGCCAACGTTGGGTTTCACGTACGATTTTCGTGCCAAGCAACAAAATATGGTTTCAGTAATTTCTTGGTAGTAACTGTATTATAGCAATTAACAAAATGGTAGTAACCAGAACTGCGTAAAACATTCTAAAATAGACAAAGTATTAATTGTACTAATACAGTAGATTCAAATAGAAAAATTATCAAACTTATCACAGGAAATATATTTTCTCCTCCATTTTGTTAAAAACGAACGTTACATTGACGCTTATGATCCAGGCGAGTGTTGTCTGCTATTAAAAACCAACAGTTGTCAACCATCATAGAGTCATCCAATCGACTCTTGTACCAATTTTCATGTTTTACATTCTGATAAAACCGGTCTCCTTGCTCTTCACTTTGTTGTTTTACAGTTCTTTATGGAAAGTATTTAAGAAAGAATGGAGGAAATGTAACTACAAGCTCGTGTTAAACTCTTCATTTCCAGAAAATTCATTTCAGAAAATTCTTCATAATGTCTCTGAATCCCTCAAAAATACCTGAAGAGTATACCTGAAAAGTAATTTCTTTGCCAGTCATTATATTTCAAACAAAGCCTCCTTAATTTCTAGAGAAATTATGTGGACCGTCGCAAATGCCTTTTTTACGTTTGTTTCTGATTGCAACTTTTTGAAAAATATATTGAAAAGAAGGGCCAGTTTTGTCCAAGGCTTCAATACATTGCTCTTAGATATTGCTCTTCAATCATTACCACATTGCTCTCAGTTACATATTGAAAGGGGTAGAAACATTTTCTGAGAGTAAATTAGTGCGCAATTTACTACATTTGAGTTTTTGCCATCAATGGCAAATTCATCACTCATCCAATTGGATGAATTCATTTCAGCCAAGCTGCAACTGCTCAGTGTTTTTTCTAGCAGTGATGTCTCATTTATGAAATAAACATGATAATATAGTGATGCCTCCCTGTTGTCTCAAGATATTTAGATAATTTTTACAATCGAAGCGGAGGAAGAACTGATAGTATTATCTGGTCATGCGATTGGTAATACTGTGATAGAACCACCTGGTCTATGTGGCTCGAGTCTCATTAATATTGGCAGATTGGGATATACGATGACTTGTTTTTCTTAGTCAATAAACATATTTCATTCGTATTAAATTACGAATCATTGTAATAATCTTGTTGTTCAAGTCAAAATACAAAAATACCATAGGGCAGAGATGAACGACCCCTGATGAAACACTCTCTTCAAATTTCAATACGTTTTACAAATGATTCGTAGGGCGAACCTCCTTGATACTATATTTTCACTTCAAAATAGTTCAGATAGAAACTTTGGCCATTAAATTAAGTGATGTAATGTGAGTGTTGTAGTTTTTGATCACACGTCAGCATGTAACAAAAACATTTCGGATTGTTCACACAGAATTTTCTTGAAATACCACTCACACTTGACATTTTTTCACATAGAAAAATCGCAAACATGCGATACACGTTTAAAAGAGGACCAGTTATACAACGGAACGACGTCTCTCAATTGGTGACTCTTGCCGCACAGGAATTCGGTGGGACGGCCAATTCAGAACTCCAACTTAGGATTGTTTATAAACAACGCAAGGTAAGGGATAAAGTAAGTTTTGTTAGTTATGAATACCATGCTACGTAGTGGTGTTTAAGTGCTAACAGATAAATAGTTCAATCTCATCAACCTCGATTTCTATGCGAAGTTGTGTCAAATGCATATTATGCAAAATCTGTACAACAAGTATTATTTACCAAATGAGGACATTTGATTTTTTTTTTTAAAAATCACTTTATAGTCGTTTACAAACTGAATGGAAAAAGTAGTCATATATTCTTTGTTTCCGAAACAGCCAAAATGACACTTTTTCATTTGCAACTGAGACAAATTTATGACACGCAGAATCTATATATTTAAAAAAATAAGGTATTCTGCCATGGCTTCGTTTAGAGCTTCTACTGCATCGATTGTAGTATTTTTTCCCTTTAAATGAAAGAATGTGATCCCTAGATGTGTTATCATATATTGTTTGTGTTAGTTCACCCACATTTATGGTGTAAATTAATTAATTAAATCATTCTTTAATCGTACGTTTATCAATAGTCAATTGTTTTTTCCAAAGAACGGCTGCTTCCTGGTGGCGCTTCTTGATGCTTTATTTTGATGGTTGAGATTTGTTTACAATTCGTCAAGGTTTTGTTTCAGTGTAATAACTGCATTGTGGTATTGACAGTTTGCATGTATTTGCTTTTGTGGTGTATTTTGTAGAGAACATTCGGACAGTGAGTATTGGTCGGTTGTACTGAAGTAGTAAAGTTGTTCACAGGTTACGTCGAAATCCGAAACCTTGCCCACGCGCCCCAAAAGACGCAAACGTACACTACCTTGACGCAGGGAAAGAGAAAGTCAGCGTAGGTGTCGTGATAGTGACGTCATTTCGTTTTCTGTTGGGTTGTTGTCTATACAATTTCAGTTTTGTTCTGATTTGTACTTCCCATGTGAGAAAAATTCAGCAAAACAGTTTAAACTGTGTTGTTTAAATGGGAAAATAAATTTACCTTCGAGCAATATGCCAGAAGAAATCAAAGAGTTGCTTATAGGAGATGATGACACATCAAAAAACTTTAAAAATAATAACCGTCAGTATTATAGTGCTCTTTCTTTTGTGTAATTTGGTGCCGATATTACATTGCCACCTGGTCATGGGCCATACGTGTTCAAAATTTTGGGAACTCCACATCACAGAATATCTTCGTTGTACCCTGAAGATCCAAACAATGCAACGTATTGTGAACATTAGTCTGGGCACAGTATTTTATTTACGTGTTCAAAATTTTGAAAATCACTTTCAAATAATTGGAAATTGAAGCTCAAATAATTAGCCAATATTGCTTGCGTGAAAATAAAGATTTGAAGCTAAGAAAATAAAATGCAGAAATAAATTGCAGATGAAAATCATGAGGAAGTACTTTCTTTTGTATGATACATTTTGTAAGAAAATTTGTTCCAGACATCATTGCAAATTGCGCCAAAGCATGTCGCGAAAATGCTATTGTAGAATACTCCGTTAATTTAATCGAATTGAACATCTACGAAGTAAAATTATATAACCAGATTGAAACAACATGTATATTTTGATTTAGTTTTTCTGTGTAATGTATGAACACAAGCCAGAGATTAGTGTAGGAAGCTTTCATCTTTTAAGTTGGAATTAGAAACAGGTGCTTGGAGCTCAAAATATAACGTCGTTCTCAATATCCTTCGTATAAATACAAAACCCTTAAGCCTGGGCATCCTGACAGAATAGGATATTTTGTCTTGGTGTTGGCACACTGCTTAAAAAAAGATACAATTATTAGGTTTAATTACAAAGTAGAAATGTTATTAAGTGAATTAAATACGAATGCCAAAGATGACCAGGAGAAGGATAAACCATTCTCGTACAAACCATTTCGCTTAAATTTATCCAAAAATGCACATTTTAAAAAACCGTTCTCTGGGATATCACAAACTCAGGAATAAAAGAGGATTTTTAATAAAATATAATAAGCGCATTGAAATTCCGCAAAAGAGAACGGCAAATTTATTTTAACGGTATTTCCAAATCATTGTGAACTATTTACGAAGTCAGCAATCTATGAAAAAAAATAATAAATTATTGCAAATATGAGTGAATTTAATAAACATCTTTTTATATCTACACTGCACTTCATTAAATATCAATTCTGTACAATGTCAATGTTAGAAACATTCTATTG
Source organism: Teleogryllus oceanicus (assembly GCA_964035755.1). Classification (NCBI taxonomy): domain Eukaryota; kingdom Metazoa; phylum Arthropoda; class Insecta; order Orthoptera; family Gryllidae; genus Teleogryllus; species Teleogryllus oceanicus. The sequence continues at coordinate 129,484,804 of CAXIVR010000005.1, read as the reverse complement.
CACATCTTGGTAACAAAATGAAAACGGTAAAACTCTGCCGATGGACCCTGTATTCATGATGCATCTTCGAAATTTCTGATTCAAATTAAAAATTTTAAAAATTCAAAGTATAAAAAATACATATTGAATGTCAAAATTCAAAGTCAATTTTTTATAACAATATTATAGACTAGCTCTGACTTCGTTTTCTGAAAATATACTTGGAAAAAAGTTATCGATAACGGTAGACATTAACTATCCATCAGCTTCCGACTGGTCTTCTCAACCTTGATGGTAAAATAGACTTTAAATGAAAAAAAAATTAATCGCTTCGATTTGTATGACCCAGTCGTTAGCGACTCATTCTTGTATTACACTGTACCTCTCATAGTCGTGAATATTTACACCCAAGCCTTTTTCTTCTACCACCACATACCACCCAATTGAAATATTTATGACGTCAAGTTACGCGTTGCGCTCCCATCTGTCCCGAGCGGCTGCGCGGGCGGTGTGGCGCGGCGTGGCGCGGAGCGGTGGCGGGGCGAAACATTCGGCCATTCCCGCCCGCGGAGCGCGCGCCGGGGCGGCTCCACTCTCAGGGCCCAGGGTGGTAGAGGCTGTGACGGCGTTAGAAGAGGTAGTTTACGTAGTGGTGAAAATGGTAGTGATGGGCATGGTGGGGTGATGGTGGTGAAATGTATGGGGGTGATGGTAGAGGTAGTAATGGTTGTGGCGGTGGAAATTGTGGTAGTGACGGTGGTAGTAGTGGCCGTGGTAATTGTGGTAGTGGCCGTGGTAATTGTGGTAGTGGCTGTGGTAATTGTGGTGATGCGGTGGTAATTGTGGTAGCGACGGTGGTAATTGTGGTAGCGACGGTGGTAATTGTGGTATGGCGGTGGTAATTGTGGTAGTGACGGTGGTAATTGTAGTAATGGCAGAGGTAATTGTGGTTGTGGCAGTGGTATTTCTGGTAGTAGTGGCGGTAATGGTGGTAGTACAAATAAGGGCGGCAACTGTAACAGTTAGGTAAAATGTTCTGTAATTAAAAAATAAGTTTAGTACTGGCAGTTTGGAGAGAAGAGAGGGAGAAGACAGAGATAAAAACAGGAATAAGTGCCATAATGACGTTTAGTGTTGGTGTTAACATTGAGAATTGGAGGATGTTTGTGAAGTTGTTGCTGCTGCTGGTGGAGGCAGTTGACGTGGCGGTAGGTGATGGTTATTGGTTGGCGGTCGCTGTTGGTTGTTGGTAAAGTAGGTGGTGGTTGCTGTTGGCAGTGGCTGATAATCCGGTTTAACTCTTATTGGGGGGGGGGGGGGGGCGGGGGGTGAGTGAGGGTAGCGGTGTACGGACGGGATTATCGGTGGCAGAGAGCTTATCAGAGTTCGAAAGAAAGGATGTTTCTAAGTCGCATATGCTAATATTCTAATTAAAAATCATGAAGAATGTAAGAAGGAGATTCAACTCAGGTTGTGGGGGTGTGAATGAAAAGCACCGACACCCATCGGTACATCTGAACACTAGCGAATCACACGTTAAATGGGACAATCTTCTAAGGCATTTTCGGCGAATGGTGACCAAGTTCATGTGTCAATTCAACGCCATCAACAGTTGCTTACACATACGAAAGTGTAGATGGCGTTAGTCAAGTACGTGTGGATGCGCGTCGTTTTTGGCCGAAAAAACAAACATAATCATCACCTAAACAAACAAATCAAATCAAAACCTTAACCTTAATTCATTGCCTAATGTCGACGAAGTTCAAGAGTGCCTATTAGCTGCCGACGGTTTTCATACACGTTACCACCATCAGAGTTGAATCTCCTTAGAGTCTTCATGATTTTTACTTAGAATATGAGCATATGCGACTTAGAATCATGTCTCCCATATTGGAGTTGAGTCTCATCGTCAGTCTTCGTAAGAAAAATTCTGCAGATTTTGAATTTCATACTCAATGCTTTTTAATTTAAAAGATGTCGCTTTATAAAACTGCTCTGGGTTGATTGACTTCAAGACTCATTTTCAAATGAGACACGTCCCACGGCATCGATGTGGGCTCACACTCGTACTCGGATATTCATGATGGTTATTCATTCTCATTCCTGGACACGATGTATCACTATGAAAGCGAGGCGTGTGCCTGTCAATAAATGTTTATTATTTGAATAAGTGATTATGTTTCAGAGAGAATATTTTCCTCACAGATAATTCTACAAAAAGTTTCTTAGAAGTAGATAAATGTTTTTCTCAACATGTCGCGGTCTGAGAACAACCGGATTCTATTTGACTTTGAGCGGGAAAGTTTACGGGAGAGAATTCTGAACTTTGTGATGTGACTAATAATGGTACGTAAAAATGCAAATGGAACGACGTCTTTTTGTTCTTAGAACGATTTATACAAGTCTGATTTGAAAAACTGATTATGATGCAGGTCTGACAATAGAGAGTTTGCTCATGTTACAACACCAGTTTTGACAAAAATATCAGATAAAACCTTGTTATTCTGAGGCGGCAAAGTATTTACATTTTCTGCAAATTTTGCAAATAAGAAATTAAATACATTTCGCAAAAATTAATCCTTTAAATAAAGTATTAACATAATAATAAAGGGAAATATTAGAAAAGACGTGATGCCCCGACGTGTTCCAGAATGTACTGCTAATAATATGGTATCAGGGATGTAGTTCACGGGATTGGTCAATTATGGAAAATGAAACAATTTTGAAAAGAAACTATAATTGACCAATACCATGAACTACATCCTTTATTTCATCAATGTTCGTGAACTCTACAATTATAATATGATAATTCGAGACAGTCTAATTTTTTTAACGAACTGTAGTGGTCTGAAAATGGTCGCTTGCATACGACGTATTTGTAGTGAGGATATTTTCATTTTACCTAGAGGTGAACGAAAAGTGCTCAGATATGTAACAAGATATTATAGCGTTAGCATGTTCTCTAAAATTTTATACTCAATTTTAAGCTTTTATACTCAAGTTCATGGGAGCGGACGCCAAAGAGACGAGGAGAGCTATGCCCTTATCAGCGGTGCAAACTTACAGGATTAGCAGGCGCACAAATGCGGAAATATGTAAAGAATCATGACTAGAAGAGACTTTATTGATTGATTGATTGATTGATTGAATGGTTGATTGAATGGTTGATTGAATGGTTGATTGAATTAGTGATTCCGGACGCCTCAACTTCTAAAGTTATTAGTTACGTAAGTGTAGTACACATCCCTGGGGATGTGGCAGTTATCTTCTCCCGCTGGACGGTGATATCTGTTGCCTACAAGTCAAATATCGGAGTTTCCCAAGCCAGATATATCAACGGGGCACCGCCCCCGCTGGGATAAGTTCTAAGTTCCCGACCGGTCTCCCGGTGTGTGTGGAAATGTTGTGCATGCAAGTGTAAGTGTGTTAGGAGAAAGATAAGACTGGGAAGGGGAAGGAAAGATCGCGCGCGGTCCGTAGCCCGTTTGTTAGGGTACTGCCCCGGCATTCACCTGGTGTGATCGGAGAAACCACGGAACACTACCGATCAGAGCAGCCGGCCGCTAGAGTTCTTCACCAGACAGCTACTGAATTCGACCTAGCTGACAATCCAGTGTTGAAAATCCTGCCACCGTCGGTTCTCGTACCTAGCACCTCCCGGTCAGAGGCACTGCAATGACATCAGTTGATGCCCCGAGCCACCTCTCCTTGTGAGAAGAAGCTTGAAAAGAGAGATATACGAAAATTCCATAAACTGCCTCCCAATGAATGAAACGTCAAGACCGAAGAAATTCATTCCAGCAGAGGCAACGGAGCGGAGGCAGAGCTGCGAAGAAGCAAAGCCTGAATGCGTGGGATGAGGTAGAGTGCGTGGGGGCGGTCACCGGGTAGGAGTGGTGCGCGGGAGGGGGGCAGGGGGAGGGCACGGAGGCTGTGGGCGTGCCCGGTGCGGGCGCGGTGCGTAGCGGCGCCCGAGGCGCGTGTCTGTGGCGGCGGCGGCGGCGTGCGCGCGGGCGTCTGTCAGAGCTCTGATTTAGAGGGCGTCACCGGCGGTCGCTCCACGCCCAACGCCCCACGCCCCCACGCCCCGCGCCCCGCGCCCTCGCCCGCACTTGCGCTCTCACGCGCCGCCTCCGCCCCCTTCCCCGGACACTGCGAGGAATTAATTGGCTGCCGGCGCGATTACTAAAAACATAAAAGAAAATACGATTCAATTACCATATATGATTCGTTGTGGCTCTTCAGTAGTCCGAAGCTCCCGGAGCAGGGGCAATTCTAAACACATTTTAAAAGTCCACACCCGCGAGAGCCCCAAATTAACGACCTCCCTACCGGCCGCGCGGCTCCCGAGGCCCTTACGTGTATTTTTTTTTTTTTTTTTTTTCGTCTTCTCGTGGCGCCCGCCCTCTCTCCGCCTGTGCGGGGATGTTCCTTGTGCTCGTTTTGTTACCGCTGATGCCCCGGCGCAGCGGGCGGACAAAGAGTCCGGGAGATGGAACTTAATTGCTTTTTCCTTGCGCGGCTCGGCCGGCTACCGCGTGCGCCGCCCCGCCGGCGCTGTGGGAGGGGGCGGAGTGGGAGCATGGCGGAGGAACTGGGCGTGGCGAAGAGGGGGGACGTACCATGGTGGATGGGAAGGTGGGACGATTGGGAGAGGAATGTGCTGTGGGCAGAGTAAGCATTGCAAGAAGTGTTTTTTTTTTTGTTTTTGCGTGTGCGTTCTGTAAGATGTGCATTGTGAAAAGTGGTGCAGGTGGGAGTGCAGCGTGGGAGTGCAGCGTGGGAGTGCAGCGTGGGGAGTGCGAGCGTGGGAGTGCAGGTCGGTGGAGTGCAGCAGGATTGGAGTGGAAAGTGGGGAGAGCGGTGTTGGGAGCACGTTTTGGGAAGAGAGGAGTAGGGAGAGCGGAGTGGAGAGTAGGGCGTGGGGGGTGCGGAGTAGGGAATGCGCTGTAAAGGTTTGCAGTGTACGTTACGCGGCGTGAGAAATCCTTTAGGCGAGTGTTCAGTGAAAAGTGCACTGTACAAAATTCAGTGTACTCTGGGATGGACTGTGTATGACTAGTGCGTTTCGAAATGGGGGGGGGGCGGGAGCACCATGAAACGCATAGAAATGGCACAATGATAGTAAGCGACGAGGGCGTGAGCAAGCCAAGCAGAAAAGGGGTGGAACTGACATGTGGGAGTTGAGGTACCAAGCGGAGAAGCGGGAGAAAGGCAGGGACGATCGTGGCGGTGCGATGCGAGGCAAGGCGGAACTGTATGAGGGGTGTGGGTGTGTGTAAAGGCGAACCCTCTCTGCTGTGCTCCACGAAATGCTGTATGGCGAGAGTTGTGGCGAAGCGGTGGTCGTATGTCTAACCCGCGATTACATCGTCCCGCTCCTAATTTATACTGTAACTGTAACAACACACTTTTTACAAGCTACACCTATAATGACGTTCATATTTCAAGCTAAGAGGTGCCAAGTGAAATCGCGAAGGTTTGGGAGCGCCGAGGGGGGCCAGGCGATGGAGGCGGTGAGGGAGAGCGGGGGCGAGGCCTGTCGAAGGCGCAGCCATGAACCTTCTTTGTGCGGGTGTTCAACGAGAAAGCAACAGACGTGTTCTCAACAGTAAGAACAAGTAGCTGTCTCCTCCCCTTCTTCCCCCAAATTTCTCATTATTTATTTCTGCCATTCGCGTTAAATAAATAACAAAAGATAAATAAATATGAAAGTATGATTATTAATCGCTGGAGCTTTTTGCACGTAAGGAAGTTCGGTTCACATGATCCTTGGAGGTCCAATAGATGACTTATTAAATGTCTACTAATACAAGAAAGTTAACTTTTAAGAAAAATGTCTGACCCAGAATAATAATCGGTGAAAGTACTAGTGTATGTAGTTAATGGGGGCCTGTACGATATATAATCTATAAGATAAAACTTTTGTAACCATTGTGGGATTAATGTTCAGAACCACTACTTAATGAACATTATTGCATAATTCTATATTACAATTATTACAATCATTACAATTATTTTTAGACAAATAAAATAACAAAAAGCTTTCTGAATGTTATTTTACTTCATTTTAATCGGTTCACAGTGAATTAAAGTTTGGACGAGATATCCCTGCATCTGACGACCGTTAAAGTGCGAGACATATATCTTGCACAGATATATCGTACCAATGTTGCCAGATGCTGTGACAAGGATTATGGAATGAAGGGGATGAAATTATGGTACAGGGAGGTATAATGCCAATCTATAAAATTAAGGTATAATTATCGTTAATGTTGCTCATGTACTATATGTTTTTATATGATTTCACTTTATAATAAATGGATAAAGTGTGATGGTATTTTGTGAAAAACTATCTCCTATTGTGGATATTGTGATCAAAACTTAATATGTTATTGCATTATGGGGAACGAACACTATTCTTATTTAGTTAAAAATCATAAATACCATAATAAATATTTTGTAAAATATTTTAAAAATTATGCTACAATTACGACGTGATGGTAGTTGTATTATGAGGTATGAAGTATGATACGATTCCATCTATTGTACGATTTTGCAAAACTGTCTCATACAAACTCTACCGATTCCCTTTACTATCGATAGCGATATCGATACCGTTCTGCTCCGATACTCGTGCTATCAATACTGTTCTATAGCTATCAATCATGGAAAGTTTTCGAAAATAATAAATTCTCTATTAACGCGACGTCAAATCAGATTTGAATACTAACTAAATAATAGACATCTTAAATTATTCCTAAATCAACATTTAACAAAGGTTTTCTTTCTTTCAAACCCATATCGATATCAATGGAACATCAAGAAGAACATTTCTTTGAATGAAATACACAGTTACAAATTTAAAAGATTAATTTATGCATACAATTGGAAAGTGTGCATGTCAAACGAAACGAAATTAGTAAATCTCTTCGAAGATGGATCGATTACAAATTCGTTACGAAAGATACTTACCAATACACTCATCTTCCAGTTATTTCATCAACTCAAATGATGGACACCCACGAAATGCTAACTTGTTATTCGCTTGGTTGCCATTCATACACGGAACCGTTGTCCAATCATGAAACGCACCTCTTATAAAATGTAGGACGCGAGTTCAATTCTTGTGGGAGTGAATTGTGATTTGATCACATTCATAAGCACAGGGAAGGGAGTGTGTGTTGGCTATGAATATAGCGCCAACCAGGACAAAGGGTAGTTGATATAAGCCCCGCGTGAGTCACTGGAGAGACAGTGGATGAGGATAAACGGGCAGGTGGCGCGATCGTCACCCTACCCACGCTGTTGCTTCCTGCTAGTCACTTGGCATCGTCCTTACCAATACTCAGCGATAATAGATAGTAGATACCAAGTTTGCGAAGAGCGTGTTAAAAACCGATTCATGGCAAATTCCAATTAAATAACCGTAAATTCCAATTACACACACTTTCGTTAAGTAAAATATTTTTTGTATACCATCATTATAAACGACCCTTTTCGATACCCCGAATCGTGCATAATCCAGTATTTTATTGCACGCTACATGACGTCATCGCCTTTATTAAACGCGACATGACGTCATCACACATTCAACCAATAGTAGCGAGAGAATCGTGGGAGGTAGAAGAAGACGGAACAGCCGACCACCGTTTTCTCGCACGGATGTCAACAATGCCATCTTGAATTTCATTTCCAGAGGGCGTTGGATGTCAAGCACCGAGACGTCAGAAGAAAGTTGTTTCGCGAAATTAAGTTTGATTCTCTTGTAAATTTATAATGCTGTTATACAAAAATAGCGTATGTAACTCGTTTATAATGTTGCTTTATTGCATTCGTACATTTGAAAACTCGCTCCTAACGTCGCTCGTTTTCAAAACATGTACTCATGCAATAAAGCTTAACATTATAAACTAATTGCATAAACTACTATTATCATTACAAGTTCATAATACAAATAATAATAATAATAATAATAATAATAATAATAATAATAATAATAATAAATTTTCATTTGACGAACCTAAATGAAATGAACGTGAACGTTATTTCCACAAAGACTGCTAAATTTGCTTTCAAGTGATTTTGACTGTCAAATGTACAATCACTAGAAGACAGGTTACGCCATTATATTTGTAACTCTTCAACGTGATTAGTGGTAGACAAATACTTTTCGTTTCATTCTCTCCCCTTCCTCTCTCTCTCTCTGTCACGAATGGAAGAAAGCACGTACAATCGACAACTACAGTAAAGATCAAACAAATTTTTTTATTACAACCACACTGATAACTCAATAACTTTGCAAGAAGTCCTAGTGTTTTGTAATTAAACGATTTATTTTAATCCACTTCCTGAAACAAACGAGGACTCCATACTAAAGAATTGAAAACTCAGTTATAAAACTACTAAACAATGAACTAGAATTACGAAAAAGTGGAATAGAATCCTGAATTATAATTAGTGATTCACAAAGGGTTGTTAAAGATTATTGCCGGGCGTTGCGAATTTTCAGTATTCACTACAATAGAGTTTCTAAATAGTAGCAAGAATACTCCACTCGGCTCTACCTTTTTCATCCCACATCATTACCACTTACGAATTTTACGAAATATACAATATTAGAACGAGAATACGAATTTCATTGCCATGAATACGCGTTGGCAAAAGTTTGTCATACATGTTGGCGTGTTCACTAGCTCCAAAATTACCTCCTCCAGTCTTCGTGACACATACATCAGTCATGAAATGATAATAAAATCTGATCAATTGCTCAAATCACACCGCAGGTTATGCAATTGAACAAAGTAAATTAAAAACAGAGTTCTAATAAAGACTGGAAATTGTATTCTGAACTAGAAATAGTTCCTCACAAAGGTTATCAACACAACGACTGTTAACAATTTTTAGTAATCATCTTTGGTTTGATTTGGTGTTTGGTTCCCCAACCATAGCAGAACCGCTTTTGGCTTCATATACTCTGTACTAACTCCAATTTCCGACAAACATACTGACAGTATAACTTTCGTTACAATGTGTGCCAGTTCGTAAATTGTTGTCGTACATCTTCGCTGCGTACGCTCGCCCAGGGCGTACTTGTGGCCGGCGCTCATGACAAACACGTCAGTCACGGGCGGCGAGTGCAGTTGCAGAGGCCACCTGCGCGGCACATGCGGCTGGGCCAAACACCAGGCACTCGCCGCCGCCGCCCCCGCCCCGCCCCCGCCGCTGCCGCAGTCGTGAATCAAACCCGGGGAACGTCCAGCAAAAATAGCAGGGGGCGTGGGTGAGTCAACGACGACGCTGCCAGCCGCGCCGGCGGCGGTGGCGCCAGCGCAGGCGGCCGCAGCAGGGCTGGGAGCGGGGGCGGCGGAGGGGCCTACGGTGACGGAAGTAGAAGCAGTTTTATGGTTTATTCATTTAATTTTATTCATTTAATTTTATTCATTTAATTTTATTCATTTAATTTTATTCATTTAATTTTATTTAATTTAATTTATTTAATTTTATTTAATTTATTTAATTTTATTTATTTAATTTTATTTATTTAATTTTATTTATTTAATTTTATTTATTTAATTTTATTTCATTTTATTCCATTTTATTTATTGGATTTTAGGGACTCTTCAGTTTCTAAGAGCATTGAGATTTATGAATGGACTAAATAGTGAATGATGCGATAGTGAAGATGATGCAGTGAACGATGATGACGAAATGGTGAATTGAGTGACAGAGGAAAAGGAAGAACCACAAGAAACCAGAAGAGAACTCATTTGTCCTCTATAAATTCCATATGGCACTGCCCAGTTTCTTAGGTTACTGCTCCGGCAATCGTCCTGGTATTCATGGAGTACTTACGGAAAAACCACGTATCAGTGCAGTCTGCCGCTAGAATTCTCCTCTAGACAAAGGCGGAATTCGACCTAACTCGCTAGCTTGTGTCGAAAATCCTATCACCGTCGAGACTTGAACCTAGGATCTCCCGGTCAGAGCACTGCAGAATCATCAGTTGGTGTCCTGACCCACATCTCCCGGGGCTAATGATGATGATAGTGGTCTCAGTAGCAGAGGGTAATGGCGAGGCCGGTGGCGCGAGGGCGCGGAGGCGGCACGGATTGGTGTGGTAGTGGGGGTGGGGGTAAAGGCGTTTACGGCGGCAAAAGCAATGACTGGTATCGAAGGGAAATCGTCGTTGCGAGGGCGACTGGAGAGTGTAAGGCCAGGTGCGGCGGAGGTGGAGCTGGGGTTGATAAAAGAAGCCGTGATTGAGTTACAGCGACGGAAGGGAGGACAGATGCAGTGATCCAGTGCCTCAGAGGGTGGAAATGGTGAAAGTGTGTGAAAATGTCGGTGAAAGAAGCAAGTTAGCGGTATGTGGTGGTGGAGATGGGAGATTGATTGATTGATTGGTTGATTTTTTCGTGTTTCCGGGCGCGTAACTGCTTCGGTCAATCCCGTTAGTGTAGTGCATGTTCTTTTTTCTCGGGAGATGGTGATCAGTGATCCAGTGCCTCAGAGGGTGGAAATGGTGAAAGTGTGTGAAAATGTCGGTCCCGCTGGATGGCGAGATCCGGCACCGACCTACCGTCGGCTAGTGGGTTTCCCTGCAACCAGGACCCCAGCCGGGACAAGCTCTAAGCTCCGACCGGTCTCCCGGAATATGTGAGAGTGTAGTGCATGTTAGTGTAAGTGTGTGTGTAAGAGGAGGGATAGGACAAGGAAGAGGAAGGAAAGATCGCGCGTGGTCCGTGGTCCGTTTGGTAGGGTACTGGTCCGGCATTCGCCTGGCGTTGATCGGAGAAACCACGGATAACTACCGATCAGAGCAGCCGGTCGCTAGTATTCTCCTCCAGACGACTTAATTCGATCTAGCTGAAGAGCTACTGTCGAAAATCCTGCCGCCGTGGGGAGTGGGAACCTAGGACCTCCCGGTCAGAGGCGCTGCAATGACATCAGTTGATGCACTGAGCTACCGCTCCCGGTCAGGGATGGCAGAGATAATGGGAATGATGGGATGGGGGGATAATGATGGAGATAATGGCTATTGCATTGGGGTGAAGGTGATGTTGGTGGTAATGGAGTGATGATGATGGTAATAGTGGTAGTGACAGTGGTGAACGATTATGAGTGGGCGTGGCAGGGCAGACGGTGGCAACAAGGCTAGAGCGAGAGATGTGTTGAAGCCCTTTAACGCGGAACAGTTTTCGAGCAGATTGGACGAACAGGAAGGGCGCAGACCAGGCTGCACGATTTCTTCATGAAAACTTTTCAACATGCTCAATTTTCTGCCATGCAGGAAACGTACATTGACTCCAGCGCCTGTAGTGAATGAATCATTCACTAATAGATTTGTTTACAGCGGAAATCATCCATACTTTCCAATTTTGTGGTGAAATTAGGAGCGATTCGTGGAATTTTGTGTATTAGTGTGGATAATTCGAGTTCTGGGATATAGTGGTGACTTTATTTTACGTTATTTCTTTACGGATTTACTGGTGAGTAATATTTAAACAAGTATTAATAAAGTAGGTCAGAACGTACGTACACAAATGTCGCGAATGATTGTACTCGGACGGCGCAATTCCGAAATTCATTTGTGTGCTGGCAGATCCCCTCGCGGTATCACGAGGCAACTCGTAAAGAAAACGTGCATACAGTGTAAACACGAATTTGGCTTTTATACTTCTGGTTTGGGATCTTGTAGTTTCTTTTCAATTTTTGTAAGGGCATCCGCACGAAAACTGTACCGTGCAAAAGTGAAGGGGAGAAGGTGACCGTGGCAGAAGCACTTTTCAGCGACGGTGGTAGTGGTTCAGAGCAGAGGCGGCTCTAGAGGGAAGGGAGCATGGGGGCCACGCCCCCCTTCTCTAAGGTCTGGAGTTTTCATTTGTTACCTTCTTTCATTTGGCAAAATTGATTTCAATATTTATTTTAGGTTTATGTAATTATTTATTAGGTTTATGTAAGTATCATATATACTCAACAAAAACAATAGACAATATAGTAACAATGACATAATAATAACAACCCCTCCAAAATCATTGACGGGGAGTGGTAGCTCAGTGCATCAACGGATGTCACTGCAGCGCCTCTGACCGGGAGGTCCTAGGTTCGAGTCCTGACCGCGGCAGGATTTTCGACACTAGCTTTTCAGCTAGGTCGAATTCAGTCGCTGCTTGGAGGAGAATTCCAGCGGCCGGCTGCTCTGATCGGTAATTTTCCGTGGTCCAGTACCGTACCAAACGGGCCACGGACCGCGCGCCTGTCCTTCCCATTCCTTGTCCTATTCTCTGTCATTACACACACTAACATGCACTACACTACCACATATCCCGGGAGACTGGGATACGGCTGGGCGTGCCCGCGGGTGGAGAGTCCTGGTTAGGAAACCCCACTAGCCGACGGTAGGTCGGCGCCGGATCTCGCCATCCAGCGGGGTAAGATCACCGCCATCTCCCGAGAAAAAACATGCACAACACTAACGGGACTAATTACCAGAGCAGTTGACGCGCCCGGAAACATGAATAAATCAATCAATCAAAAATCCAAAATCATTGGCTGATCCGCCTCTGCTTCAGAGGCGTTGTAGGGAAGGCAATGGCAGTGAAAGTTTGTGGCAAGGGCAGTGCGACAGCGGGAGAGAAGCCAAGGCAGCACAGGTAGAGGTGTTGTGTGTGGCTGAGCTGCGAACACTTCCTTTACAACGCCGCATCCTACGAGAATCACTATTCACGCTCATCTGCTATTCTTCACAGCCTACTAGTACTCATAAACGAAACATTCGAGTTGTTCGCTGACGGGTACTGTCACCATCATTCTTAGTCCTATTCAGCGCTTCTAGATTACTTTAGAACGTTTCCTATTACCTCCACGTACATCTTACGTGGGGTTTAATTATGCGATCATCCTGATAGCCCACGTAAACCTTTCATTCTTTATTGTCTCCACGAATGTCAAGAAAACTTTTATATTTCAATACCACCAATCAAGATCGACTACTACATACAACAGATATTAATATCGTTAGTCCTACGAGTACTTCCATCATCACCGTTACAAAATCCCAGTTATTTCCTGGTCCATATTATTCTCAGTTTCGTTTAGTTCAAATTTCCATTCATTAATCGCTATCATTATGAATTCTAAATGTATCACCCATCCGCAAGAACAAATTCCACCACCACCTTCATGCTTATCATTACCATCGCCATCACTAATATCTACCTCATCATCTTAACCGTCATTATTATCACCATATGTCGTTGGGGCTTTTCGTTAAGATTCCCTAGATCTATAGCTCAAGTAATCATTGCCTATTACTTTGCTTCTGAACGCTACATTTAACTGTCCTCTCCTCCACACTTTCACATATAAATTTTTACTTTCTCCTATCTTATTAAAGTTATGTAATGTTGCGCGAAAAAACGGCACATTTTCGGCAGAAAACCTTACTACCGGGCCCTGGTAACAAAAAAGTGGATGAATCCAGTTGCTAAATTTAGAGAAAAAATCCTCTAACACGAGATGTAGCCAGAATCTGTGTTTGTGGGTTCTTGATACCGAAACGTCGAATGAAGGCAAAGCGTCCGTCCGTCTGTGAACAACGCTAGTGGCTAAACCGTTCAGCCGATTTTCTCCAAAACTGATATTCTCCAACCGATCTGGCTGAAGTGGGGGCTTTTTGAATTTGAAACCCATTTTTTAAATTTTGGGGGTACTTTACATGATGAAACCCCTGGCATATTGTCAAAATTAAAAAAAGCCCGATAGTTTTTTATTAAATTTTGTTCTTAAATAGTGAAAAGTATGTTAAAGAGGTGCTGGTCTCAATTTTGAAAACTCTGATGTTTTTAAAAATTGCGAAATTTCGATAGTTCTAAATTTTTTCAGCCTTCATACAACTAAATATTAAAGATAGAGATGTTTTCCCTTAATAAAATCTGTTCCTTAAAGATTTTAAAAATAAGTCCATGTACAACTTTTCGAAAATTAGAGTAGTTCTCGCGTAATTTGCGTGAAAATGCGTGCGAGAGAGTATGTGCTTCCTTTATAGCACCACTAGTTTTTACTGATTTTGATGTGAAATTAATGAATCATCATTGCTGCCGCCGTCACCACCCACCTTTGGCGCCTCGTCCCGACCCGCACCCACTCCGCTGTGCTCCACATTCCTGCCCCGCCGCCCGCCGCCCGCCGCCCGCCGCCCGCCGTCCCCCCCGCCTCCCCCCGCCCGCCGCCTCCCGCCGCCCGTGTCTGCCTTGGCCACCCACCCCCGTTGCGTGGCGTTCCACGGCCGCCTCCGCGCCGTGCCGGGCGGCGGTGTCGGGTGTCCCCGGTGTTGCACCCACGTATTTTAAGAGCGCGCGCCGCAGCGGGCGTTGCGACAAAGGAACCTCGCGCGTTGGGAAAGACGTCAAGAGTGACGCCGCGCTCAAATATTCTGCCCCTGCGAAAACATCCGGCGCCAATATTACGCTCGTTTTGAGAGAAAGCTGAAGGTTGGTCCGTCTCAAGCGTTAATGTATTAAATATGGCGTTGAGCAGAGCAGCAATCTGAAAATATTTGTCATGAAAAAATATAGGTATGGTAGGTCGATTCAAGGTGACGGATTTCATGGAAATGTCCCTGAAAAACGCATCTGAGTTTGAATGTTAAGGAGTACTACTTTTATTAAGCATGAGAGGTCTTTACATCCGTGGGAGAATGAAAAAAGGTATAAAGTTTAAATATTGTTGCGAAAATTACTCTTGACTCACCGTTTATCATTTTTTTTTTAGAAAAAAGAACATATTTTCAGGCAATGTTTATAGAGAAATAAACATTTGGTTTCGTACCATATTAAAATTATTTAAGGTTCACAAAAGGAAATTTTCTCTTTCCGAATTTCAACTTGCAACCTACCTGACGACAGCGGACTGAAATGAGTATAATATTGTTCTGATGACCAGTACATCAACTCATACTTCTCAATCTCAATACATCCACATCTAATTCTCAATTAGACATTAATATAAAAAACTGAATAACTCGGAAAATTTCGGAGTTGTAAAATATCCCATATCAATACCATTATTCACTTACTATTATACGAGTATATGCCTATTCTTCGATTAAAATTTTTCTGCCAATGGTGAGTTAAGAGGTGGAAGCACTGGTATCCAATAGGAGCTTAATTTGAACATTTTTTAAATTCGAAAATTAAAAGTGTCCCCTCTCCTAACTCACAACTGTACAGACATTTTACTCAGAGAATAATGTATACTAGATCATCATCCGTGCTGAGCTTACATTGTATGTATAGCATTGATAATATTGAAACATGTTATACTGTAATCATTATTATAAAATTGAAAAATATTTATGAGGATGTTTCAAAACCAACCAGAAACTGTCGGATAACTAAGTGTACAAAAAAGACACATTTTAATTAAACTTATAATAGTATTGATATAGAATATAGAATATTTGATGTTTCTGACATGAATACTATGATGTTTCTCTTATTAGACTTTTCTTTGAATACAGGGCATTGTATACTGCTTGTAAGTTCGTGGCAATGTATTTGAATATTTTAATTTTTTTGTTTCTTTTGCGATTGAGCAACATACACTGAACTCCCAGGGACTAGTGAGGAATGGAATTGACTCGTGTTCGACGAACTCGTTGGTGGACGCAGACAAACGACTGATTGATCGGTGTAACCTCGCTGGTTAGTTAGCCTTCAATGGAGGTCTGTCCTGTGCCTTCGGTCGGAGATTTTCAGTTTGATCAACAGAAAAGGGGCTTTGCGGCTTTTGTCCTCGGTGGAGAGTCGTTCGTCTGTCTCGCGAACGCCAAACTGGAACTGAGATTCTCCTTTAGATAAAATGAAGAAAAATTGTTTAAAGAACAAATATATTTCACGGGTAAAAGTACTTTACGTGCAATTTTATGAATGGGCTTACAAACATGAATTTATAAAGCCTTGTACGATTTGAAGAGGTAATCTCTTAATCAATGTCAGTTTAAATACGATTCGGCAATCGTCAATTTTGAAATACAAAAATAATTTTACCATTAAGTTACATTGATCATTTTATTTTGAATTATCATATTTACTTTTTATTTCGAATTGAAATAGATTGTAAATTTTCATTGTGTTCATAATTCAGGAACGTGCAAATTATTAATTAATCTGTTAATACACAAAATTTATTTTAAAATACTAAATTAAAAATTTACAATGATTTCGTAAATTGGTTTAGGTTTTGTAAGTTTTTTCCAAGACATTGGTTTTCTTACAACGGTTTTGTCAGTGTCGTCGTGACTAGCTGTCAATAGTTGTCAGAACAAAGTGATTTGTAGCTAACATGATAAACACTTTATCATCTAGATGTAACTTCACTATCTGTGCACGTAGAGAAATATATTTACTGAAATTATCGTTCTCCATATTGTCCCGGAAGCAGATATATTCCTTCACTAAGGACATGAGCTCAAATCTTTAGCTGATTTGACATTGCAAATCGTTTTTATTACACCGAAGCGAATATTTTCTTATCAATTCTTGCCAAAAAAACGCTCATTTCCTTTTCCACTGAGAATTGAACTTGTATTGCAGGGTGGGAATGCGGGGGCTTAGAGTGAGAATCCAGAATTAAGAAAACGTGCACAAAACCTTTTTCTCCTAGCATGTCACATATATTTTTTAACTATTTTTGACGTAACATAAATAAATAAATAAATAGATAGAAACATTCCAAATATTCACTAATAAATTAATATTAATACATTATACTCTTAATATTAAAAAGCGAAATGTTTTCGTTAAACACAGGAATGAAAAATATAAAAAAGGAGTTTGAAAACTTTCCATATACATAAAGATCTGATTTCTTTCATATGTCATTTTTAAGCACTGATTTGAAGTACGGATCTACAGAGCTATAGTATGACGAAGCACTTGAATAAGGCAACCATTAATATTAACAATTTTTTTCTTTGTACACATAATATGATGTAATATGATTTGAAATTTTTGTCTAAAATTCTCGTGTGCCCTTCTCAATTTTACCACAAGAAAACGTTCCATTTTCATACGAATATCAGTGCTAGGAAACACTGCTTTGGACCGAACTTTTCTCTAACACATTTGTTACATTTCACTTTCTTCAAACGGTTCTTTCTGTCAACTTTATTAACTAAGGATGCACTTTTTTGTGTAATGAAATTTTTCCAGCCACCCAAATTACAAATAATTTGTACTTTCCAGATCAACATTATTTTGCAGGACTGAATATTCGAAATGCTGCTCAAAAGTCTGTTCCTTCCTTGCGGCTCATTCTTTCGCCCAATGTAGCTGCCAATCGAGAGCGAGGGCGACCAGAGGGGCTGCACAGGGGCGGTCGGGCGCGGGCGGCCGGGCGGGGGCGATGGGGGAGGCGGGGCGGAGCAGGGGCGGGGGCGGCTGGGCGTGGGCGTGAGCGGGCGACCGGAGGCGGGGGCGGTGCCCACGCCGCGCGCACAGGATGTGCAGCCCCCGCGCGTGCCGGCTCTGCAGCTGCAGCTCGTGTTCACGCCCGCGCGCACGCGGCGCCGATAGTACGCGCGCAGGCAGCGTGGGCGGCGTGGGGCGGCGTGGGGCAGCGTGGCGCAGCGTGGGGCGGCGTGGGTCGGGGGCGGCGGGGCGGCGGGGGCGGCGGGGGCGGCGTGGGGCGGCGGTGGCGGCGGGGCGGCGGCGGCGGGGCGGCGGGGCGGCGGGGGCGGCGGGGCGGCGTGGGGCGGCGGGGCGGCGGCGGCGTGGCGGCGGGCGGCGTGGGGCGGCGTGGGCGGCGCGGTGGGACGGGTGGGGGCAAGGGCGGCGAGGCGGCGTGGGGGCGGGGCGGCGTGGGGCGGGGGGGCGGCGGGGGCGGCGTGGGGCGGCGTGGGGCGGCGTGGGGCGGCGTGGGGCGGCGTGGGGCGGCGTGGGGCGGGCGGTGGGGCGGTGAGCGGGTCGGTGGGCGGGATGGGGCGGGTGGGGCGGGGTGGGCGGGCGGGGCGGTGGGCGGGTGGGGTGGGTGCGGCAGCGCCATGGCGGCGGTGTCGTAGTCTTTGAGGGCTGGTAGCGGGGGTGTAAGGAGTGAGGAGGGCACACAAGGAGAGGTGGGGAAGCAGGATGACAAGGTGAAAGGGGAAGGATCTAATGGGGAGGGCACCGTAAGCGAGTATGAGTATGCAGAAGTACTGGATGGTTGATAGTGGGAATTGGGTAGGGTGGATTGAGACTGGGTGTGTGGTGGCGCGGTGTGGTGGCGAATAATTAGTCCGGGAGGGCTGTCACTTATGGGCAGTGTTTACCAAGGAGGAAGATTTGTATGACGTGTTTTGTCGCATATGAACAGCGCAGAAAAGAAAACGAACACTTTTGATAGTTTATCTTGCCTCCTCTCACGATTTTTCTTGCAATTTGTGTGAGAATCTTTGTAATTCTTTGAACACTGAATTATATGAAATATATATCAGTTTTCTCTCTTTTCCCGCTCCATTGAGTACATCGTAAACTGAACTTTTTCAAAATTGTTTATCTATTTCCTAGGTAAAATATCCATGAAATTTGATGAATTTTCTTGAATCATACTCCATTAAACCATAGCTCTTCTCTGCGGTGTAGACGAAGATGAGCTCTTATTTACTCTCTGCACGAAAGAGATTAAAAATGAATATTGAAAATTTATTTATTTATTTATTTTACGTAAAAAAAAACAGTTAAAAACTGCGTATGACGTGCTATGGGGAAAAGTGAACTGTGTGCACATTTTCAAAAATCTGTGATCCCTACACTAAGTCATATACTACTTAAATTTTGAACTTTGAAAGGGAGAAAAAAAAACAAAAATTCCCATGTAATAAAATCTATTTTCAAGGATAGACAGGTAAAAGATAAAAGGATAAATTCAGGTTTTCGGGTATTTTCAGGTAAAAGATAAAAGGATAATTTCAGGATAAAAGATAAAAGGCGCCCTTTGGCTTGTGGCTCGGAAATACACCATAGCGTCTTGATCGTGTGTATTCCGGCCTATCTCGGACACCTTATGAATGTGACCGGTACAGTTACCGTATCCACCAAATATATGACAAAATCATTTGCAATTTTGTTATACTATCATTTTCTCAGCAACAAAACAAATTGATAAAAATACCTTAAAACAAATTATCTCACATACAACATAATATAAAGGTTGCGAATCGAATTGGTTTATTATTTTCTATCCCTCTCTCTTCATGTATATAGCTCAAAAGCCTTTTCTTTAATAATATCCAGAATTAATTTTTTGTTGAAAGAAAAACTATTTAGTTAGAATTTATTCAATTTTGCGCATAATTAATCCTCTTGAACCATTGTCAATGTTTCAGATGGTTGGAAAGTTTTATTCATTTTTGAGGTTTTAAAAATATGAGGGTTCTTCAACTAGAGATGAGAGTAAAAGTAAGGAAGTGTGCGCTTAAGCAAGAATGAGTTATTTTACCAACACTCTTTCTAAAACGAACATCACTTGTAACAAGTAGCTTTTTGAAGCCAATTCCTGAATGGTCTCTCAAGAACATAGTTGGGTAAGAATACCCTGACTGTTCTTACTCTAAGTGAGCAATTCAAGTATCTTCATTTTATACAATATTGACTTACGTTTTACTGAAGACAGAATGAAGAATTTCAATAGCTGCAAGTCATAGAGGAATCTTCCTTTACACTTTTTCTCGACACCTAATATAAGACTGAATCATGTGAAAGCGACTTTTCTGATGATTTCATTCGCATATTTAAAAATGCAAATAATGCAAAATTTATTGTAGCCATTTTGGAAGAGATAGGCTCTTCAGTGAAGGTACTGTGGTCCGCGAATTAATTCCTCCCCCTTTTCCAATTTCTGGCATGTCATAGGTTACATTTAGATCGGTCTCTCTGATTCTCGAAATACATTCAGATTCTGCCGATTTGTGTTTTTTTTAATATTTCGTTATTCGCAGCTTTCCATTACTCATGATTATCGCGAATTGCCAGGCAACTCGTTTTGATCATCATTTGGGCTCAAAAATAGGGAGGACATAGTATGAAAATGAGAAATGGTTTAAAGAAAAACGAAAAAAGAAGGAACGAGAAGAAGATTGAAAAAAAGAGAGAAGTAGAAATGGAACACAAAAGCATATCAAATTCAGAAAGTAGAAAAGAAGGAAGAATTAAGGGAAGATAGGAAGGAAAGACGTGAACTAAGAATAAGAAGGGCTGAAAGGACAGAAGAAGGAGCAAGAGACATGCTATGAAAAAGAAAAAAAGAAAAAGAACGAAAGAGAAACAGCACATTCACGCGCGGAGTGCCTAACAAGAAGCAGCTTCCTTCACCACAAGACAACACGTTCCAAGACCCCGCCGTCACATTCCGTGAATCCGGAGGCAACTCCGCAGAAGAAGGTCCGTTTCAAATTTCGCGTCATTTTCCCCCGAAAGAGGGAAGAGAGAGGCCGCTTCCGGGCGGGCGCCTGTCCTGTCCTGTCCTGTCCTCCCCCCTGGCGCGTTCTGTGCGCCGTGCGGCGGCGGCGGCGTCAACGGTGCCTTCTCTGTACACAGTCGCCCCGCGCCGCCCGCCCGCTTGCAGACGTGGACCTCGGCGGGGCTCGAACCCGGAAACTCATCGTCGTCATTGCCGCCAGCGCCACCGCCGCCCGCCGCCGCCGCCGCCGCGCCGGGCGCTCGGCTGGGCTGCGTCTTACGGACGCGGGCGCACCTCAGTTTTGCTTTGAATGAAAGATAATGATTGGTGGTATGCAGAATACAGTATGGCCGGGGAGGAAACGTTGAAAATTCGAAAATAATCTCTTAAGGCAATTTTAAGCATATTTGTCTAATAAACTACTTAGACATTCCAATGGCTGAGCCACAATAAGCACTCAAACGTTGGTATGAGAAAATGCTTTCTAGGCAAAACATTGCGTAGCAGAAGCATAGAAACACTTCAGAAACATGTAAATTGATTATTATTTACAAAAGAAATTAATATATTTGTTCAGAAAGAAAAATTAACCGAGAAATAAAAAAAAAATCAGTCGTATAAGTTGGGTGATTTTTTTTATTTTTGTGTTAATTCTTCTTCCTGAACAAATATATTAATTTATTTGGTAAATAATAAACAATTTACATGCTTCTGGAGTGTTTCTATGCTTCTACTATGCAAATTTGTGTCTAGAAAGCATTTTCGCATAACGTTTAAGTGCTTATTGCGTCTCAGCCATTTGGAATGTCTAAGTAGTGTATTAGACCAAATATGCTTAAAATTGCCTTAAGAGCTTATTTTCCAATTTTCGACGTTTCTTCCCCGGACATCCTGTATATAGAAGTTGGCTTGCCTGGAAACACCAATCATTAAATCAATTGTATAAATGTCATTACGTGCCATTTTGGTAGTATTTATGCCCTGAAAATTTGTATAATGTAAAAGTAACTAAATATTCGCTTTGTTCTAACTTTTAAATACATTATAATTCTTATGTACTTTTAAGCAATTTTTTCTTCGTCCATCATACCTGTGTGATGCAAGATATCACTATAGCGAAACGTCGAGAAAGAGAATCTGAGTAATTGCGACCAACATTAAGCAGGAAATAATAGCATTTATTGTCACTTTTTTGACAATTAAATATGTGTTCTGTAGTACTTTGTCACTTTTTTGCAATTAAATATGTGTTCTGTAGTACTTTGTAGATTATCTAATGTCTATTATTTAAGCGCAAAAGTAAGTTTAGCTTCATTTAATATAAAGGAAGGATTTTGACAAGATACAATATTGCATCTTTTCCATTTGCTCTTGGTTGTCATAATTTTAGCATATTTCAGTTTCGACATGGGTAGGTGAGAAGAATAAGCGTATAACCTTTTCATCATTGATCCACTGTCTGAACAAACATGCGTCTGGGAAGAGTTTTGTCTTTATGTGTTGGTCTTTATGGTATAGGAACAGACAACACAGATTTTACGCTAATAATGATAATGATGATAGTAGTAATGCATAAAAATAAAGAATACCTGCTCTGAGTTAGTGACAAAATATCCACAGTTTCTTCAGGTCCGAAAAGTCTTTTCGATGCAAGAGTGGGGCCAGAAGAATGACAGTGGCACAACAGAAGCAACGGTGAAGGCGGAAGAACTATGTACAAATTCTCTTTATGTTTTCTTACAAGAAAGAATGCCACGAAAATACACAGAAATATGCAACATTTTAAAGAAATGTTAGTATTACCGTAGAAGGAACATTAATGTAAATTTAATTAAAATAAATACCGGAAACAAAGTGTTTAATTGTGTTGCTGTTCTTTGCCATGAGAACTAACCGAGATAAAATGCTCTTACAAGTCAAATACCTTTTAATTTTGTGGAACATTTGCTTATTCAGGAACATAATTGTTCCTTACTCAGAAAAGTAGCTTATACACGTTATATTTATATCAGAGTCAACATTTACATTACAGATAATACATGTTTTGCATTGAAACTTGACTGTACTGTATAGATGATGAAGAAATAATTTCTTGGAAAGTACTAACTTTTAGTTCAATTTTATTCATTTGACTTAACAAAGAACTTACAGAGAATGTTAGCACAGGTTATTGCAACAGAATCACATTAATGTAACTCACAGTAACGTAACAATTTTCCGTGTAACGTGATATCTTAGTTATATGTGACAAAAATAAGGGACTTTATTTCATGATGCCATTTTCTCAAAAACAGAAACACTCGAGTATAACACAAAGGCGAAACGGGAAAGAAATGTATGATAAAGATTCACGGAAAGAAAATAATTTATTTTCTCCAGGTTTGATGTATCATTGACTCGTTTATGATAATTCACGATATAGTAAACCAAACATTAATGCTATGAGAAGAAGTAATCAAGATTTTTAAATCAAGTTTGAAAAGAGTTCCTGCGTAAATAACTGAATTAATAGGTTCCTCGAAATTGATCTTTAAATGAGGCCATGCACTTTAAAATCATTTTCGCATTTGTGAAATAAGTTATTCAAAACAGATTTTACGACGCTCAATATTCGACTTTTTCAGAAGTGCAGTACGCTTAAAATGCGAGGCAGCTTTCTTCATTTCCAATTGCAAATTAAAATTTTTGTATCCCTTAGATAGGTAAGAACCTTGAAATGTGGGTTCATTCTTGTTAACTTTTGATTTTCGAAAATTGAAAATTTATAATAATGCGAGTAGCCTTTCATCACTAATTTTCTTTAATATTATTGGATTGATATTTCGTGTTTCGGCCTAATGCTTGTGTTAATTCCGTACCGTTTATGCACGGTATGAGATTTCCGCTGGATGGTGTGATCGGTGGCCTACAGTGTTTGTGAGGTTTCTAATCACGTATCTCCAAAAAGCGGTGCGCCCAGTTCGTACAATTGACTGTTCGACTTGCTCGACTGTCGATGTCATTCTAGCTCGACGTCTCGAATTGTTCGACTTACTCGACTTGTTCCGACTTTCTCGACTTGATCTCGACTTGTCTCGACTGTCTCTGACTTGTCTCGACTTGTCTCCAGCATTATCTCCGACTTGTCTCTACTGTCTCGGATTTCCCGGCTTTCTCGCTTGTCTCCTGACTGTTCGGCTTGTTCGGATTTGCTCCACACGTGTCTCGCGTTCGATGTCTCCACTCTCCGAGCTTGTCTCCCGACTTGTCTCGACTGCCCCGATTCCCGACAGTCTCGCTTGCTCGACTGTCTCCGACGTCTCGACTTGTCCCGACATAGTCGAGTTGTCTCGACTTGTCTCGATGTTGTTCGTGCTCGACAGGGTGTGTAGTGCGGTAGTGCGTGTGTGTAAGGGGTGAAGATACAAAAAGGAAGAGAAAGGAAAGATCGCGCCCGATCCATGGCCCGTTTGCGAGGTATCGTTCACGTGGTATTGATCGGAGAAACGGAGGAAAATTACCGATCAGAGCAGCCGGCCGCTAGAATTCTCCTCCAGACAACGGCAGTACTCGCCTACGGTGTGTACTGGAGTCGAAAATCGTGCCGACGGGACTCGAACCCTAACTCTCAGCCAGAAGCACATCATTAACCTGAGACATTTTAGCCAATAATATTATGTCGAAATGTGTGATTTTGATACGTACGGAATGTGTACATTAAATTTAATGTACACGTACTTTTTAAATTTACTGTACGTGTACTTAAATTTAATGTACGCACATGATAATTACTTTCTTTTACATTAAAAGTAATGCAAAAATTTGGATTTATAAAACACTTTATTATTTCGTATGTGTATTAATCAAATATGACATTCCCATTACACTAGGCAACATTTCAAGAATTATATAATAACTAGGGAACGGACTTTATTGTAATAAAAAAAGCAAAATATGTACATATATATGTACTTATTTTTTCAAAAATATGTAAGAAAAAATAGGAAATATGTGAAATAAATATTCGTTATAATATTTACAATTCCATTCTTCAAGCGTTTTCCGAGCCGAGTACGTTGCCGATCAGATCTTTACATGGATTCAGAGAGGCTGAATAAAGGTTTTACATCTACAGAAGCAACTATTCGCTAGTTTCATCCGAAACATATAATACTTTCTTATTATATACAATGTTTACGAGGAGCCGGAGCTCAAGTGAATAGCACCGTGTAGCCTGTAATAGAAGGGGGAGGTAAAGGGAGCATACTCCCCCCCCCCAAATCCAGAAAATGGATAAGACAATGATCTGGAAATTTTTTATCGAGTTACGCATGGGGTCTATGAAACACGAGTAATCACGTAGTTGAAGTTTCTTCTGCTTCACATACTACATCCGCTCATCGTTGATCCCGACTACGCTGTTTCCAAGATGCACGTAATACAAGCGTATTGCGTATTTTTTAAGTATTTCAATAACTAAGTTAGTTTTCAAGTAACATATATTTCGAACATCACAAGTGAAATGTCCATTTTCGACCTTTAAATATATTAAAATGTAACGAAATATGTAGCTATAGATTAAATATGTCAAAATATGTAATTATACCAAAATATGTAAAAATATGTAAAATAAAAATGATTCCAATTAGTTCAGAATGTCCTGTTAAGTGTAAAAAATATTAGTGAATGCAGGTATCTTGTCCCTTTAAAAATATGTATTTACATGAAAATCCGTTTCCTAATAATAGCATTGCTTACTCTGTTTACAATTCATTTATGCGGGGATTCCAAGTAAGAATGGGATCATAATACATTCTTCTTCTTCTTCTTCTTCTTCCTCTTCTTCTTCTTCTTCTGCTTCTTCTTCTTCTTCACTTCACGGATTAGGGAATTTCCCTGTTCCGGCTTCATTACACCATCTGTTGTGGACGGCCAATGTCCCTTCTTCCTCGTGGTCTGTACAGAAAGGCATGTCGGGGGATCCTTTCGTGAGACATTCTTCCTAAGTGCTGTACCCATCGTGATAATACATTCATTTCAAAAATAGCAAAATAAAGGTTTTTACGTTTTTCACGTTCCTATTTGGTAGACCAATTAGAGAAAAGACCACATATAAACGTTAGTGCAAATTTTAATTTACGAAGGAGAACTCTTAAAACAAAAATGTATTTTGTGATTATCCGAGAGAAGATGTAAAAATGTGTTTATACTCTACGCTAAGTCCCAGTCGGCACATTCTGCAATCTTACCACAGGTTTCAAGTTCCTTACCAGAGGCGATTACAGTAAAATTTTATCTTATTGGTCTGTATAATGTTCTCATTAAAAGATCAATAAAGCAAGTTTTAAACGTGATTCCACAGTTAAGTACCGCGTCTTCAGTGCATCGTCCTCGTTCATCACATTTATTCTGCGTCCAGTGGGAGAATTTCTTGCTCGACAATTCTTGCATTAGTCTTTAATGTTTCTTATAAACATAAATCGACTTTTCGAATTAACTGTTCTGGAAAGCAGAGCCCTACTGTGTTGAATTATCGCCATTACAAAATCGACGTGTATGAAATATGAACGGCGCATGGGGTGTGATATATAACGTGTTGGCGATGGGTGGTCAGGTGGCTCATTACGGCAGTCGCGTTCGAATACATTTGCGGTCCTGGCCGAGGAGGAGAGAGGGAGGGAGAGAGGGAGGTTGAAGAGGGGGGTCGCTTCCCCGAAACAAGCGACCTCGTCACGTGGTCGTATTTTACAGACAGACACGCCCACTGCCGCATTGCTGCATCCGTTCCTGCGAGGCAGTGGCAAGTGAAACACAATGCAGTGGCAAGTAAACAACACCTGCAGTGGCACGTAAAACACAATAGAGTTTCGGAAACAAACTGAATGAATGAAGCAAGGAAGAGGCGGAAAGAACTGCTATCCAATAACTGAATGCAGTGTAAATGCTGCAGTATAATATGGTGTGGTTTCGAAAATGTGTAATGCAGTGCTGTGCCATCTGGTGAAAAATGAAATAAATTTGAACACGTTGTCGACCTAGTTTGTGGAAAAATCAGTAAAACCGGCACAAAAATTAAATAATTTCTCTACAGTGACTGCCCGCACTTGCAGTTAAGATGGGAAGTGATGCTACGTTTTGAGTTAGTTGCTTAACGAAATGAAAGTGTCGACTTGTAAGTTTGTCGAAAAGTAAAGCTTTCTAAATTTGGTCACAACGAAAATTTTGAAACTATCTCGCCAAAACCCCTTCCAAAAATTACGGAGAAATCTTGCGTAGTATGAAACAACACACTTGTAAAATGTCTGAAGCAAGCAAATCTTGCGGATGTTCATTCGATAGCTCTGGTAGAAGACAAATCGTTCTATGGGAGTTTACATGAAATGGTTTTCCGGGTTTACAAATAGGCATGATTTTCTGTAAGTATATGAATTACAGTAATAATTGAGAACAATAATGTGAACTTCTCGAGTAGTACAGAATAACCAGTAGTATAATACTTCTCCTCACCGTCGCTAAATCGCCAGCACAAGAACGGAAAGTGTTTGTGATTGTATTAATTTTTTGTTTTATACTGTATTACTAGTTGTAAAAAAATATCCTTGTGCCTTTCAGCGTAGAAAATCAACGGTCTTCAGGGAACATAAATTGAGTCTCCAATGTTTTTTTTTAAAATTATTTATATGTAGTTTTAAACTTGTTAAAAATATTTTTCAATTTTAAGCAGTGTAAATGAAACTGTTCACCCAATATTCTCTGTTATTCTCAAAGTATATACACAATTATTTTCTAAATTTCAAAATTTTTTAAAAACCATTATCGTATTTAAAATTTCTTCTAAATATCCATCTGAATTAAAACTCATCATAATATTATGACATCTGCTAATTAAGACTAATACTTGCAAAACCAAAATTCCAAGCAAATTTGAATTCTGAGAAATAATAATATTAGAATTTGTTTCGCCGAAAGGACAGCAATCGATCAGAACATGAAAAGAGAAAAATAATTAACTGAAATTACATTCTACGAAAATGAGCGTAAATTTTTAGTTAATTATCTCGCTACATAATGCTCAGGCACATTAGCGGAAAGAATGATTACAATAAAATTGCTTCACATGTGAGATTCAAATAGTAATTTACATTTTGACGCTAATTATAAATACAACTCTTTACGGCATTCGCTTAATACTCTTCCAAATAACCTTTCGACAATAATTTTGAATTTCCTGGAACGATTCTTCATGAATTTTTACCCTGGCATATAATATGCCAGCTCTGACCATAAGTAGAGCTCTTCTTTATCTCAGCTTGCTATAATACTTCGTGTAGAGGTAACTTCTTTGTAATGAAATTAAATGGAATAAGAATGACTTCGTCTTTCTTCAAAAGTAGTTTTAATAATACATTGCATGAAATTAACTTCAAACCCACGTTATAATTACAGATTAAACCTATTACATAACCAAAAAATCATCGTATTACTGATAGAAGACTGGGAAGATATTAAATATTATGAATATTTGTAGTTTTAAGTCATCTTTTCATAATTTGGACATTTCAAATATAGCTACTAAACGTCTGTTTTAAACATTGACATAGTGAAATCAAAGTCGTTAAACGTGGGCAGGACCATTATTAAATATAGTGTGTCACCGAAAATGAATAAAAAAGAATCTACGGAAAGCGTGGGAGAGCAAACGAACTGATGTATAACGAAAGTAAGTGCTCCAACAGCACATTCTTTCTTTCATAATTGTTAATGGTTTCATAATTTTATAATAATCCTACTATCCTACTTCGTAACGCTACAGCCATAGCTATAAAACCCAGTAGATATAACTCCAAATTATGCGAAAACACTAATATTTAAAAAAGTATACGAACTAAATAATTTAAAGAATTTTTCGGAAGTTACCAAAATAGCGACCTTTTCTCTAGAGTACGCAATTCATAAGATTTTATCAACTCCCGACTCGTTCTATCATGGTATATTAAGGTATATTAAGCCGTCTCAAGAATCAACCAGAGACTAGATAATCCATGAAGTGATGTTTACATTTATCTCCGATGAGATTGCCGCTAACATTAAAAAACACTTGCTACCTAAGCCGGAGTGTGTTGTGGCGTGCCCAAGGGAATAATGTCTCGGATCCCCGATTCCAAGTAACCATTCGCTTCAAAACACTGACAAGGGGACTGATTGTTGTCATCCCCGACTCGTACGATCACACATTGGTATATTAAGCCGTTCCGAGAATCACCCAGACTACATAATCCATGAACAATCCGTTTACATCTATCCTCGTAGAGATCTCCGTAAACATTAAAAACCTCATGCCACCCATACCGGGGTGTGTTGTTGCATGCCCAAGAAAATAATAATAATAATAATAATAATAATAATAATAATAATAATAATAATAATATCTTTATTACTGGCGAGGCTCAGGTCGTAAGGCCTGCTCTTCCGCCTAACCACTTAAATATACATTTACATTACAATTGAGGCGTTCGTGCGGAAATAGCGATAACTGACATTTAACATTACTTACGAAATTGCAACGATCATATTAGTGAAAGTGTGCTGCACATAACTAATGAAACATAAATTATGAATGTATTTTCATTGTCAATTTTCTGTATTCTAAAACTAACATGATATAAAGAGACCCCATGTTTTTTTATTTCCAAAAGAGCCGTAGTAATTCAATTTTACTTTCGTAAAATGTCAGAAATTCTCGTATACCTGAATGCCTCAATTGTGAACACATTTAAAAAGAAAGGAGGGCATACTTTATATTTATATCTGGGATACAAAACTAGGGACCATCCCGGCATACGTCTTTAGCGATTAAGTAAACCCAGGAAAACATCAATCAGGATGTTGGCTTAGGGTCGTTACACAAGTGAAAGAGAAGAAAATAGGAAGATTAGAGGAAAAGTGTAAAGACAGAAGGAAAGTAGAGGGAGTTGGAGTGAAGGAATTAGGAAAATCGTCTCGTGTGTCCGATTCCAAGCGACCCCTCCGCCTCCAAACGCCCAGAAGGGGCCCGATTGTCGCCTCCCCCGTCTCGTTGGAGCACGCACCGCTATATTAAGTCGCGTCCATGAATCAAGAGGCGCGGCCGGGGCGCGGAATCCTCCCCGACGGGGCGGCAGCGCCAGCGATAAGCGGGCAGCGCGCCAGGGCGCCGCCTGTAGGGCGCGCGCCATCGGCACGGCCATCGCCGCCCCCGCCCCAGCCGCCGCTTGGAGCGCCGCCACGCGCCCCCGCGGACAATGCCGCCCTGAGACGCGCCGAAGCTCGCTCCAATTAAAAATACCTGCGCCGCCTCCGCCACCGCCGACACACAGTGCGGAATTTTCTCCATCTGCCTGGGCGAAAGGCGCTCGCCCTACTGCGCTTCACGGCGAAGCATTCTTACAAAAACGTCCAATCAAAAGTATATGCTTTAAAATATCTATTTTTTTTTTTAATTTTAATTTGTTGCGTCTACATCTTGACGCAACGCGTCTCCAAGCCCCTTAAGGGGCGTTGAGCGCTTTGCACTCGGGAGTAATCCTCCATTAATGCGCTTTTTACTTTTAATAATTGTCAAGTCTCGTCACGTCGCAGTCAGTCAGTGACTTTTATCCTTTCGGCCAGGGTCTCGGCGCCGTTAGATCCCGGGGTTCCTTGCCGGTCACCCAACCACGAACCCGCGAGTCTCGAATGCGCTTAACCTTCGTGACTTCACGGAGCGTAGCAAACGCATTCGGCTATCGCCGCCGGCTATTCATTACAGACAGTCGATTCTAAATAAAATGTTTCATTGAATAACATAACGTTTCCCAGGCGGATTTGTCTGCTTCGTCAGGTGCAACACTAATCTGAACATCATGATAATATCAACGGTATTAAGAGCTCGGTGTAATGACTATTACTTCATCCATTGACGGGAAATCAATTTCGTTTTCTTCCATACTGTGGTCTCCTTTCAATTGAGAATCTGTGCGGACAGTGCAAATGCAATCGAAAGCAGTTTTAACAACTAGAGCTATAACAACACTTGCTTTCTCGTATTGTTTGTGACGGTTATATAATATTATAGTTCTAGCTGAACCCGCCAAAGTATCCAACAAGTAAAACACACATTCGATTGGGACTATTTGAGGGCTGGGATTCGAACTAAGGAGCAGTGGCTCTGCGAGCAGTCATCTCATCTGCTGTACGTATCTACCACCATGTGTATACCTATGCAGCCAGTGAATAAAAAAAACAACCTTTTTTGCAATTTGCAAATTTGCGATTTTCAAACTTTTGGAGGTTTTAATGAAACTTGCACCAATACCATATTATTAAACAAACTTTTCTCTTTTCAAATCAAAACTTTTTAAAAAATTCGGAAAATGTTTCGAAAATGTTTAAGTATAGCGTGAGGAAAGTCTATCCGCAGTGACACCTTTCTGGGGATAGTTTGCAGCAGAAATTGCACGGCTTGAAAACATTAATTGTATACTCGCCACAATCATAACAGATGCTGGAAGTGCTGACTTCTTCACTTGTTTCACAGCGATCAGGTTGCTACCAATATAAATGTAGTTTTTAATAGGAGGTTCTGATTCGTCTTAGTGTGGAGAGACTTTCCAGGCTCACTGTATTTTCTATAATAGTCCGGATTTCATTAAAAACTGTGCAAAAACTAGACATGTTTTCAAAAAATTGTACACGATGTTATTTAAAGATATACCTTTGCAAGACACATTTCGTTTTTTAAAAAGTATATCGAAAGAGAAAAACACGTTCTTGGTATCCAGGATCCAAAAAAACGTGTTTTTCTGACAAGAAATCGGCATTTCATCGTGCAACATCGTATCACATTCCCTTTGGTCTCTACTGTTATGTTCAGAATAATTGCACGCTTTACATACACAAACATTTATTGTAATTGACTGCCGAAGTACAAAGGTTACAATTCCAAAGTCCAAAGAGCGTACCGAGTCACAAACCAAAATCTAGAAACCAAAAGTCCGGGAGATGTACCAATAACAAGCAATGTCGTAATCAGAAATCACACTGTACGATCTCCTCGCAGAATTCACTGGGCGCACGGTCACTAACGCTCTCCCTCAACTCAATAGCCAATTACTCCGTGCTTCTCGGCTGGCGGCGCTCGCTCTTAAAGCGGGCGGCGCTGGAGACTCGCTGCTGTGAAGCTGGCTCTCCGACCAGCTCGCTTTTCGGGATTGGGCGGTGTCTTGTCGCTCCGCCGCCTCCGCTGCCTTCCCTGACCGCCGCTGAGCGCTGCTTTTTAGGTGCGCTCTTTTTACGTGTTTCACAGCCGCGACATCTACCATGTCTAATTGAAAGTAGTAAATTACGAGTAGAAGAAAAAAAAACTTTATCAGGATATCACAAACGTATAAAATGTGATTTTCTACTGAAAAACTTTCATTTCTTACTGTAGCATTGCGTATTCTCCGGATTCTAAGTAATATTGATACATTAATTTATTATTTTATGTGTACAGGGGCGTCAACTGTTATGGCCTTTTGTTCCGCAAGTTCAGTGTACGTTCTATCACGCGAGATGGCGATGTTATTCCCCCGCTGGATGACGAGATCCGGCGCCGACCTGCACGCGGGCTTCTGAGTTTCTTTCCCCATCCCCTTAGCTCCCAGCAGCGGGACCCCCCCCCAGCCGCGACAAGCTCTAAGCTCCCGACAGGACTCCCGACGTGTGTGATAGAGTGGTGCATGTGAGTGTAGGTTTATGTAATTAAGGGTTGAGAATAAAATGAAAAGGAAGGAAAGATCGCGACAAGTCCGTGGGCCGTTTGTCAGGGTACTGCTCCGGCATTCACCTAGTATTGATCGGAGAAACTACGGAAAACTACCGATCGGAGCAGCCGGTCGCTAGAAATCTCCTCCAGTTAGCTAGTGTCGAAATGTTCCCAAAGCCAGGGTTTGAACCCTAAGACCTCCGGCCAGAGGTACTGCATTAACATCAATTAATGCCATCAACCACATGAGTCGGTCTAAGTAGTATTAATAATGAGGAAACACAAGAGATGAGTACTAAATAGAAGAGCAAACATTGAAAAGGTGAAATGTTCATTTGGCAAACGTTGAGTTCTTCTGTTGTTTTCCCAAGAATTTTATTTCCAGAAAGAAACGTAAGATGCCTTACAACACATTCATTCGCACTCCATTCATTGAGTTAAAGACAGCTTTGAAAAGTGCAAAAACTGTGCTGCACAGTTGCTTTTCATCGGACAAGAGTGAATTGGGCGTGGCGCATTCGGCCCGCGCAGTCGCGGCGTCCCGCACTGTGCGCGCGCTGGCTGCGCAACCTGGGCGTGCGCGGGCGGCGGTGGCGTCGCGCGCCCAGTTATGCCTATAAAATTAAGCGTGCTATTAATTAGGCGCGGCGCGCGCGCGAACGCGGTTGTGGATGGGCGGCGCGCGGTTCTGCGCGCGCACGCTCCGTTTGACGCGTCAGTTAGCGCGCGGGGCGGCGGCGAGGAACCAGGCGGGTATGGTGCAAGAGGCAGTGCGTCAGGGGAGGAGGAACGTTCAAAGAAATGAGGTGGTGTTGAGCGGATGATAGCATGTGGTAGTGTGGTATGATTGTGAGTGTGTGTGAGCCTTCGTGCGCAAGTGTGCACGTCTGTGTGTAAGGTGTGTGGTAAGGTGTATTTGGTATAAGTGTGTGTGTAAGGGTGTGTATAAGTGTATAAATGTGTAAGTGTGTATTTGTGTGTAAGTGTGTGTGTGGTAAGGGTGTGAGGGTGTGAATATGTATGTAAGTGTGTATAAGCATGTGTGTATAAGTGTGTATGTGTGTAAGTATGTGTGTAAGTGTGTATTTGTGTATAAGTGTGTATTTGTGTGTAAGTGTGTATGTGTGTAAGTATGTGTGTGTGTATGTGTGTGTACGTGTGTGTATGTGTAAGTGGGGGCGGGCGCACGTGAGTGTCAGCAACGGAAAGGGTCGGAAAGGACGCCGGGGAGGGGCAAGGAAAATATCATGAGGTAAAGCCTCAATGGCAGAAGTCGATGTTCACTAAAACCTTCAAGGAAATTGTCACGACTTAGGCAGGTTGATCGAGAAATAATTAATTGTTTTATAAATGTTGATCTGTCGTTCAATTGAATTAAAGAGTCATTCAGTTTGATTGTAACCTTTTAGCATTCATGTTACCGATTTGTAATTTTAAATGTGTGTTAATCTTTGATACAAGTTTTTGTAAATGTGAGTTAATCTTTGACTAAATTGGCTCACAATGAAATGTGGTAAGATTGTGTCAATAATGGCATTTTAGTGGTGGGTGATATTCGTTTAGTTAGTGAGTGAGTTGCTGTGTGTGTGTGTGTGTGTGTGTGTGTGTGTGTAAGTGAATATGGTGCTTTTAATGATGGAATGTGGCACCAACTGAGGCCAGGAATGACTATTGGAATAGATGAAATCAATCGTTATGCCGCGTGATTACTAATGTGTAACACAAAACTAATGTAAATTAAGGCAGGTTATGTTTAAAAACAAAACAGCACCGTGATATAGGAAGTCTCCATTAGACATCCAATAGGGTACACTCCGCAAAGGTAAGATTGCCATTTTTCCTGAAAAAGCGTGATGTGTCCTGAATATCGACATGTGACCCTCTGTCCCGTCTAATAATTTTTTTTACGCCAAGTGCCCTGAATTTTTATACTCTGTTATAATTCCACACAGTCCTACACAAAAGTGCGTTTTGGGACGACTTACAAACTACATCATAGAACAACGCACTACATAAGAGAACAGAAGCAGCTAACTCCTTTGCAAATATTGTTATATTTGTCTTTTTACGGTGCAATCTGAGAGCTGAAAAATAGATAAAGAAAGGTATTTTGTGATTTGAATCAAAGAGCATCTGCATCTCACCATGTGTTAGTGCAAGAGAAAAAGGAATGTAAAAGAGAAAAGGGCTCAGTCAAAAGTGTTTTAATGCCGACCAAATTCATGCTTTATTTAATATTTCATTAAAATAAGCTGAAATATTTCACAAATGTTGTCACGGAAAAATAAGGAAATGGATAACCAGGAGAATTCGGGGAAATACGTCCTAGAAAACCAGTGGTCACCGTTATTCTTGAAAATAAGCAATGTAATTTATCTTGATCTACTATTTAGTTGTTTACTTGATATACTATTTCCTTTAATACGATTTACTTGACGTACTATTTAGTTGTACGAAAACAAAGAATTTGCTTTGAAACATATTCAGAACGTTTTGGATTGCGTTGTTATCCTCACGGCAACCCTACGCAGAAGGCGAGGGCGAGGGCGAGGGCAGGGCGGGGCCAGGGGCGAGGGCGGCGGGCGGGGCGAGGGCGAGGGCGAGGCGAGGGCGAGGGCGAGGCGAGGGCGAGGGCGAGGGCGAGGGCGAGGGCGAGGGCGAGGGCGAGGGCGAGGGCGAGGGCGAGGGCGAGGGCGAGGGCGAGGGCGAGGCGAGGCGAGGGCGAGGCGGGCGAGGGCGAGGGCGAGGGGGCGAGGGCGAGGCGGGGCGAGGGAGGCGAGGGCGAGGGCGAGGGCGAGGGCGAGGGCGAGGCGAGGGGCGAGGCGGGGCGAGGGCGAGGCGGCGAGGGCGAGGAGCGAGGGCGAGGGCGAGTGGCAGGGCGAGCGAGCGAGGCGGCGAGGCGAGGCAAGGCTGCGATCACAGGAGGCAGGCGCAGTGGGCTGAAGCTGGCACGGGAGATGGCGGAGTCGACGCGGCGAGGCGAATCGTAAACACGCACGAGGCACGAAACAAGTGGAAGGAGGCGCTGCATTGAAGGCGCCACGCACGCCCGTTTTTTGTGCATCATTCAAGCCACCCTTCGTTCTTAAACGCTGGTTCATTCTTCATTCCCGTCTCTTCGTTCATTAGTTGTCTTCGTTAACGTCGATATATGAGGGGTTAAGAATGTATGGAATATTCTGAATGGGTAATTTGAAACACATATTTATTCTTTCAATAATGACCAAAATATGTCACTTGTTCTTGACCTTAATAAGGTTATATTTCTTAAAATATCACGAATATTATTGTACGCTGGAATGTTAATTTTTCGATAACATTCAGTGAGAGTTAACCATATTCCAATATTTGTAGATTATTGAGAGGATTCCCTGAGTATATTATGAATTAGAACAGTAGTGAGTAATATTTAGTGTAGGTAAGTTACTGGTTTGTTCCATTAAAACATGTAATGAATATGAACACTAGAAACGAATAACACATTATTAGGAGAAAAAGTTTGCTTTTGAAAAATAATTTGAGAAAGAAATCAGTTGCAAGGTAATTGTTCTCATAAATCATAGGCTCATTTTAAACTTAACTCTTTTATAATAATGATAAAAGCTATATTCACAACCCTGATAGATAGTATGTCCCATTAAAATTTGTTGCATTATAACACGTAGCATAAAATACATGTAACAAAAAAAAATCAAAATTACAAAGTAAGTGGCCATTGATAATTTTTCTCTCTTAGAAACAGTCGGAACCTCTTAACCGTAATGTTTAATCGTCTTTTAGTACTTTTTGCTCTTTAATCTCATGCGATTTCTACCGGTTTATGACATATCATGCCACTATGATTATGACATCACGATAAAATGCGTTTTCATATGTCGTAAAGAGAAGGTTCTAAAAATACTGATTCAATATGCAAATGATTATCCAATAGTGCAGTTCCTTCGAAACATGATATTATATGTTCACTGTCAAAAAAAAACGAAAAAAAAAATCTGACTTCATTTCTGTCATTATGGAGGTGAGAAAAACAAGTCCTAGTACTCCTCTTATTTCTTTTCCCTTCATTTCGTTCCAGACCTCGTCATTTATCGTTATTTCCTATTTATAAACCCATGCCCTCATACCTGAAACGTAGTTCTCCCTTCCCTCATTTTCTTGATCAACACGAACATAAATACCCATCACGGTGCCTTAAGAGTCCGTTCCTCAGTATTTCTACGCAGTTAATGCTGGCTTCACAATGAAAAAACACCGCCGCTGATTGGACAAAGGCTCCCGACACCGTCAAGTTGCGTCGCGACGACTGTGTGGGCGGCGGCGTTGGGGGCGGGGACGTGGGCGGGGGCGGGGACGTGGGCGGGGGTGGGGGCGGCTGCTGGCGCTGCGATTCTAATGAGCACCGCCCCCGCTGCAACATACCGCAACGTTTCGTTCCCGCCTCCGCCCCCGGCTCCGCCACCGCGGCGCGCCACGTCGCAGTCGTTTCGTTCCGCCCCCGCCCGCTCCCACCCCCGCACCCCTCTCCGTAGCAATTAAACGTGCGGAGGTTCCAACAATGAACGGCGCTGTCTATCGGCTGCGGTTCCTGTTTACAAGCGGGTATTTATATTGCCGCCGCCGCCGCCGCCGCCATCCAAGACGACGACGACGACTAAAAACAAACGCCGGTGCGCGCGTCGGGAGGTTCGCGTTCGCGTCGCCAGAATGCAGGTCGACGTCCATGCAGCCAAAGAGTCATAACTAGGGAAAGGATTTCTACGATTTTGCATAATTTTTGTCCGGCGAAGCAAGGTATAGCTGAGAAGAACGTCTTGGCTTTTGTTTGAAATTGGATGCTTATGATATTGTATGTTTATTAAATAATTATGTAAATTCATATGATAGTGCATATTTGTGCACATTTAACCTATTTTTCCTGTTGCGCATTTTCGTGTAATTAGAAAGAGTTTGTCACAGTTTGCATTTTCTTTTCTGTAGATGATAAAATACTTGTGCCAATGTAGGATATTTCTTGATATTTTTGAACCAGGAAAAGAAATGCAACGAAACATACAATGTACTTCATGAAAATGAATATTTACTTCAATTGTTTCTCCCGCGAAGTAAGGTAGGTTATACTATGATTACCCAAAAATACATATTTTCATTCCAAGCATGTTTCTCCTGAATTTTATCAAACGTTTGAAATGACTATTATTTAATTGCAAAGAGTATATTTTAGAATTTTTAAGTCATAAATGCATATTTAAAGTATATTTCAAGATTTTTAGACTTAAAATCGTCTACTAACGTTGTCGTGAAATTTTATATCTATGTTGGCTTAAATTTGTTTTAATATTATTATATAATTTATTTGATTATTTATTGTTATTTATTTATTATAATTTATTTATATTATTTCTATTTTTATTTATTTATTTATTTAGTTTATTTATTTATTTATTTATTTATTTATTTATTTATTTTTTATTTATTTTTTATTTATTTTTTATTTATTTATTTATTTATTTATTTATTTATTTATTTATTTATTTATTTATTTATTTATTTTATTTTTTTATTTATTTCAGTCAAAACAGTTAAAACTGCGTATGACGTGCTACGGGGAAAAGTGAATTGTGTGCATATTTTCAAAATTCTGTGATCCCTACACTAAGTCATATACTACTTAAATTTTGGGAAAAAATTCCCATGTAATAAAATCTATTTTCAGGGATAAAAAGGCAATAAAGTGTGGCTCTTATCCATGTTTTCAACTTACGTTCTCTTTTATACCCCAAAACACATTCTAATCAGCTGGAGGAATGCTGATTAAGGCTGAGGGAATGGTGGTCCACTTACTAGTAAGTTGAGGAAGATGACTTCAATTATTTCACCATTTCATCATCCTAATCAATCAGAAGTTTCAAAGGAAATAAAATGAAACGTGCATATAATTTGAAATACATAACGTTTTAAAATTCTATATTAATATTTTAATGACAGTACTGAACAAATGGTGTACACAATTTTTTATCATTTTACTGCATTTGTTAATATCAAACGTTTTATTGAACTACAGAGAATAAATACGATTACAAATAATGAGATGCAATGATGAAGGTAATAGTATTGTCTTGATGAAGTGAGTAAAGAGAAAATAATGCACATAAAATTTCAAATTAAAGTTCTGCGGAGGTTAAAATTATAGTTTAAAGTGATGTAAAATGTTCAAATGAAATAAAAACAGAAATTGAGCAGTTCTGACTATATTTATATTCACCATAATAACATTGTATTTCTTAGGCCAACGTACTACTTAAAGATAATTGTAGACAAGGAAATGTATGACGAACATTACTGTGATTACAACTGTTTTCTAAGTGGTACATTAATACGCAAAACTCTTATAGTATTTAATAAAGTGGAACAGATATTATTTTTAATGTTTCATTGACATAAATGATCTGAGTAGGTAATATTTTCTTTTGAAACTCACATTTTATCGAGCAATAAAATTTCGACATTATTGTGATCTTTGGCAGTTTCTTTGCCAATAATTTATGTTCCATAACTGTAGTTAGAAAATTGAAGTAATTTTAAATGTCGAACTACAAAAAAAGTATTATGGAGCCTAAAGCACCCGTCTTTAGGCTACCCTTTGCTTGGAAAGATTATCACAACGGAGATTGTCATGGATTAGATGGTGTCACTGTAGTACCACCTACCAAGAAGACCTATGGTTCGAGTACCGTCGGTGGCGGATTTCCGACACTAATTACAAAGCTAGATCGAATTCAGCTATTGTCTGGAGTAGAATTACAACGTCCGGATGCTCTGATTTGCTCTCCTTTCCGACGTTTCTCCGATCAACACCAGGCGGAGGTTGGAGCAGTACCTTAACAAACGGGCGAAGGACCACGCGCGAACTTTCTTGCTTATCGTGTACTCGCCCCTTACATAAACACATACACAAACTTACAGTTACATGCGGCACATGTCGGGAGACCAGTGGGAAGTTTAGAGCTTGTTCTGGCTACGTCGGAGCCCTGTAATGGTAGGAGATATCTGGATGAGGGAAACCCCACAAGCCGACATGTAGCCCGGCAGCATATCACACCATCCAGTGAGGGAAGAAGACCTACTCCTCCCGTGATAAAACTGTGCACTACACTTACATGACTCATGACTATAGCGGTTGACGCGAAATAATCGGTCACTCTTAAGTTAATTAATTAATTAAAAATATGCGTAAAAAAAGTATATAGCAACGCATACACAAGTTCAGATGAAACTACAAGTTTGTTGCATTAGAAGATTTCATTAAGATTTGAAGGTCCTTATTCACGAACAGTGTTAGTTCTTTTGAAGGTAGCACCAACACCATGACAACTACAAAACCAACTAACACAACGAAACTTATCAGAAAAAAAAGTGGCTACAATTACCGCACATACTCGTTCGCGTAACAATGAAGGATGATTATGCTGGTGAGAAGTAAATTGATTCAATTCTGGCACTGATGGCACTCAATAGAAAGAGATTTCTTATAAGGCGGTAACTGCACTCATCAAATGCACATTTTCAAAAAAACAAACGTAATATAAAATTGAAAATAAATTCGCCAAAAGTCCTAAATATAATTAATACTTTCAAAATTGTCTGATCTTCTGTACATTTAATAACGTGCAAATTCACAAAATGAACCTGCGTCTATACAGTGATATTTAGACGAAGACCGAAAACTGATATTCCCCCAATCCCTCCATGACAGCCGGCGTTGATGTATACAGCGCCCTACGTTGAAAGTCGTGGCGCTTTCTTTGTACCGTTTCAGTACTAAAACGAATGCAGGAAGGACGAATCCTCACAATGTTGATGCATAGGGACGCGCGGGGCAGTAGGATCAGTCCTGTTTCGAGATGAGTTCAGAGAGTGGTTACATCTGTGCACTGCTTTGTTTGCAATTAGACGCAGCAGAGAGCTCTACGGGCGGTCTTTTATTTCCAAATTGCATAGATCGAGGTCACCCAATATCTTCGACAATAGCTCACTCGTTTCCTTTCGATAAGACATAAGAATTGACATAATTATTAGACCTTTCTCTCCATGATATTCTCGAAGTGTAGAGAAAGAAGTGCTTTTTACGGTTCACGCACTAACAAGAAAATTGTTAAATCGCTGTTAATTACTACAGTCTCATTCCAACATTTACACATTAATGATAACTTTGTTCATCCAATGAACGAAAAGTAAGTCTAATTTTATAATGAATTAATGATTTGACGTTTTGGGGGAGGGGAGGAGTTAAGCACCTAAACGCGTTTGAAGAGACGTTTTAAAGTCACCTACGGAAGTGATCAATACGCATTTGCCTGAGGCGCCAAGCAAAGGTAGTTGACAAGTATTTTACGATTATTTGGAAGTTGTGCATCCGTACAACCTAATCGTTAGATACCGGATTTTTATGTAATTACACATTTTCGTCTCTCTACCTACCCTTCACAAAACAGTAAACTTGGCGAATCGTCGCCATCCTAACACAATATCCAATTTTTTTTACATATTTAGTACTATTCATATTACAAATATTTTGCTTTTATAAAAAAATATTTTTATTCCATCAATTTGCTTCAATTTATTACATATTTTTTATGAAAAGAAGTGTTTTAAAAAATTCAATTGTTTCCTATATCATTACTGAATGCTGTCTTCTCGAGGTGCGCTGCATGAAGATGTGGTCGGATATTCTCACACTCCGGCGCGCCTGCTTCAGTTATCTCGGTGGCGGGAAGTGTGCGTCAGCGACTGAGATCGTTTTCACCTTTAGGAGTAAAAAGTCTTATTGCCGCGCTTCGTGATCTTTTCACCCAATTTCCAAGAAACATTGGTGAAACCTTTCACTCTTCATGAGAATGCTGCATGCTGAAGTGATCGTTTGTTGGTGGTAGATTTCGCCAGTTTGTTCAATGGCTTCTATTGCATCTACACTGGCTGCTAAACTCTGGTTCTGCATAGCATTAGTAGTACCAGAGGTCATTAGTCCCGTAAGTGTAGTGCATGTTTTTCATGGGGAGGTGGCGGTGATCTCCCGCTGCAGGGAGAGATCTGGCGACGACCTACCGTCGGCTAGAGAGGTTTCCCCAACCAGGTGTCAGGCACCGCCCCAGCCAGGCTCTAAGCTCCCGACCGGTCTCCCGGCATGTGTGGTAGTGTAGTGCATTTTAGTGTAAGTGTGTGTAGCTGAGGAGTGAGGATAGGAAAAGGAAGAGGAAGGAAAGATCGCACGCGGTCCGTTGCCCGTTTTTTAGGGTACTGCTCCGACATTCGCCTAGTGCTAATCGGAGCAACCACGGAAAACCATTGTGCTTCAATCGGAGTATAATATTACATATTATATACTATTTTACAGATGTATTACATTCCGGAAGCTGTAGCTCAGTGCATCAACTGATGTCACTGCAGCGCCTCTGACCGGGATGTCCTAGGTTCGAGTCCTGATGGCGGCAGCATTTTCGACACTAGCTTTTCAGCTAGGTCGAATTCAGTCGCTGTCTGGAGGAGAATTCTAGCGGCCGGCTGCTTTGATCGGTAGTTTTCCGTGGTTTCTCCGATCAACACCATTCGAATGCCGGAGCTGTACCCTACCAAACGGGCCACGGACCGCCCGCGATCTGCTCTTCTTCATCCTTGTCCTATCCTCTCCCCTTACACACACACACACACACACACACACACACACACACACACACACACACTTACACTACAACATATTCCGGGAGGCCAGTCGGGAGCTTAAAGCTTGTCCAGGCTGGGGCGGTGTGTTGCTGGTGGGAGAGTCCTTGTTAGGGGAACTAGCCGACGGTAGGTCGGCGCCGGATCTCGCCATCCAGCGGGGAAAGATCACCGCGTATAACCCGAGAAAAATCATACATTACACTAACGGGACTAATGACCGAAGCAGTTGACGCGCCTGGAAACACGAAAAAATCAAATCAAATGTATTACATATTCATACTGTTTTCATTATGTGTTGATGTACATATATTGACGTTTCGTGCTACATATTTCTACCAACCGCCAGTGCTGCCAACAGAGCGCACGAGCGTCGATCGGCGCGCGCCCCGACGGCGCCAGCGGGAATCCGACAGGCGGCGGCGGCGGCGCGCGCTCGGCGCTGGACCGCCATCAGATAGACGGCGCACACGCGTACCCGCACACACGCACTCGCAGCGACCCTCGACAACGAGCAGCGCGCGCTGCGGCGATTTACGAAGCCGCGATTCCTGGAAGGCTGCCCCGCGCGCAAACCGCCCGTCGCTCAAACAATGGTCCATAGCTCCTGCGAGCAAGACGACGAGGAGCTCCGGAGGGGAGAGTTCTCCTCCGAGACGCTAACGATATGCACGGCCGCGCGGCGCGTTGCTAGCGAGCGCTTGGACGGGATGACGAGAACGAAGACAAAGTCGGAAAAAGGAACGGGGCGACGCGGTAATAACACGCTCACGGGAATAAAATTAAACGAAACTAATGCGAAGGCGCTTGATGAGAGCGCCAAACAAGGAACGCGGCGATGGGGAAGGCGGTAGCGGAGGCGACGGCGGGGGGGACTCGCGAGGGCGGGGCGAGGTGAGTGACGCGAAATATAATTTTTCTGTTCACAAGCTCATTGGAGGCGCTTCAGAGGCCAGGAGGGCAGCGGCGGCGTCTGGCTCGTCGGCGGCCACGGCGCGGCGCGGCGCGGCTGCCGGCCCCGGCCGAACCGGGCGCGGGTGGCGGGGTGGGGCGGGGCGGGGCGGGGCGGGGCGGGGCGGGGCGGGGCGGGGCGGAGGCGGCGAGCGGGCGAGCGAGGTTTTGTGGGGCGTGAGTGATTGGAGCTCCCGCACCTGCGGCGCAGCCCGTCGCAAGGTGCGCGGGCACCTGCTCGGGGCGAGTTCTCCCGCCCCGCCCTCCCCTCCCCTTCCTCGCGCGCCGGCCGGGCAGGTCGGGCCACCGCCGCCGCCGCTGCGTCGGCCGCCCGCGCCTCGGGCGCAGCCGGCGCCGCCCCCTGCCGCTAGGCAACGCGCTGCGCACGCCGCCGCCTCGTCGCTTGCTTGCTTCTGCACCTCCATTCTCATCTCTCGAGCTCCTATTCTGAACAAGGTACCGTCCTACAAGTACTACAGATACTCTCTGCTGTAGTATTAGCGACTTTTTCCCTCTAGTTCGACTTGCTTCCTGAATCGCCTAGAGAGTTGACTGTGATGCTAATGTTTGTGTGTGTTGTATGTCTTCTTATTCACTATTAGTTTTAGTATATTCCAAATAATATGTATTCTTCACTTGTTTTTGCCGTTGTATGCCTTCATATGTTCTGTATAAACACTGCCATAGAGCGAAAACTTATAGCAGGAAAGTATTTATTATTATTATTATTATTATTATTATTATTATTATTATTATTATTATTATGGTTGAATATATTCCTGTTGATCCCGTTTATATGAATTATACGTCTTAATTCCTGGTATCATCGTAAATTGATCCCGTTTGGTCCAATAAATTTAAAAAGAACCATCTTTCTACAAATATTATTATTATTATTATTATTATTATTATTATTATTATTATTATTATTATCATCCTCATCCTCATATAGGGACACAGCGCTGAGCACGCGCCGCTCCGCTATCTTCACCAGGCGCAGATTCTGCACATTGCTGTTCACTTCTTAGCTCTTATTCTAAAGACCTATCATCATCGGGACACTTGAACACCTCCTTTTAATCGCCAGAAAAGTGACGTGCTTGCAAGTCAATGCAAGTATTCCTAATTAAGAGCTTGAAAATGACTTTCTATTGATTTTCATCCGATATTTCTAAAAGTAAATTTTCTGTACCGTCGAACTTATTGTATAAAGGCTCGAATGCTTGACAACAGTGGCGTGAAAAGTTGTTTTCGTCCATTACTTACTATTACTCCTAAACGTTTTCAGATTTATGTTTGTGAAGAGCAATATTACACAAATCCAAGAGCGGTGTTCCTATGATTAATTTCAGATTCTCA
This sequence comes from Teleogryllus oceanicus, assembly GCA_964035755.1. Lineage (NCBI taxonomy): Eukaryota > Metazoa > Arthropoda > Insecta > Orthoptera > Gryllidae > Teleogryllus > Teleogryllus oceanicus. The sequence goes on along the minus strand of CAXIVR010000005.1, from coordinate 129,440,616 downwards.
CATTAAGTTTCACTTTTTTATCTATCGAAATTACCATTCTTATGTACTTTTTCTCACTGATGACACTTAATATAATTACAGATACTCAATACACGTTCTACTGTCAAAACTAAGTTCGGAAAAAATAATTCAATGAGTAAGAACCCAAATTTAAGTTACTACGTTGGTCATCGACCTTGTTTTAAGAAGCAACGACATTGTTAACTTATGACGATATTGTGTATCTCTTTCTCTTCACCAAGTTATTTTTTCTTGTATTTCTGTCGAGACCACCTAGGAAAATACATAGCTTACAATATATTATTAAACCAAACAATACAATATATCACTCCTTCTGAGAGAAAGGGGAGACAGCTTTTACGGAGAGATCCTGTTTTATTCCTAAGAAAGAGTTTTCTCCGTTTCTCAGATCAGGCGAGGTCCAACGCCCATCTTTTATATACTTCTCTGCCTTGAACGCTCTCCACTCAGAGACCGCCTGTAGAGCCACCGCCACCGCCGCCGCCCCCGGCGCGGTCGCGAGCCCAAAAGTAGAATGACGGCTTCGGCTTCTGCCCTGGGCTGCCTTTAACGACGACGCACAAAGAAGGGAACACGGTGGTAACAACTGCTGAAAACTACTGGTATTCTAAGGAATAAACTGGGAGAGATGGCTCACTGCAACTGATGTCCCTGCAGTGCCTCTGACCGGGAGGTCCTAGGTTCAAGTCCCGACGGCGGCGGGATTTTCGACACTAGCGTGTCAGCTAGGTCGTATTCAGTCGCTGGCCGGAGGAGAATTCTAGCGACCGGCTACTCTGATCGGTAGTTTCCCGTGGTTTCTCCAATCAACACCAGGCGAATGCCGGAGGAATACTCTAGCAAACGGGCCACGGACCGCGCGCGATCTTTCCTACCGCTTTCTTCTCCTATCCTCACCCTTTACACTTACACTAACATGCACTTCACTACCACATATTCCGGGAGACCGGTCGGGAACTTAGAACTTGTCCTGACTGGGGCAGTGTCCCGCTGGTAGGAGATACTTGTTAGGGGCAAACCCCGCTAGCCGACGGTAGGTCGGCACCGGATCTCGCCAAGCAGCGGGGGAAGACCACCGCCACCTCACGAGAAAAAAACGCACACTATACTTACGGAACTAATGAACATAGTAGTTGGCGCGCCCGGAATCACTAACAATCAATCAATCTAAGGAATAACAATATACGTGGATATATGTACGTGATTAATCTAGACATACTTGGAGACTAGATACTGTATACTGTTTTTGTTAGTAATGTATATTTTTTTTTCTTTTCAGAAAGTAAACTTAGTTTTGATACAAGAAGTAGAAGTAAAAACGACAAGACACTAATACTTAATTAGGTGGTAGACAACAAATGTCCTGAAAAATTCGACACATGTGGTACGGACAAGTGACAAGACCACCAAACCTAATGTACGGGAAAACGGAAGAAGGGAAGAAAGGATTGAAGGAAGGAAAGAAAAAATATTGAAGAAAAGGAAAGGAAAGAAGGATGGGAAGCAGGAGAGAAGAAAGAAAGCAAGTAACTCAGGTCGGAACGATGGTCCTGAAAAAAGAGCAAAAGAAAAGAAGGGTAAGAAGATAACATGTTTAGGAAAGTGTGGAAATGAAGATTTATTGAAGACTGGCAAAGTTCCGTATCCCTCATCAAGTTTTTGTCTTGCTCTGTTAAATTTTCCGGATTGTCCTGATCTCTTTCTTAATCGCGGTCACTTCACACATATTTGTTAGCCTTTTAAATCCCTCACTCGTCTACAATTTGGAAGTTGAAGTTGCATCTTGCACTCGCATTAAAAACTTGATCTGAAACTACATCCCAGAAACTTGATTTTAATAAGGGTCAGAGCTTTTTCAATCCAGAAGATTCCTTCGAGGGTTTAAGTGATTCATGAAAATGTGACATGCGCATTTTAACAAAAAGAAATCCTCGTTTCTGACATTTATTCCCAATATCAAATCTCTACAATACATGTTGCAAGTGATTCTTACAAAACAATTGTGTATCGTGATTTAAAAATTTTACCTACGATTTAAATGAATTACAGAAGACGTACAAAAATGGCTCTTTAATATCAACATCCTGAATGAAGGTGAAAAGAAATACTGAAACTATCGTAGCTAAACAAGCAATGATAAACCTTACGAGGGCGAGGAAGGCACGAAGTGAAAGTTCCGAAGAACAAAAATAATATACAGTTTTAATTTACATTGCACGCAGAAATCAAAAGAAAACTAAGCAGCCTCCAGCCATGTGTGCAGTGTGATTTATCATTATTTGATAATGCTGTTCCGAGTATTCTCGTATTACGCGTACCGTCTTAAATATTTGTTATCTACATGTTGCGTTATGGAAGAACAACTTTTTTATATTCTTGGTATGTAAAGTACTGTTGTACCGTATATCCGTACTATGCTACGTTATTGCAGTATTAGATAAGACTGTTACTTGTAAAATATTTATTATGTCGCAGGGTCACAGAGGGTATTTTATGTGTTATTCTGGGCGTTGCGTGTGCAACTTTTTGGAAAACTATTTTGTGTGGTTTCAGCAGCAATTTGTTATTCTGCAGGCCACTAGAATTGACCTGAATTACTTCACAAATGTATTTATGAGATACTTAAACAAACTGGGAATACGAATTATTTATAAATTTAAATTTATATCAATGACAACATATACCGAAAAATGTTCTTAATGAAAACAGAAATGTACGAAACTACATTGTTAAAAATAGTTTTACAACCACAATTTTACTTTCACGCTACATAGTAGTAAATACGTGTATGCATTACTGCGCGTAAAAACGGTGAATTTTTGGCAGAAATACTTTTATTACAAGTACCATTTTTGGTAACGAAAAATGGACAAATCCAGTTGCTAAATTTAGAAAAGGAATCCTCTAACACGTGGTGTAACCAGAACCCATCATTTGGGGGTCCTTGATACCGAAAAATCGAATGACGGCAAAACGTTTGTCTGACGATCTGTAAACAAAGCTTGCAAATGAACCGTTTAACCTATTTTTTTCCAAAATTGATATTCCCCCAATAGATGTGGCTGATGTCGCGGCTCTTTCAATTTGAAACCGATATTTTAATTTTGAGGAGTACTTTACATGAAGCCCCTGGGACATTTTCCAAATTTAAAAAGAAACGGCTCCATCGTTTTAATAAATGTGTTGTTGGATAAAATGAAGGACGTTTAAAAGAATGTGCAGGTGTTATTTTAGTTGATACCTAATTTTTCGAAAATTGGAAAAGTTAAACATTTTTCGGCGCCTTCCTATTATTATGAAGATAAGAGATTTTTTCCTTAATAAAATTTGTTTCTTTAAGATACATTTTAAAATAGGTTCATGTAAAATTATTCGAAAATTTAAGTACTTTTCGTGTAATTTTGCGTGAAAATACTGGCGAAAATACGCGCTGTATTAGCTCCACAAGTTTCTCTTCTTCTATTCGTGTTCTTTCAAACAAAAATAATCAATATCACAGCAGACGTTGGCCGCTTTACTCTACCCATAAAATGCACTTCACTTTTTTCCAAGTTCACAAGTCCTAGTCGATTCACATTCCTCAGGAGCATTGGAGAGGAGAGACGGATGTCAGCGGAGGGGGAGGACGTAAACCCAGCCCCACACTAGGCCTCCCGGAGTACCTGCGTGCGTTCACCTTTAGACGAAAATGGCCGTTAAATATCAACATCTGGATGACGGTGAAAAGCGATGCCGGGGCTATCGTGACTGAACAAGCAATGATAAACCTTAGGAGCACGAGCAAGAAATGGACTGAAAGTAACAAAAGACGATTGCTACTGCGCGCAGAAAATGAAAGAAGACTGCTCAATATCAAAGCGAATGTTGACACTTCACCCCACCCATAAAATACACTTCACTATTTCCAAGTCCACAACATCGAGTCGATTCACTTTCGTTTTTTGATTGATTGACTGATTTTTTCGTGTTTCCGGGCGCGTCAACTGCTTTGGTCCCGTTAGTGTAGTGATGTTTTTTTTCGCGGGAGATAGCTGTGATCTTCCCCCACTGGATGGCGAGATCCGGCGCCAACCTACAGTCGGCTAGTAGGGTTTCCCCCTAACCAGCACTCTCCCACCAGCGGGGCACCGCCCCAGCCGGGACAAGCTCTAAGCTCCCGACCGGTCTCCCGGAATATGTAGTAGTGTAGTGTAATTAGTGTGTGTGTGTGTGTAAAAGGGGAGAGGATACGACAAGGAAGAGGAAGGACAAATCGCGCGCGGTCCGTGGCCCGTTTGGTAGGGTACTGCTCCGGCATTCGCCTGGTGTCGATCGGAGAAACCACGGAGAACTACCGATCAGAGCAGCTGGCCGCTAGAATTCTTCTCTAGGCAGCGACTGAATTCGACCTAGCTGAAAAGCTAGTGTCGAAAATCCTGCTGCCGTGGGGAGTGGGAACCTAGGGCCTCCCGGTCAGAGGCGCTGCAGTGACATCAGTCGATGCACTGAGCTCCCGCTCCCGGTTTCACTTTCGTCTTCCCAGTTCCATTGGAGAGGCGCGCCGTGGCCAGCGGCGGGAGGACGTAAACCAAAGCCCCCTGAAGTACCTGCCCGCGCCGGCGCCACTCTCCTCTATCTTAATCTCCCGCCGGTTTTTCATTCATGAGCGAGCGCCCGCCGCCGCCGATGGCGCGGGCGGCCCGGTGGGCAGGGGCGGGCGGGCGAACGTCGCCCGGGGCGGGGCCGCTTCGCCCCGCCCCTTCTCGGAAGCAGCCGTTTTTTGTGGGCTCGCCCTTCGGAGAAGTGCGGCCTCGCGCAGGGCTACGCTGCACGCAAGCGCCCGTGGAACACAGGTGGAGGCGAGAGGGTGGAAGTGGGCGTGAGGGTGGCTGAAAGTTAGTGGCAGATGGTTGGCATGTGGATATGATTACCAATGTAACTGTTATAGATCGGACTAATGATAGAAGTTGTGCGATTGTGAGCTGCAGGAATAGAAAGAGGTGGAAGGGGAAGAAATAGATAAAACGAAGATGTGAAGACATGAATATACAAGCTACAATGTGATATCGTAGGCTTCCGCGGCCAGAGTCATAATCTGGGGTGTCCGGGTGACGCCGCGTCTAAGGCTGGGGTGCTGGGCAGTACAGCCCTGAAGAGGACCGCGATATGTCGGTCGAAACGTCGGCACCCCAGCCTTCGACGCGGTGTCACCCGGACAGTCCAGATCAAGCTACAATGTGTTAGGAAGTGGTATGTGGTGAAGCAATATTTGTGAATAAATGATTGTGTGTGTGTGATTGTGTAAAAAGAGAGTAGCGGAATAAGGAAGACGAACGGATATTAAATTTTCTAAGTGGTTATGATGAAAGTAAAGGTGAATAGTACAGGATGTGGTCATCGCGGTAGAGGAACCGTGGTCATGTAGCTAACGGAAACAGAAGAGGTGACTATAGCGATAGTATGAGAGTTGGCAATGTAGTTGTGTTTAAATCGGGTGATTTTGAAGCGGTGGTCATGTTTGTAACGGTGGTACTGCTTGTAGCGGTTAGAGGTAATAGTAGTAGTTGTACAAATAGTAGTGATGCAAAGAGGATAGATGTAGAAATGTTGATGATAGGGCGTTAGTATTGATGCTAGTAACAATGAGGGGTAGTCGCAATTGTGGAATTGAAGAATATGGAGGTGAGAGGCATTGAGGACATTAGCGTCCGTTGCGAGATAGTGGCGACGGAAGGCGGCAACGGACAGTGGCGGCGGTGACGACGGTTACGACGGTGGCGGAGGCGACGGTGGTGGAGGCGACGGTGGTGGAGGCGACGGTGGCGGAGGCGACGGTGGTGGAGGCGACGGTGGTGGAGCGCGACGGTGGTGGAGGTGAGGTCGTGGAGGCGACGGTGGTGGAGACGACGTTGGTGGAGGCGACGGTGGTGGAGGCGACGGTGGTGGAGGCGACGGTGGTGGAGGCGACGGTGGTGGAGGTGACGGTGGTGGAGGCGACGGTGGTGGAGGCGACGGTGGTGGAGGCGACGGTGGTGGAGGTGACGGTCGTGGAGGCGGCGGTGGTGGAGGCGACGGTGGTGGAGGCGACGGTGGCGGAGGCGACGGTGGTGGAGGCGACGGTGGTGGAGGCGACGGTGGTGGAGGTGACGGTCGGAGGCGACGGTGGTGAGACGACGGTGTGAGGCGACGGTGGTGGAGGCGACGGTGGTGGAGGCGACGGTGGCGGAGGCGACGGTGGTGGAGGCGACGGTGGTGGAGGTGACGGTGGCGACCGTGCGGTCGGCGGCAGAGGAAGTGGAAGAGCAGTGAAGGCCAGCCCACGTGCCCCGGGCCTTTGATTGGGGCCGCTGGTTAATAAGCGCGGGTGGAATGTTCAGCTGCCGGGGGCTCCGCCCTTCGACCTGTTAGGACGGGGGGCCGAAATTGCCCCCTCGGACCCGACGGTGGGTTTCTCGAGAAAGAGAGCACCCACGCGGCAAGGGAGCTCGTTACAGGTGGGCGGGGCAATGTTCCGACTTGTAAAATGTGGCTCATACAGTAGAAGAGTCTCTAGCGTCTCCCAATGATATATTAAGTCATATCACTTCCTGCATCTTCGTGGAGGATTGTGAAAACACGAATCTCATTAAATAGCTTTCTTTCTCATTTATCAGCCACCGCTTCTCCACATTCTATTCTCAGAAAAGGTAAACACAACATGTAAATTATTAAAAAAAACTGGTGGCATGAGCAGCAAAAATGTTGCGGAACAAAACCACACAATGTTTCCAAAACGTAGCACCGCACACTGCTCCAGAACAAAGAAAATACCCTCGTATAATTCGCAATAAAAATTGAATATTTTAACACAACAATCTTAAGTAATACTGCATTAAAATGGTACAGAATGAATACGCAGTACAGCGCTTCTTTACACGCCAAGAATATCAAAAATTTTGGTGTTCCATATCGCAAGACCCATTACTTTAAATGGCATCTATTAAATGGCGGGTGGCTTCTTCTTTACAGCCGTGTTGTTGCATGATATCAACGGTATCGCACTGAGTTGTGCACAGAGTATTATAATTCCCTCGATACGCGCAGTATGAAAAAGGTGGAGTAACACAATCAAATATTTCCATTTTTCAGTCAAAATCGGAACTTTCATATTTTTTACGTTTTCGCTACAGAGTAGAGAGAAATTTACGTAATGCTGCGGCAAATTTTAGGCAGAAAAACTTGTATTGCCGGGCTCTGCTAACGAAAAAGTGGAAAAATCCAGTTCTTATTTAAAAAAAACATCCTTTAAAACGGTATGTAGCCAGAATCCATGTTTGTGGGTCCTTGATAGCGAAAAATCGAATGACGGCGAAACATCTGTCCGTTTGTGAACAACACTAGCGTTCTGCCCATTTTCTCCAAAATTGATATTCTTCAATCGATCTTCATGATATCGCGACCCTTTGAATTTGAAACCGATATTTTAATTTTGGGAAGTACTTTACATGAAGCCTTTGGAACATTTTCCGAATTTTCAAAAAAATGGCTCCATCATTTTTCATTAAATTTTTTTGTTGGATAGTGTGTAGGACGTCCTGGAGCAGGTCTCATTTTCGTTAAAAACTCGAAAATGCAAAATTTCAAATTTTTTCCGGCGACTTCCTACAACTAAATTATGGAAGATACATATTTTTCTCTTAATGAAATCTGTTCCTTTAAGATATATTTTGAAATACGTTCATGTACAATTGTTCGAAAATTTGAGTAATTTCGCGTAATTTTGCTTGAAAGTACGGGCGAGAAAGTAGTTTGCAATTTCTGGTGTCGAAAAAAACCAAAGAACCTCTCATAAGGCCGAAGATAGCATAGTGTTGTTTCAATTCCTGTGCGCAAAGGAAATTAGTAATAGAGAATATAGATGCTAGGGAAACACTACTGTAAAATCGTGTTTGCTTTTATCTGACATCCTAAAAGACGTACAGATCAAACTGTAGAAATATATTACAAAACTATAAATAAATGTGACTGTTTTGCATGTGAGAGAAAGCACTGATCGGAGATATTATTTCAATGCTCTGGGCTAGCGCTTGCTTGATAAGTGGTTTACTAAGAACATCGGGCATATAGATTACCTTAAAGGTGTTTATATTTCCCCTGAAGTAAATTAATTATGCGTATTAGTAATGAAGTTGAATATAATAAATTTAATAATTGAAAATTATAACTTAAATGTTAAGGCAATTCAATAAGGGTTTTATGAATATATTTTTTCGGTTTTATAAATCTTCTGTAGAAACCCCTTCGGATTTCGAAACCAAATATGTCTAAATATTCGACAACACTAACGTTTTGTTTTCTCACACTTGTGTTAAATTTAAACATTTCTCTCTAAAGGTTTTTTTAATTTTATCAAGTGCAGTTGCATTATATTGTAATATACTTTTTATATCTAATAGCTTTTTATATCTTATAGCTTTAAAAAATGTTGGGAAGTACTGCTATACAAAATATAAGACGCTATGCTGGAAGAGCTTCTTAATTAGCATTGCAATGTGTACTTGCATAACAACAGCAATAATAATATACGTAATAAAATAATAATAATAATAATATAATAATAATAATAATAATAATAATAATAATAATAATAATAAACTCATCAAAACGGTGAAGTCTATTGGACTGTGTACAATTCTGTAGAACCAACAAATTCAAACTGAGTGCACGATAGCAGCAAGAAAACGAATATTGTTATTTGGGATCTGGAGAAAAAACGTATCTACTTGTAGATGTTGCTGTAGCTTTCGATCAGAACGTCATAACCAAGGAGGCAGAGAAACGTCTTAACTACAAGAGTTTGGAAATCTATATCAGACGAATACAACGTAAAAGCACAGGTCGTCCCGAAAATTACCCGAGCTCTGAGATTTGTTCCGCAAAGTTTGTGCAAGCTAAATTCGCAGTTCATTCAAAAGACTGGGAAGGGCAAGACACTGACAACAGCCCAAATTTTGCGGAAAGTATTGTAGGGGCACCGACAGTCCTTAGAGGAAGGTCCTCGTTAGGAAGCTGGCTGCAATCCGGAATAGACTTTCTGATCAAGCGACTCTTTCCATTTTTAGTCGTGATTTAGAGGTATAATAATACTAATAATAGTAATAGTAATAATAGTAATAATAATAATAATAATAATAATAATAATAATAATGGTGAAGAATAAAACTCTTTTTTTAACAGCAATCAATCCTTTAGTAGGCCCAATCCTGCAAAACGCCGTAAGCGACTGCCGGCCTAACCCGACAGATGCGATTACCGGATTTGAAAAGGTTGCTGTGGGTGCTGGAGGAAGCGGTGGCAGCGTCAGTGGCGGCGTGGACGAGGCCCGTCGAGGCCCAAGGTGGACGGTGGCGTTCGCCTAACATCACCCGGAAAGGCAGTGCGACGCCACTGAGAAACGCGGCATTCAGCATGCGCTGGTCTCCGCAGCGCCGAGTAATTGCGCCGGCCGGTGCAAATTGGCGCGGCGCGCACGGAAAAGTGACAATTAGCGTCACTCAGCCGGCCTCCATTACTCCCATACAGCTCAGGAGCGATGAACCGAAAAAGGGATTTGCCATCGATCAAACCGCTTCGGTTTTATTGGAGGTCGAACTGAACTCCAGTTCCTTATGAAGGGAAGATATCAAAACATTATACCAAGATATCAATAGACTGAAGGTTGCCAAGAGCTTTAAGTTTTATGAATAATGCTAGGGATTTAAAGAAGAGAAGATTGATTGAACTGAATACTATATAAATTTTAAAATAAAATTTCGAAAATTCACATGAAGGTTTCACGAAAGAATTAGCATAAAGTTTTCGAAATAAGTTGTTTGAAAATATTAAGAGTTTTACGGGGAGGTCGAAAGCTAGATTAACCTCAAACATAACTTATTGAAAATGAAGTATAATGTCACGAAGCGCTATTTGGTTAAACAAAAATGTCGTTCATGAATATGAGAATCAAACCTAATATTGTCTGAAATCACAAAATTTTGTTATGAAGATCTATTGCATCTCTAATCCAATAAAGAGGAGTAACTATAATGACGTAAGAGACGGTGTGAATTGATGACTAACAGTACTTCAGGGAACATTTCTGAGAACACTAACTCTGAAGTGTAATTGACAATTAGTTTTCAGTTACATGAGTAAATTAGAAATAACAATTTAATTGATAAATTAACTAATATTACAGTACCAAATGACTTGAAAGAAAAGAGTCGAAGGAGAAATCAATGAACAACTTCGCAACTTGCTTTTATCGCTCTTGGAACACCGAGAATTTGCATGTAATGGCGCGGCTTCTATGAGATGTAAATGAATACGTAAGGTCTTGCTGAATAGTCTCTTCCTGATGCTAAATGCCAGCTATAAAAATGTTTAATGTTGCTACAATGCCACATATTTCGAGAACAATAAAACATTAATGACAACAATTTCAGAGTATGTGTTAATGTGACTCCTATTCTTCATTAATAAATATGTTTATTTTTACTGATACTTTATTACTTATTATTCTTTTTGATACGGAGCTCGACATACACTGCATAACTTACCTGTAACAAGAGGATCATGGTTTCGAGGAAAATATGAAATCAGTTGAATGCTACTACATGATCTCTTATGAGGGGAATTACAAGTATGAGAGGGAAATATGAAAGAACAAACCGAGATGAGTTAACGTATCGTTATATCGTGAATAAATAAATCTGAATCATTAAAATTAGGTAAAAAATAAAAATTTGTATTTACATCAAGCGTTAACATTCTCTAACAATCTCGGGCAACAAATATCCCTTTCGGGCGACAAAACGATTGTCACTGCTCGATCATTAGAATTTTGTTAACGCCCTTAATAACTACTATTGCGTATTTTTTGCCATTTAGACACCAGCTGGTCCTAGAGAACCCTAAATCTGTTATCGGGTGGATTGGTTGCTTTTCACTATGAATAACGATAACGAAGTGAGTCTGGCATTAAAGTATAAAATGAATAAAAATGAAAATATTTTGAAATAAGGGGCGGAGGGAACGGGAAAGATAAAAAAAAAATCTTACCGCGAAACCACATCGTCTACCACAAATTGCTCATTGATCTAACGGTATTTGAACCCCGAATCACAGATATGAAAACTATGACGATGGTCGCACTGGCTGCAGTTTTTTTACTGAATATTTCTAGTAATCTCCGTTAGTTAGTCGTGCACTTTCATAATTTTGAATTGTACTAACACCATTTAAATGTATCGGCGCAAAGGCGTTATTGCCTTCGAATGCGCTCTCTTCCAATATCTTGTGAAATAATATACTTTGCGTTGAAACCGTAGCAATTTCTCAAATTTAGATTTAAATATCACTGAACTAGAACTCCAGAAAATTAGTAATGTTTTGATAGAGTATTTCATTCTTAATTTCAACCTTTTAATGTACATTTTTACTTTCTATATAAAATTATGAAGTCAAAACAAGCAGTATAAAATTGAAATAAGACGATGTGCTATCTGTACATTTTTGTATTGATCGAAAATCAAATACAAAAATGTCACGACGTCCTTCCTTTTTTAGCAGTAACTATTCAGATTATTTTCACAAAAGATTTTTCACGATTTCTAAGAGATTCACTTCTAACACTTGTAGAAGACATACTAATTTCGTATAGTATCAGTTACTTTTCTCGTTTCTCTTAAGCTACATCAAACGTTATTGTAAGGAAAGTTGAACTTCAATGAACAGTCAACATTGAAATTGATGAGGTGAGTTATATCTGTCTGATATTTCTTATCATCCATCATTTAAAATGCATATTATCCACTGAAACTAGCCCTTCTTCTCTACCAGCAAAATTCGTAATTTTGCGAATTATTAAATAAGTTAGATTCATGACTAGTTTCGTTTGAATGCCACTTGTAATTATTTTCCGAATAATTTAGTTATTGATTTGAACATCAGGAAATAATTACGACTGTAACCCGGATGTTTCCTACGTAATTTTAATATTTTTTATCCAAAATCTATCGTGCTATCTCAGTTCATTGGGTTCGAAGTTCAGAATTGTTGCTACGTACTCTGTAACCAATTACTCAATCTGCCATCCATACGGAGTGGCGAGGAATCTGAAAATTTTTTCAAAATATCTACTACTGGATTGCAGGTAACGAATAATGATAATCAGCTTCCTTGTAAAGTAACAAATTGGAATGTATTATAATGTGAAAAATGATTCTCATAAAAGTTAATAATAAATTGTTACATCATTAATCCAAAATGAAATTCCCCAATGATTCTCATAAAAGCCATTCGATGGCGCCCCGTAGAATCTTCTCCGTCGTCGCAGTAGAATCGTTCTTATTCATTAAGTCCTCCGCCTAATGTTCGCGATCAAGTTCAAATTTTTCCCAGCGATACTATTATTACCAATTACTTCCTTATTCGCATCACGGGTGGTCGCATATACAGGGTGGAACAGCTAAGTGTTAACACCCCTTGTATCTCCTCAACCGCGCAAGATACGAAGATGCCGATTGGACAGTCGATTGCTGAAACAGGGGCTACTTGATTACAGCATACTTCGTCTTTGCGCTATTTTTTACTATGAAGATATAAGATCAACTTTGTTTTTTTAAATGGAACCCTATGCTAAATTTTAGCGTATCGTAATGCGTTTAAATATGCGTATATCTTAACTATTTCAAATATGTGTATATCTTTGTATTTTAGCGAATAGTTTTTTTTTAGCAATTGATGTGCTTTTGTAACATATTTTTGTACTGAAATGGCACTTTTCCACTCGACCTTGCGTGCTCTCCGCTGAGAAACTAAAGGAAAATGTCTCGTGAATGGTTTTGCCTACTTTCCGAAAACGATCGAAGGCCATGTACTACGTAGATAACAGGGCGGAGGCCAGAAGTATAAAATGTGTCGCTGGGGTTATGATAGCGCCCTTCTACCAGTTTCTTAGAGCAGTCACACCATGTACACCGATGGAGAGAAGTTAGAGTCGCATGGGTGTCCTTCGCATATTGCGTAGAAACAAATTCCATCCGTGTCACTTGTCACTGCATCAAGCACTCGGAGGTCGGGATTTCGAACAATGCATGGAATTTTGTCGGTTTGCCTTGCAACAACTAAAAGATTATCCTTTTTAACGAGTGCTATTTACGGATGAAGCGACTTTCACTAACGACGGTAATGTGAATTTACGAAATATGCATTACTGGTCATTAGAGAATCCTCACTGGATTCGGCAAGTACAACATCAGAAACCTTGGAGTGTTAACGTGTGTGTGGCATCGTGGAAATTTCATTGTGGGACCTTACTTCATCCCAGGCATAGTAAATGGTATTATGTACGAACATTTTCTTCGAAATGTTCTCCCACATTATTAGAAGAGATACCACTGGATACGCGTCAGTGCATGTGGTTTCAACATGACGGCTGTCCAGCTCACTCTTCACGTGTGGCAACAGAAGTATTAAATGAGAAGTTCTTGAATTGTTGGATAGGACGGCGTGCTGAAGTAAAGTGGCCTGCCCGGTCTCCTGATTTGACTCATCTTGATTTTTTGCTTCAGGGGGAAGTCAAAAATAAGGTTTATGCAGAAGTTCCAACAACGCCAGAGGATATGAAGCGACGTATCACCGAAGCTCTTTCGAGTATATCAAGTGACACCCTCACATCTGTTCATTTGTCCTTCGAACGGCGACTGCAAATGTGCATTGCAGCAGATGGACAACACTTCGAGCACATGCTTAAGTAAAGCATTGTTCTGTAACAATGTAATTGGTATGTTTTTATTTCTATTTTGATCAATGTGTATTCTTTGTACGTGACGGTTAGTTACGAATAAATTATGATTATTAAGATATTGTTCATTTTTTTTGTATTTACTCCCAATTGATAATAGAATGTGTTGTCACAGTTTTCAAAACAACAGAATAGTAATTGCGTGGCAAAACAAGAACTTTCCTGAATCTTGAATGCAGCATTTGAGTCTTCTTTGTACGAAGTCATCTTTCGGCAAAATTAATATCGAAGAAAGTAGTTGTTATGGTGCTCAAGTAAATGAGAACATATGTCTGAAGGACGGACTCGCGAAGTTCCCCATTTAGGTAGCAGGAAGGTCGAACAGAAAATCGCCGCCTCAGTGGAAAAATATGTTACAAAAGCACATCAATTGCTAAAAAACTATTCGCTAAAATACAAAGATATACACATATTTGAAATCGTCTTTTTAAGCGCATTACGATACGCTAAAATTTAGCATAGGGTTCCATTTAAAAAGAAAAGTTGACCTTATATCTTCGTAGTAAAAATAGTGCTAATACGAAGTATGCTGTAATCAAGTAGCCCCTGTTCCAGCAATCGACTGTCCAATCGGCATCTTCGTATCTTGCGCGGTTGAGGAGATACAAGGGATGTTAACACTTAGCTGTTCCACCCTGTATACGTACTGACTATTACTTTTTAGACTTCCTTCGTCTTTTCCCACAAGAACGTTTTATCCTAATATAAGAAACGATGGACTAATTATAATACATGTTATTGCATCGGATTTGGTAGCCCATCAACAGTATTTCCTCGACTTGGTAAAATGTCAGGAGCCAACCCGCTCATTACCGCGTTGCTAAAGAGAGTGCCATTGTTCTTCCTGAAACCCAAAGCATCAGAACTCTCTATCATCCTCTTTTGTCTAACAAAATAATACTATATCCGCCTCCGCTCGGTCATTTCCACATCATCTCCACCTAGCAAAAATGACCTTTAACGCCGGTTGTTTACTTGTCACATAGCAACCACTCCGCGATCGTCTATTGACATCCCTATATTTTACTTTATATAAATGACATTTTATAAACAAAATTTTTCGTCATTTCGGTATATCACATCACTCATGCTACATTTTAAAAATTAGTTGAGTTTCTCCACGCTTTTAATTTTTTAAATTATAATTATTATGAAACTTTTCAGGTTTTACAAAATTCAGTTAAAACTCAATACTTGTATTATTGACTTAATATAAACTTAATAAATATAAACTTATTCCGTGTAACAACACGATTCATCATCAACATCATGCCCTAACGGAAATTCCGTGTTAACACAGGATTTTTGAACTAATGTTTATTTTCAGTAAAAGAAAGTACTAATTAGATCGTGATTATAAACATTTAAGACAGAGCAAATATAATGAGATATTTAAATATTAGGATTCATCAGTATTTGAAACACTGACATCAGTATTTGAGACAAGGCGAAAGAATATCAGAAATTCTATTCTAATCACAAATGTGTCTGTATTCCAGAGGCATGACGATTCAAATTTCATCTTTAGTGAATGAATAATAAGAATGAAACTATGAGCCGGACAAAAATATCCGTATTTACATTACTCATTGATTACATCTGGAAGCAACTCATTTTCAGGAAATTTGCCATAGGCCACCCAGCGCGTAACATCCACAACTTCACGCTTCACATCCACCTTCTCTGACACCACCCAGCAGCCGTCAACGTTTAGGCTCCGCGGCTCGCTTCCTCCCAGTTCCACCTGCCGCTTGGCCAGCCCTTGCTCTATTACCTCTCGGCCCCTTCCCCCCCCCCCACCGCCTCCTGTAAGCCTCTGCTCTCCGCCCCGCCACTCCCACCGACATCTTTCCCGTCTTCGTCCCCCCCCCCAGCCATCATCGCGTCACCCATAAGACCCTGGTGTCATCTCTGACACCTCCAATTCCGCCCCTTTTCTTCCCCGCCTTCTCCTCCCCGATCTGCCTCCTCCATCTCTGCCTCGGTCTCCGACTCCATTTCCGTCTCCGCCTCCTCCGTCTTATTCTGCTTCTCCGCCTGATTTTCCTCCACCTTATCGTCCTCTTTCTCGTCCGCCACCACCGCCACCTCCGCCAGTGCCGCCTCCTCCTGCTCCGCCCCGCTGCCGCCGCCGCCTCCGCGGCGTGTGCCCGCGGCGCATTCCGCCGGCGCGCCGCCTAATGGCGCGTTTCCGTGCGCAGGTGAGCCACCGGGCGAGCCACCGGCGCCGTGCAGCAGAGCGCTGTCCACACGCCCTCGCCAGCGTTCATCCGGCCCGGCCCGGCGCGGCGCGGCTCCTGTTGCCTTAAGCGGTCCAGTCGGCGACATGATTACAACCATTCATTTATTAACCACGAATTGGTCATTTTTTTCATTTCACTTTAGAACAATTACGTTTACTATAGATTAATTTGATGTTAAGACAAAATGGCATGACCAATTTTTATGTCATTTTTCATCGATTTCGACTAATAAGTCATTTTTTACCTTTTCCGTAATTTTTATTGCATTTTTTCGCAGATTTTATCCATTTGAATATAATTTTAATGGTACTTGCTTCATATGGCATTTATCTGATGCAAAAATGTTCTGTACAGAATTGCTCAGTAGACTATTCGATTTATTCGCTCAGAAATCGTAATGTCAACCGTTGCATGTAATCTGAGGTTCCTGCGACGCCTATTAGCGCCATTGTACACTCAGCCAATTCCGGGATAACTAAAGAGAAATTTCGTGATAAAGGACAGTTCAGACCAAAAGATTGAAAGTTGAGTTCACTTGAAGGAATAGAAGAATAACGTATGCAGCTTGAGTAGTGCATCCGAGCTGGTTTTGATCACATTTTTGCGTCATTTTTATTTGCTTTTAAGGCATTTTAAAAACATTTTAAGATTTTTTAAAATTTTGTTAGAAGTAGATTTCTTCTATGAATTCTAATTTGGAATGTAGCAGTTTTGCCAAAAGTTATGATTCCATACTAAAGCACGAAGCACGAACATAACACGAATAGTAGATGTAACAAACGGCAAGTTGAACTCTCTGATTCTGAGACAGTACAGCATAACATTAATTTCAATCATCAAGGTAATTTAAATGATGTAATTCAAGCTAGTATTTGTCACCCTGTGTCACATATCCAAGTTCCTCCCTCACAACATATAAACCCTATTACTATCTCTTTATGCCCCTATTTCTTAAGAAGTCGATCTGCGAGGTTTTCTGAGAAAAAGCTGTCCCCAGCCTTCCCCCTTCCCCCACCCTCCCATCAATCCTTACCCCTCCTAGAATTCAGCAAACCCAGGAACATTCTTGTCAGTACTGTCTCCGTAGTAGGAGCGTTCACAGTCGACATTAGTAAATCATGTATATCGTCTGTAATTTTCTTCTTCTACAACTTGAATGTGAGCATGGTTTTTCTATATCTGGGCACTTGCCTTCCTTCTCATAATTAATAATTTATTAATATAATTTAGAAGTAAGACGTCTAAACTTGTATCTTCATTTGTAGACTAAAACCATCTGGTTATGCTTTAACAGTCATAATTGTTGTTTGAAGGGTAGGTATTTTATTTCACCATGTTCTCAAGAACTATTGACAATTTCTAATGTTTATTGAATTCCAAATTACGTATGTATTCCATAAAAATGTATTTCGTTTTAAATTCGGTTTTTCAACTTGAATTAATTGAGACCACGAATATCTAAACTTACATGCTATTTTTTAAGTTTGAAAATGTTAATGGGTTATATCGAGATTTATAATTGTGATTGTTAATTTATAGGAAATATGTTTTCAACATCATACCATCTCTCAAGGTGAATTTTATCATGATATTTCATCCAATTCTTTGTAAATTCATCAAAAAATTTTAAATTTATTGTGAATTCTTTATAATGTTAAACACATTATTTTATCTTAATATAAGTTGTTTTAATTTTTATTAATTTTTAATTTTTATTTATATTAATTAATATTTTTTTTATTTTGGTTGACATATTGTTAAAGACCTGGTGATGGAGGCAAAACTCGACCTCTGAAACGTTGCCATGCTGGTTCTTGTTTCAAGATATCATTGTGACTGTAAAATCATTTATGGTTTAATAAATGTATTTGTGACTGTCTATAAAAAGTAATGATTGGAACTTTTATTAAGAAAAAACTTAGTAGCAAACAGCGTATGTTTCATCTTTATGCTGTCATTTTTATTGACATTGCTCCATCATTTTGTAGTTGTGTCACGTCCATTGTAAGCAGCATGAGTTTAAGATGATGTTGATGACCTTAACATCACATGTACTGACAATAGGATTAGAAATAAAGCCACTCTTGAAGATTATTGTAACATATTCCTATTAATTTCCCACATATTTCACAAATCAGTGTCATTGCGCATCTGAATATTGTCCTCATTAGTGCCATTCATGTAATGTGCGCTTTTCGTTGCCTTTGGTGATACCGCCCATTTGATCATCGCTCTTCCCAGTCCCAGCGCCGTCCCCACGCGCCGTCCCCACGCGCCGTCCCCACGCGCGTCCCACGCGCCGTCCCCACGCGCCGTCCCCACTGGTGCACTACCGTCATCCGGGTCTTTGGCGCTGCCTACTGCAGCTTCTCATGACAACCGAAAGGCGCGCAAGCCCACCAAACGCGCTAGCCATCGCCCTCAGCTATCTATTTCTCATTTCACTCACGTGCGCATCTCGGGCGAAAAATAAATAATCTCATGCTTTCGACACGCCGTTATCATAATGCACCACTGCAATCCGCACCCGTGTAGAACAAAATTGAACATTTTAAATTTGCGACGACTATATGTATGTTTTGGGTTTCTGTTAATTATATAATAATAATAATAATAATAATAATAATAATAATAATAATAATAATAATAATTTTAATAATTAAATTTGTTCAAAGAACTAGTCACCCCAACCGGGATTCGAAGAGATTGGTGACAATCATAAATAATAATTTTGTCTTGCGCGTGGACTGGGTGTTCTTGCACGTGGAAAGCTGTTCCCGTTGCCCTCGGCTATCCCCTTCACATCTCATTCATCCGTACATCTCGGACAACGATCTCGAGGTTTCGACACGCTGGCATGATAATGCATCACTATAACTCTTGAAAAATTCAAAATTGAAGCTTTGTAATTTGCGTCGACCATATGTATGTTTTGGGTGTCTGTTAATAATATAATAATAATTTTATATGTTGCTAGTGAACTGTAGTCCGATGGCAAGTTAAAATGGAATCATCTTTAAGTAATATTTTAAATATAACAAATAGTACGATAAATATATAATTAAACAAAAAACGATAATACAATAAAAAACTCCAAATTTTGATCAATGAAATAAACATTGAAAGTAATTACAATTAAATAAATACCTACATTCCAAATAATACAGATTAAAATACTATAGATACTAGCATTTTTTTCTGCCAAAACATGTGATAGTATACTTACACAACATAACGAAAGATGATTAAACTACTTATTTATATTTTAAATAACTAATATTTATATAACTATAATAACTATAATTTAACTAATATTACTACCAAATATAATTAATTTTTCATATTACTTTTAAATTTAGACAGTTGAACAGAAACAGATCTTTAAAAAGGGCAATTATTGATTTAATTGTGAGAATTCCTGGCAGGTATCACAACGTGAAGACGTGCAACCCACAAAAATGGTGTTTTGACTGCGTTCGCTGTATGAATTAAAACCATCCATCCACAGATGAACTGTATGGTATTATGATTTCCTTTTGGGCTGGAGATGATGCAGAAAACGGAAGCAGATATACAAGAAGAGAAGAGTGCCCTAATAAATCTTCTATTTTTCTTCTTTAGATTTTCTTCGTTGGAATGTCTTACAATGAAAACCAACTGAAAGGTTTAGCAGGCAATTTCTATAGCAAATTATTTGGGCGATTCGTGCCAATTAACGTTTAGACGTCGTGAAATTTAAATTTTATGAAAATCTGGTCGGGTAGTGTTCTTCGACCCTACTTAATTACCTGAGGAGAATTATTGATTATTAATATTCGTAAACTTCTAGTAGATTCCATGACCACAAGTTACTCCCTTAGTCAAGGTAGAGACGCCTGAAGTTTCTGTTTACAGACCGGGGATTTATAGACTATACAAAATGCTGGGAAGAGATGGGCGCGTACAGATTGAAGCAATTTCTTCTTCAAGCCCAAGTCATTCCATGTTCTTGAATATAAAAGGACTGAAGATTTAGAGTGGCCGCTCTATTGAAAATTAGTTACTACTCGTGAATTAATAAAAACAGTAGGCCATGGCACATGAATTTAGTGCGATGAAATGCAAATTTCTCGTTCCGTAGATCGAAACAGCGCCATATACACGTAGTAGAAATTTACCTTGCAAGAGCTTTTAGAATAAAAATCTAATGAACTCTCTTTTGAACAAATAAGACAGTAAATAACAGTATTAAAAATATCGAGAGTTAATGTAGGTTCTGACTAACCAAAACACGAAGGGATTAAGAAATCACGTGCTCTACATTTACCGTAAGAAGTTTGCCGCCAAACTGAAAGTAGTTCTAGTCGACACTAATAAATAACAGAAAAACGCAGGTACACGTATAGCAGTAAAAATACTTCCTAATAAAACATCCCACCTTAGTTTTCTTCCCGGTCTCCGGTTCTCCTATTAATAGGAGCGACCCGATCCCAGAAATGCCACAAAAACGGAGGAAGCAGTGGCGTGGAGGCGGAGTCGGAGGCCGGCGGCGGAGGCGGGTGGCGGCGGCGGCGGCGGCGGCGGCGGCGGAGGCGGCGGAGGCGG
Source organism: Teleogryllus oceanicus (assembly GCA_964035755.1). Classification (NCBI taxonomy): domain Eukaryota; kingdom Metazoa; phylum Arthropoda; class Insecta; order Orthoptera; family Gryllidae; genus Teleogryllus; species Teleogryllus oceanicus. Next base: position 129,419,964 of record CAXIVR010000005.1, on the reverse strand, counting down.
AGGCGGGCGGCCGAGCCAGCAGGAGTGAAGTGCCATGGGATGCGGGTCGCAGTCTGGCTGTTGGGGAAATACGTGAGGAGAGAGTGGTGACTTAAAAAAGGAATATGGAGTCGTGGGATGCAGCCATTTTAAAGAGAAAAATATGAGTTTCACGGAGGAAATAGAGAAATGCGGAAACGGCAAAGGACAACGGTGAAGGGGATGAGGTGGAGCGGGTAGGCGATGACGATGAGTTGAGGGAAGGCACAATGAGGAATGGTCGATGAAGATTACGGGGGTTGTTGCGAAGGCGGCGCGGAGGAGTTTGCGTAGGCGGTGGCGGTGGGACTGGGCCGCAGCTGTGGTGGGGGATAGTGGAGGGGTGGCGGGGGGCTGGTGGGGTAGAGAGGTGGGGGGGTTGTGGCAGAGTTGTGGCAGAGTTGTGGCAGAGTTGTGGCAGAGTTGTGGCAGCAGGTTGTGGCAGAGTTGTGGCAGAGTTGTGGCAGAGTTGTGGCAGAGTTGTGGCAGAGTTGTGGCAGAGTTGTGGCAGAGTTGTGGCAGAGTTGTGGCAGAGTTGTGGCAGAGTTGTGGCAGAGTTGTGGCAGAGTTGTGGCAGAGTTGTGGCAGGCTGTGGTCAGGACTGTAGCCGGGTCGTGACCGGGGCTGTGGCGGGGCTGTGGCGGGGCTGTGGCGGGGCTGTGCGGGGCTGTGGCAGGGGCTGTGGCGGGGCTGTGCGGGGCTGTGGCGGGGCTGTGGCGGGGCTGTGGCGGGGCTGTGGCGGGCTGTGGCGGGGCCTGTGGCGGGGCCTGTGGCAGGGCCTGTGGCGGGGCCTGTGGCGGGCCTGTGGCGGGCCGGGGCGGGGCGGGCGGGGCCTGTGGCGGGGCCTGTGACCGGGGCTGTGGTGAGGCGGTGGTGGAGGTGACAGTGGAGGCGGTGGCGGGACTGTGGTGGAGTAGTCGGCGGAGGCGGCGTGCAGTGCAACCGGGGGCACAGGAGGCCGTGGCCGTGGGCCAGCCGCCCGCACAGGTAGCGCTTGTGCTGGCGGGCGGCGCAAGCCGAGCGGAGCGGCTCCAGGCCCCATTGCCCGCGCGCGCGATCGACGCACCACCGCCGCCAGCCGCCGCCACGCCGCAGCGACTATCAGCCGGGAACCCCCCAACCCCCCGCGGACCCGCCTGCTCCGCGGCCGCCGACGCTCGCGCGTCAGACGCGAACGGGAGAGGTCTGCGATGAAAAGACGCGGAGAGGCAAAAATGGTAATTGTAGTAGCTCGCATTGAGTTTGAAATAGATACTGTAAATAAAGACTATGCATGAGTAGTCATTATGTGCAAAGTCTAACTGCGTGAATTGTTCACACACAATGTAGAAATAAAGGCGGAGATGAGAAATTAATGAAGAGGAATATAAACTACTGTACTTCAATAATACACCGAAACATCCATGGAGATTTGCCAACTACAAAATAGGTTAATGAAAGGAAACCAAGAATGTCTTATGTAAAAATGCTTTTTGATAGATGAAGGAAACTGATGCATAGGACTCTATAGCAACGGATATTTAATGAAAGGGAAAAGTCTAAGGAAAATAAAGTGAAATAAGTAACACTGTAAAATGATCATTAATAAACTGAACGAATACACAGGCAAATAGAGGGAATTCACATAGAGATGTGACAACCATACACGTGGATATAGGGCCCATTCTAGTTACCTCTTCCTTCATTTTCATTATTCCTCATCTTTTACCGTCCACTTTTCACCACTGTTTCTTTATCATTGTGCTTTGGCATTTTATGACCGAAGTTACTGGCTTTGTTCTTGATTATTTCCATATGTGGCTTCATACCTGTCCGCGCCTCATTTTTCTCGTCATCCTATCCGGTTTCCTCACAATGAACTATTTCCTGTTTGTCAATCCTTTCCATTCCGATCCGACCATTGGAATGATTCATTCACTTAAGCTGGACCAATTGAACAACTTGTAAAGAAAAAACACGACACAGAGCCATCACCTCAAGAAATTCAATTCAGTTTTCCGTCATCCTTCCATTTCATCACTCTCCACCTCATTCTGACTTTTTTACCTCATCTCGTCAATTCTCGACGAACTCCTCTACTCGTGTATGATACAGGATATTCGGATAGTGTTGATGAAGTCTGAACAATTTGTTTCCGATCCCTCATACAGCCAGTGGTAGAGATTCCTGCGAAAGATGCCACTTTGTTACATCATGCTTTTCGATTTCTGATATTTAATTATCGCTACTAAATGTCACCGAGTTGCCTTTTTTCTGCTCAAAAGTGAAACTTTGTCTCCTAATACTACTCCTGCAAATACTTAGATGTACAGATTGATTGATTGTTTTACTGACTAATGATTCCGTGCGCGTCAACTGCCTAGACCATTAGTAAGCGTAGATCCCGTAAGCATAGTGCATGTTTCCCCTCAGGAGGTGGCAGTGATCTCCCCTCGATGGATGGCGAGATCCGGCACCTAGCTACCCGTCGGCTAGCGAGGCTAGTGGCTAGCAGCGAACACCCACCAGCACGGCTCCGCCCCAGCAGGGACATGCTCTAAGCCCCCAACTGGCCTGTCGGCATTGTGTGGTAGTGTAGTGCATGTAAGTATAGTGTATGTTTTTCGAAGGAGGTGGCGGTCATCTCCCCCCGTAGGATCGTGACATCCGGCGCCAACCTACCGCCGGCTAGCGGTGTTTTCCCCAACCAGGTATCTCCTTCCAGCCGAGACAAGCTCGAAGCTCTCGTACATGTGTGGTAGTGTAGAGCATGTAAGTGTAAGTGTGAGTAAGTAAAGGGTGAGGATAGGACAAGGAAGAGGAAGGAAAGATCGCGCGCACTTCCCAGCCCGTTTGTTAGGGATCTGCTCTGCCATTCGTCTGGTATTGATTGGAGAAACGATGGAAAACTATCGACTAGAGTAGCCGGCCGCTAGAATTCTCCTCCAGGCAGTGACTGAATTCGCACTAGCTCTCTAGCTTGTGACGGAAATCGTGCCACCTTCGGGACTCCCTAGGGTCTTCCTGTCAGAGGCACTGCAGTGACATCAACTGATGCCCTGAGCCACCTAAGCCAGTACATGGGTACAAGTACTATGGCTCTCCAAAAAATGCAAGCGGCTATAGAGAGAGAGTCCCACCAATTCGACAGTGCGATCTCTTCCGGCACCCGCTGTAACAAATTGATCGTTTAACCTTCCATTTTATCCTCCATCAGCCCTTCTCGGCCCTCCCTTTCCGTCCCGACCTCTTCGTCCAAAACTTGCCAGACACGGTCACACGTCGGGAGTCGCTGTCCGCGGAAGACGAGAATTAGTTGCGGTGCGGGGAGCGGAAACGTTTGTTGCTGTCGGTCGATGACAGCACGTCGACGAGCTCATCGATCAGTGCGATTCGATATTTCATACGAACGGATGGCGGAACAGGTCAAAGGTTACTCTGCTGCCAAACCTCTCCGCTGGTCGGAGCTCGGCGCAGCTGTAGAGTCACTCCGTGTAGGTAGGACCCGAAAGAAGACGAATTCATGTATTGTGGGGCCCCCAAGCACAAAAGTGCATTCCCCCCGTAAATAAACTCATAGTTTTACCAAATAGAACAATATATTTTTCGTTATGTGCTAATTATTAATGATAAATTGACAAAATTGGGCCCTGGACCCCATCACTGTCAATTTGAGCATGAAACATTTGGGGGTTTGCTTAAACAATTTACACATTCAGTTGCAAATAACTAAATATCCTATATAGTTAATATTAGACTATTTTAACATGTATAAAATATTTTAAAGTATAACTTTGAAATTTTGTCGTACAATAGACTATGAGTAACAATTATTTTACAAATACAGAAATATGTTATGCATATTTTTCCGAAGCCCGAGACTCCTCTTGAATGTGGACCCGCAAACAACTGCTTGTTTTGCTTGTAGGTAAATCTGGCCCTGAACATTGCCAACGATCTTCGGTTTTCCAATAAATTGGGTTTGTTCAGAAAATTGGTTGTAGTCTATCCGTTCTACATTAAAGTTTTTGTATTATAGTAAGCGGTTTTCGTACAGCTGATGAAGGAAAATAGATCAACTTATAGTTTTGTATTAAATAAGAATTGGATCTGCTTTCTTAAATGATGTTCATATTTTTCAGAAATAATACCTCAAGGATGACTATTTTATTTAAAAATATGATTTATTTCAAAATAAAGAATAGTGTTATTTACAGAGGAGGTCCATGTTGATGTGATAAATGTTCAACAACACATACCTTTGTACATGTTTGTTGGTGACCAGAGAATAAAAGAACGAAACGAAGAAAATTGGTGCTGACAGATACTCCACCGGAAATTCTAAGAGACAAAGCGTCATGCACCAATATTTACTATGCATTTAATTTTTTTTAAATCTCGATATACAATTGTTAATTATTTTGTAAGGGAGCTTACAAAACTATTTGTTGTTGTTAATATTTGATTTTGTTTCTTACGATTTTTGGAAATGTCATTGTATGTAACTAAATTTGTTTCATTTTACTAATGTACGGTTCCTTTGGTAGCTATTACGACAGGATGTTTTTGTATATATTGCAGTAAATAAATGCATATAGTGTTTTGTGTTCGTATCACGGCAATTGGAAATGAATTGTATTGGGTTAAAAGTTGTGGTGATGCAACCACATTCTTTTAAATACAAAGAATAAATTGTGTGCATTTTGTTAACACTTCATGTGGGCAAATGTGTAGTGAATGGAAAACTTTTTTTGTACTAACAAACCTTTTATTGAAATATATCTTGTGTTGTCACTCATTAATAAAATGAAAATCATGGTGCTCTTTAGCAAAAGAGACAATGAAACTATTTTTGAAATAATGTTCAGATAAAAATACATATTTTAAATTTTGTGATTATGTGTTTTCATTTTTAATGTTCAAATTGTTTGACGTGTTGTTTTAGTTAAATAACATTTGAGTTATCAATTGTGTGTAAATGGCTATTATTACCCTCTTAAAAAATGTAATTGTTTTACAAATATTTCAAGATCATATTTTCAGAGAAATTAAAATATATTAAATTGAAGTTAAGCACACTTTGTTTTCTAATAAAAACACAGAACTAAATTATTGTTTTGGTAACAGAACAAAATATTGATCACCAATTATAACATGGTAACGACACAACAACAAAAGCATTTAAAACGTCAATATATATTTAAACTAAGGGTGTTCAATTAGAAAAATACGAGTGTTCGACTTATATTTCCAGGATCAATGGTTCTTGCAATGGTTCTCGTACATATCTAAAACACAGAAAGGTATCATCTTCGTTAAAAACACATCCAAGTCGTAATGCAAACGTGAGAGAGAGCTATCAGCTCGGCGAATTCAATTGGGTTTCGCCGCAGATGCTCGCACCCTCTCTCGCTGTTCGAAGGCTCTCCGGCCGCGGACGCCGCCGCCCCGCCGCGGACCGCCTGTGGACGATGACGGGCAGCTGAGCCCGGACGAAGGCGCATTCCCCATTTGCATCTCGTTCTTTTTGCTTTTTTGTTTTGTTTTTTGGACGTGCTGATATTAATTAGCACCGCAGCCTGACCGTCCGTCCGTCTGTAGTTATGCCCGCGTGTGACGGATGGTGTGTAATGGTGGTTGCTCTGGTTCTGGTGGGAAGGAGGGAAATAGTTACGGCAGAGGCGGAGGTGACGTTGGTTGGAAACGATGGTAGTGATTGTGATGTTAGGGGCAGAGAAAGGAACCAGGGGAACAAAACGTTTGAAAGGACGGGTTTCGAAAAAGTTGGAGAGATGAATGAAATATCTGTGGAAAAATTGTGCTATATTTTATATAAAAAAACATGTGGATTTGTCAAGCAATCTTAAGTTTTTGACTGAAATCATTGTGGATTTTTAAATTTGAGTTTCTCCAAAGTTTAATTCCTGATGTCCAGACAGGTTCCAATATTGATTTGTAAATTAATAGTTTGTTAGTCAAAGAGATACGATTTCTTTTGCCTAGAAGCGGGTAATAGTGTTTATTTTTTATTTCGATATGTTTTCCACGTGTTTTTTGGTAAAGAGGTAGACCATTTTACACCATTTGTCTCTGGTATTTCTTTGTTGTAGATTTTAACTGGAGGGCATCTAATTGGTCTGAGTGCGAACTCACGTGTTCAGATTTGCTTTCGTTTGCTTTTACGCTCCACTCCGTGAACCAGTCCTGTAACAGAATGAGGTATTCTCGTAATTTTGCTGATGTTGGGAAGGCATTCTCGTGGGAGGTCAAGAATGCTGTGTCATCAGCAAACACGACTTTTGCGATGTCCGTAGAAACAGGTAGGTCGGCCGTCTATAGTAGCTACAGTAGCGGACCAAGCACACTTCCTTGAGATACTCTGGCGGAGTCGGCATAGAATGATGTTTCATTCTTAAATTTTACACTATTTTAGTAGCACAAAAATGAGTTTGTCGTTTTGATTTTATATAAGAGTCTTGAATGCAACACTGGTATTCGCTATGCAATGCCATATTTTAAGAGCTTTAAAAGAGCTCTTTTTTTTTCTTTTTCTTTATCAACATTTAAGTAGTATATGACTTAGTGTAGGATCACAGAATTTGAAAATGTGCACACAATTACGTTTACCCATAGCACGTCATACGCAGTTTTACTGCTTTTAACGTAAATTAAATAAATAAATAAATAAATAAATAAATAAATAAATAAATAAATAAATAAATAAATAAATAAATAAATAAAATAAATAAATAAATAAATAAATAAATAAATAAATAAATAAATAAATAAATAAATAAATAAATAAATAAATAAATAAATAAATAAATAAATAAATAAATAAATAAATAAATAAATAAATAAATAAATAAATAAATAAATAAATAAATAAATAAATAAATAAATAAATAAATAAATAAATAAATAAATAAATAAATAAATAAATAAATAAATAAATAAATAAATAAATAAATCCTGAAATCGAAATGATAGTCTGAGATAATATTGTATTCTGCTATGATTGGACGTATCCGATTGAGACGTTTTTCGAAATCTTTTGACAATGTCGGCATTAAACTTATGGCCCTGGGTAAAGATACTTCGGAGATGTTTATTCGGTTTCACAATTTGGCTATATCCACTGAGAGGTAAAATGTCCAATCCCAATGATGGCGTTGAAAATTGATGTTACTAATGCCAGTGCAGGATTGTTAAAACAAAGCCGGTGATGAGGTCGTAGCCAGGTGCTTCTTGAAGGTGAACTTGTTTTGTTGCTTGTGAAACTTCCGCTGCCTCGAAGTGCTTTATGGATAGGGACATTTGATAGGGTGCATTAATGAACTGACTAAACGTTTTTTCTTCTTCTCGAACATGGTGAGAAGTCATGTAAAGAAATGAATGGGAAGAGTTAGTGCGTTAAGGTAGGTTAATTTGTTAAGTTACAATAAGACTCTTTGTAAGATAAAATTATTAAAGATCAGCATGATAGTGCGATAAAATGATGACGGCGTGAATGGTGCACCAGCCTGGGAGAAAAACATCAGATCTACAATAAATGGGTGAAACGTTGGCACTTTAGTAACAAAAGGCTGTTATGTACTATGTACATTGCACTTACGTTACTTATTGCATATACGTGACCATCAATGCTACATGGCAGCTACATGGTGAGTTTCCTTAAAATTGTTAGTTATTTAGAAAATTATAGAGGTAAACGTAAGGCGTTTACGGGATGATGTTATAACGATAACAGCAAAGAATATGTAGTCGGATCTAATGGCCATAAAGATAAAGGAGTTGAGGGGCCAGATCCGGAGGAGGCTCTAGCAATGACAGTAGAGATGATGGTGATGCTGGTTGTGGTTGATGTGAATCATGACGGGGTTGTGGGAATGTTGACCTATTTGACCGTAATAGTGATGATGTAGATGATAAATTGGGATTGTGGTTTTGATGTAGGTGGTGTTCGTAGTTGCGATGGTGATGATGTTGGTAGTGGTGATGATGGTGTTAGTAGTGGTGATGTTGATGGTGTTGGTAGTCGTGATGGTGTTCATGGTGGTGGTAGTGATGGTGATGCTGATGGTGATGACGATGACAATGTGTGGATAAATCGAAGCTACCCACTTTGCTAACGGCGTTAATAGCACGGATTTTTTTGTCGCAGTCAAACCCTGCATACAATGACGGCAGTTACGATAGCCGCGATGGATGGTTAGTACGCGGCTCCAACGCCGACCACGACGGCGTCAGATCCTGAGCTGTCTGCGACGGCAGGTGACCAGTCGCTCGCCACGCCATCAGCTCCGCCGCAAAGTTTTTGCGACCCACCGCTATCGCCACCGCCGCCACCGCCGCCGCCGCGCCGGCTGCTCGTCTGGCGCGAGTTACGAGCGGCGTCGGGGCGGATAAGCGGTCGGCGCCCGCGAAATTACACCCCGCGCGGTCCCGAGATCGACTCCGATTGGCGACGCCACCGGCGTCGGAAGGACGGACCGACGAGCGAACGCACGGCGATAACCCGCGCGATAAATCGGGCGCTCGCGATCCCAAAGGTCATTTCACGCCAGTTTACGATGCGCATAACGTGAGCGTGAAATACAGCCCAAATAAATTGCGTGGGGTCTGGTTAGCGATTGAACTTCTGCTTCAGTTTTGATGCGTAAAGATGAATAAGCACTTTCTGCTGGAAACAGTTGGAAATACAGTCGTCTCCGATTATAGTGAACTCGGATATAATGAAGCCTCGGTTATAGTGAACTTAAGTCACTGGTTCCGTTTCACTTACATTACAAATAAGCATGTGAACCTGAACCTTGGCGATTCGGTTATAGTGAACGTAGGAAGTAAGTCCAGGAAATGAATTGGATTTCGTATGTTATTATTCAATTGAAAGAGCCTTCGGAGAGTGGGATGGCGTTCCAACTGTGCAAGTGGCAACGGAAGGTACCAAGACTGCATTACCATTCATAGACACAGAGGAACATGAAGAATAAAGTATGGAGAGAGCACAAAGTTAGGAGAAGGATCTAATGAAAAATGTACAAAGCACACAGTTGGAAATAAGTGATTTTTTACGTACAAATAAATATATTGAAATTTGCAGTTGGTTCTGAGAAATGAATTTTGCTGTATATTAACAAAATCAATTATTATGGAGAAATTCCATTCAATTTTGGTGTCACCGGATATAGCGAACCAAACATGTTTGTCCGTAGAAGGTTCACTATACCTGGAGTCGACAGTATCTCATTCGTGCCAATTAGGATGTGTCGGACAAAATTCAAGACTAAATGAGGCATCCAGGAGACAAAGGGAAAGAGTGAAACTATTTTATTTCTGAGGATACGAAGTTCGAACTTCATTTAAATCTTGTTAACGTTTTATTTGATTAACTTTGTATCTCAGCACTTGTACCCTTTTCTTTTACAATTTTTGACCAAAACTTTTTTGTATCGTGATATGTACGTTTCTGCACTTAAGTCACCTTTTACACACAGCGTTTGAATCCTCCGTCATTTTACCAATAATAATATTGCTTCCTAAATATAAGCCTTTAATATCAATCGAAATCTCTTTTTGTAACTTTTACAATATTTCAAAATTCAGAGAGTTCAAAGAAAATTATATCTGAGCCCTTTTTAAGCATGTTTGCTCTATGCGAGGAAAAAAAAGAAAAACTTTGTAGCCTTTTCTTAGAAAAAATATAGATTGGCCTTACTTAAAGGTTTAATTTTTGGAAACAGATTATATTAAGGAAGAAAATCTTTACCATAAATCCTGCAGTTTTGAAATTATATTATTTTGCAATTTTCGAAAATAACTATACCGAAAATGGGAACTTCGTCATTTATATGTGTAATTCGAGGAAAAATTGAACAGTTTTTGAAAAATAATTGTTTTAAAATTGCGTACATTTCACGCAAACTTAAGTGAAAATTATCAACATTATTCGAAAATTTTACATGACCTTAGTTAAAGATCTATCTTTGAAAAACAGGTTTTTTTTCAGGCGAAAAAACGTAATCTTCAAGACGCCGAAAAAATTGAACATTTGCTATTTTCAAAAATTGAGAGTTCAACGAAAAGCAGACCTGCCCAATTTTTAAGCTTTTTTTTTTGTTCTATCCGGTGAAAAAAGTAATCAAAACATTTGAGGCCAATCTTGGAAAAGATTTTGCAACTCACGACGATTCTTGTAAAGTACCACCAAAAATCAAAATATTCGTTTCAAATTCATTAAACCTTGAGTTCAGCAAGATCGATCGGAGGAATGTCAATTTTTCAAAAGTCGCCTGAACGGTTTAGGCTAGCATTGTATACAAAAGTATAGACAGACATTTCGCCATAAAACCATTTTTCAATCTTTCTACAACAGGAACCCGCAATTCGAGTTTTTCTGTCGATATATCTCATTTTTTTGCTGTAGCATTACAATAATTTCTCCTTACTACGTAAATAGTATGCTAAAAAGTAAAATTTGTCAAAAATGGCTTACGCTAGAGTTTATATCAACCCTTGCCATCAGCTCTGCTGTTAATGCTGTGCCATCTCTTGATTGATTGCTTCAGGGTGCTTTATCTGATAAGGTTATTAGTCACGTAAGTGTAGTGTATGTTTTATCGCGGGAGGTGGCGGAGATCTTCCCCGTTGGAGGGCGAGATCCGGCGCAGACCTACACGTCGACTTGCGGGGTTTTCCCCAACCAGGTATCTTCCACCGGGGGAACCCTTCCAGTCAGGATAAGCTCTATTGTCCCGGCCGGTCTCACGACATGTGTGGTAATGAAGTGCAGGTACGTGCAAGTGCAAGTGTGGGTAAGAATGTGGGCGTGGAAGAGGAAGGAAAACTCACGCCCTGTCCGTAGCTCTTTTGTTAGGGTACTGCTCCAGCATTCACCTGATGTTGATCGGAGAAACCACGTAAACTTCCGATCAGAGCTGCCGGCCTCTAGAATTCTCCTACAGACAGCAGCTGAACTCAACCTAGCCACCTACCTACTAGTGACGAAAATCCAGCCATTGTCGGGGCTCGAAAACAAGGACTTCCCGGCCACCTCTGCATCTAGTTCCCTGTACTTCCACATATCTTCACTTTCTCTTCTCTTCTCACCTTCTTTTCGTTCCAGTTTCACGTGAGTTGCTTTTACTCCACCGTATGCTTCATCTCGTCACAATGGTAGTCTTACTACAATATCTCGTTAATAGTTTGCACGGGTCTCTATTTAAAATACAATTAATATTGAAAATAAAAGGTAAACATCCACTCTTATTTTGTGGTCCCTTGTTTGTCGTACTGTATATAAAAAATATTATATACTTTATATTATTACGTGATTTACCCTTTTAGTTTGAAATGTATCTGGAGATGGAAGCACATCTGCTTTTGAAACGTACTAACACTCTGGATGCATATTTTAAAATAACTTTTATGTTATAAATTGCTATTACTGATCGTCCATTGTTCATCACAATTGTCCGTAATATTAAGGAAAATGTATATAAAATATAAAAATGTCTTACGATACTTTTTTCTTAAATAACTATAATGCTTTGCTTAAATCTTGATAATAAACGGACTTTCCAAATTGTTATTTATAAAAACGGCATTTAACTAATTTTAAACCTTCCAAATCTACTATAATACATTACACATGCAAATTATACTCCATTCCCTCAGGGTATATTTTAGGGTCATTACCAAAAGAAAGACTGAATATACGTTATATACAACAATTAGGAAAATTGAAGTTGATACACCCATATAACATCTTTTTCTGAAGTATAAAAGAGCGTTGAAGCCCACATACGGTCGACATTTCAAAGGTAATGACATACCATGTTATTCCCGCATTGCACTGCTAGCTGCGTCCAGCAGGTGATGAGTACTTTTTGTGTCTAGTTACTGTTGTGTTTTATTACACAGCACATGACCTTCATGTCGAAGGACCCTACTTCCTCTTCCTACTACGTCGCCCTCTTCAGATAACAGTAATCTCACCTCCCACGTTCATATCACAAGACGACTTCGAATTGATTTTCGTGTTGTGGTTGATATCATTCACTAACAGTCATATCACTAACAGTCATATCACTAACAGGCACGTTCATATCACAAGACGACTTCGAATTGATTTTCGTGTTGTGGTTGGTCGTATCACTAACAGGCGTATCACTAACAGGCGTATCACTAACAGGCGTATCACTAACAGGCGTATCACTAACAGGCGTATCACTAACAGGCGTATCACTAACAGGCGTATCACTAACAGTCGTATCACTAACAGTCGTATCACTAACAGCGTATCAAGAATAGTCTTCGAATTTTTTTTTTAAAAAAAACCAAAAATTCAGCGTATCACTAACAGTCGTATAATAGTCTTTGAATTAATTTTTTCGTGTTTTAGTTCATTGGATTCTAGGAGATCGTGAAATTTACTTCAACGGAAATTTACTTCAGTACTTCAACGGAAGCTCTGACTGGGAAGGTGAGAACAACAAATCATAAGAGTTTCTTACAGAATAACAAGAATTTTGAAAAATCGTAACCTTGATATTATTTACCTTGTTTATTCCCTTCGTTTCCACCTTTAATAAATTGCATCCCTCACTTTTTCGTTTCAGTTTTAATTACAACCTTAAAATTAAGATGACTACTTCCTCAGAAAGTTGGTGTGTTATGTATAAATAAACAAGCTACACAGTATGGACGGATTTCCGAGCTCACAGGCCATAGCCTTTTGGAAATTACTCTTCCATACGTTTCATCTGCGACAGAATGGTAACGGGAGTAGCACACTCCTGGTTGCCTCCTGGTTGCTTCAGTATATATATCACGAGAAATCACGTCAGGTTTTGCAGCTTTTTGCTTATATTAAAATACGCATTCTTGAAATGTATTATTTTCTTACATCGGTACATCATTTTGAATTCATTGTGGACAGTTGGATTTGTTCAATGTATTGTAATTCAGCAATAATGTCTAATATGTTTGGTGTAAAATGTTAGAATCATAAAAATGAACACAGGAGTTAAGAGTGCAGGAAGTACGGCGAAGTGAGTGCAATTCATTGATGCATATTATTTGAAATGCAACGAAAGTCGATAGAACTACAAATATTCTGTTGATACGATAAGGTAGTTAAATATTTCTTAGAATATTATGTTTATTTGTTTAATTATGTGATGAAATCACTTCAATAATACGATCAAGGATTATTATCGATTAGTGTTTAATGTTCTTTTGAGCTGTGACCTCACACACGCATCAGAATTAAGGTCTGTTAGTGCAGTTACAAAGATGGGTAAGATTGACGCAGTTGACGCGTTACAAGCAGTTTTGAACTCCAAAATCGGGATGTCAGTCTGTTCATATGTGTATACTGAATGTATGATGGATTTATAAGTATTTATGTGTGCATGTACGTATGCATGTGTATATGTATGTATATGTTGTTGGATGGATAGATGGATGGGCGGATTTCTGACCCATTAGGTTTTGAGTTCCAACCTGGGAAGCACGTCAGAGGTAAGATTTTTTTTGAGCCATTTTGATTGAGCCATTCCGGGAATAATTAACGTATGTTAATAATGAGGCTACTTTACATGAATCCCCCGCGACATTTTTAAAAATTCTGAAAAATGGCAGTAATTTTATTTTGCTTGAATAGAGAAAAGTTCATTTATAAGCATGAGTGTTTGTTGAGTAATTTTGAGTAAAGTTGAGTAAATGTGTAAATACGAATTTGTCAAAAATGCCTCCAATTTGTTTCTTTAAACTGGTTGTGAAGTATATGAAATTTTCATGAAAACTTCAATTTTCTGACTTATCTATAGTTTATTAATTATTGCTCTACAACTCTCCAGAAAACCTTCCACTGCGCATGTCCGAACGTGTCCTCCCTCCAAAGCTCCTAATATTTCCCTGCCTGCCTGCGCTCTTCGTCAAAACATAGCTTTCTCTCTGTCTTTCTCTCGTAGCTCTCGTACGTCGCGCCATAGACTAAAGAGGCATACATCTTTACTCTATGGTCGCGCGGTAATTCAACACTGCGAGTTTGGAGATAACAAACTGACGAGTGAAAAGGATCAGATGAAAGGCAGTTTACGTGTTACTACAGCAGGGGTGGTCCAAACGATCAACAGAAAACAAGCCGTGTCTTGAAGAGTTTCGGTCGTTTTACCGTGGCGGCTGGTGAGCAGTGACAGTTTGTTTTACACAGTAGCTGCTGTTAATACCAAATTTTGTTCGCGATTGTTCTTTTTATAATGGCATTTTCATCATCCACCAGTGTGTCGGGTAGGCCCCCTGAGAGGACAAGCACATAACATCTTTTATCGAGTGGTTCAGTACTTTCGACAGCTCAAAATTACATTCAATTTGCGTGATGGAAATGTAGTGCAGATGGCGAGTGATGCGACAGGTATTTCGGAATCCACAGTGAAGACATAATTAGGGAAAGGCGTGAAAGTGTAGCGACGGATCAGCTCATATTTGCAACTCCCAAAGGAAAGAAAATAGAACAAAACTAATCGAAGTGGATTCATTCAGACCTCTATTAGTGATGCGACAGGTATTTCGGAATCCACAGTGAAGACATAATTAGGGAAAGGCGTGAAAAGAGAATGTCCTACTATAAGACAAGTTATTGACTGTTGAGAATTTCCCTCAGAATGTGATTACGGAAGCTTGGTTTCAAGTGGAAAAGCTGCCAGTCCCATAGAAAACTTCTTATCGAACGCCGCAATAGTGTGATATGTCGTATGCATTACTTACAAGAAATCCGTAAGAATAGGGAAGACGGTTTTATAAAGTGCATATCGACGTAACATACATTCAGGGAAAAAATGTAACATCGTGTTGGCAGTCTGAGAAAGAAATTGGGGTTACAACAAGAGTAGGGAAAGGACAAAGATTAATTATTGTTCATGGGGGAGGTGAAGACGGGTTAGTCGATGATGCCTTGTTGATTCGGAACAAAAACAGGAGATTTTCACACGTCAAAAAAT
Source organism: Teleogryllus oceanicus (assembly GCA_964035755.1). Taxonomy (NCBI): domain Eukaryota; kingdom Metazoa; phylum Arthropoda; class Insecta; order Orthoptera; family Gryllidae; genus Teleogryllus; species Teleogryllus oceanicus. The sequence goes on along the minus strand of CAXIVR010000005.1, from coordinate 129,404,962 downwards.
ATACAGTAGAATCGCTAAATAATCATCGAGTCGCTTTTGATCCATTACTCACAAAAGCCCAGTTATTACAAATAATTCAAAGTATACGAGATGAAAAGAGAGATGGAAAGAGAGAGATGGAAAGAGAGAGAGAGATGGAAAGAGAGAGAGAGATGGAAAGAGAGAGAGATGGAAAGAGAGAGAGATGGAAAGAGAGAGATGGAAAGAGAGAGAGATGGAAAGAGAGAGAGATGGAAAGAGAGAGAGATGGAAAGAGAGAGAGATGGAGAGAGAGTGATGGAGAGAGAGTGATGGAGAGACAGACAGACAGACAGACAGAACTCCGCGTGGGGTCGCCGTTTACTGCAGTTTGTTGGCTGGTAGCTGTCTTCGCCTCCCTCGCTGCAGCTGCACGGGCGACATGCACCAAGGGCGCGGGGCGCAGGGAGAGGGAGGGCGACGGCTGAGGGATCCGCCCCAGGCGCTGACACCCGCACGCCAGAACTCCGCCCGGCCGACCACCGAGGCCGGACCACCCACTGGCGTCCGATTGCCTCTGCCCGCCCCCTCTCCCAACACCCCGGCGCCTCCGACTGCAGACATGTTTGCTACTCGCACTGTTCGCCGCCTGTCGCCGGGGGATGTTATCCTTGTTTTGGATATGTTTTGGTAGTTTTGCGAGAAGATAGTTACGAGACCCATGTCTTCAGCCTGTCGTTTGTTTCCTTTCCTTTCTTATGATTTTTCACTTTTTTTTTAAATTTAACCAGACCAGTGGGATTACTTTACAGGTGAGTGTTATTTATTTAATATAATGGATGGATGCAGTGAAGTGGTCCTATGGTACAGTAACTGCAAATTAGTGTACCAATTTACCCCTACAGCAGAGTGAGTACCCTCCCCACTGGGTACTTCTTTTTGTCTTTCATTTCAAATTGTGCAGCTTCTTCATCACAGGCAGAAATAGTGCACCGTCTTCTGAAACGTTCGACATGCCTTCTTTCAGTAAAGAGTTAATCTTCTTTTGTCATAACTAGGGGGCGGATTTTAATGAAATGTCTTTTGTTTTACTTTTCACTTCAGAACAATACCGTTTAGTGCAGAAATTAATTTTATGTTATGACAAAAGGAAATTACCCATGTTAGGAATCTTGTTTTGTATTTTTGTCACTTTCGACTAATAAGTCATTTTTTACCCTTTTCGCCTTTATTTTTTATTGATTTCCTCGATTTTAATATCATTTTAGTGGTACTTGCTTCAAATAATATTTACGATACGCAACAAATGTTCTCCACGGAATTACTGAGTAAATATTCCATTTTTTCGCTCAGAAATTGTAATGACAACCGTTGTGAGAATGTAATCTAAGTGACGTCTACCTATGTGACGACTAACAGTAACTTTGCCGGTTCGGCCAATTTCGAGATAACTGAAGACATTGATTTCCTAATAAAGAACAGTCTAAACCAAAAATTTGCAACATGAGTTCACTTGAACTAATGGAAAAGATTCTCGATTACATGCATCAGTAACATATCCAACGGCTTCAGTTGTTCGTTCGAACTGGTTATCATCACATTTTTTTACGACATTTTTCTTTGATTTTATAGCATTTTAAAAACATTTTAAGAGCATTTTATTGATCATTTTTGGCGTTGTTTTAGGTCATCAAGATCCGCCTTCTAGTCATAACCCCAATATATTTCACGTGAGTGGTATTACTGACTATATCTACTTGCATAATTAATTATGGTTCCCCAGTATTATACTTGGTGAGTTTTGCTATTATAAATCAAGTTTGTAATATATGAGGAGAATGAGAAAAAGAGATTAATTTCTTTCAACAGTTCTTAGTGTAAAAATGTTGTACATTTTCATTGCGAATTTGTATTTTTTCTTTATTGACTACTATTTTACTAGTATCATTTTTTCTTTAAATTCATAATTTCATTAATTAAAGCCTCATGTGACATGCGAATTCAGTGATAGAAATGCATAACCAACATTACTCCTTTTGAATTCACTTAAAAATTCAACGAATCCATTTTACTAGTATCATTTTTTCTTTAAATTAATTTTTCTCTACAATTTAGACATGGTGTGTGGGCATAATTCTTGGCATGCGCTTGAAAGACACGAATTAGGGAATCCTCTGGTATTGGAATTGAGAGTTTGGAAATTTATTTTTTTAATAAATACTGTTGACTGTTTGGGAAAGCCTGCCCAGGAACCAATCTTTTGGAGACAGAAGGTGAATTTCTGATTTTTTCCTATAAAAGGTAAGAAATGAACGAATCTTTTTATTTGTACCTATTAGTTTCATAATCTGCAAAACGTGTTTAACATGAAGGAAATGCTGTTTCCCGCACAAGAATGATTTAAATTCACAACGATAACAGTAGAAAGCATTACTTGAAATTCCATGGGATCTTTAACATAATCTAAACAGACACATATAAAACAAGATAGGCCTTTATAAATCATTTTCCTACATTTGCATCGTTTCAATGATGTATTTGCCATGTTTGGAGTACCAGTATATGGAGAAAGAGGAAGTAAACGTTGGGAGAACTACAGTTGCCAATAATTTTTTCCTGATAACATGTCAGAAATGTAATCATAGAGCCGCATCTTGTGTAATATATTCTCATTTCGAACGATTTTTTAAATAATTAATTCGTAGTTATATCAATATCCAAACAAATAACTCTAAAAATTTAACACAAAATTATTTACAACACACCTAAATGCTCTTGTTTTTAGAATTACCCGTGAATAGACCGATGTTTCGTATAGTGCTGGTCAACTAGTACGTATGGAATACAACGGGTAATAAATCGTGGTTATTCACAATAGTACAATATTTTTCACTAAAATTTATTCCTGATAACATTAAAATGTAATTTCCCATAGACCTTATGAAACATTATATCCCTTTGGGAATTTCGAACGGAATCATTTTAAATCATCAGTCGAATGTTGCTTATAGCCCACCATACCGAAACATTTTACTAACATTTAAAAATTTTAAAAAGGATTATTTGGCATCCTCCTAAATTTCCAATCATTGTTTTAAATCTGCCTGCCGTAATTAGCCGATTTTGATAGGTACAATATCTGCAATACAATACCACAAAAAAATTAAAAATTAAAATGAAAAAAAAATTGAAAAATCGTGAATTAACATCATCTTAAATCACATGTACTAACTTTAAATTGGATTAAGTTAAATTTGTTTTCAGAAACTCCTCTATTATTATATAATTATTAATCTGGCCGTTTATTTATATATTTATTCACTTGTCAGTTTACTTATTTATTTATTTGTCTGTTCATACGTTTATTTCATTGTCTACTCATTTAATATTTTTTACATTCTTCATTTATGTTGTTCATTAATTAATTATGTAGATATGTGTGTGGACATGCCTTCACACAGTGCACGCGATCGTCCCACCGAGCTGCAGCCTTCGGCTCCACGTGCGGAGCGAGAAAGACCCGAGCTTCATTGGAGCTGCGATTGAGCGCCGCCACTTGCTTCGGGAGGACGTTAGGCGCGCAATTAACGACCTAATTCCGAAACAATACCATTATATTTCAAAGCGATATCTCCGGCGGGCGGCGCGCGGGGCCGCACGAGGCCCATTGTTCACCGCACCGCACCGCGGCCGGCTGCCCGGGCTACCGGTCGACGCGACGCGCCGCGCCGCCCCGGGCGCGGGCGGCCGCCTCCGACGCGCGCCGCCCAACGCCCGCGCCCCCGCCCGAAATGCTTCACCGGCCGAGCACACAACCGGAGCGGTGTGCACGAAAGAAGAAAGAACATAAGGAAAGAACGAAGAAAGGGAAAAGGAAGTTGAAAGGGAAAGAAGAAAGGAAGGGAGGAGGGAGGAAAAAGAATAGAGGAAAAACGAAGAAAGGGAGGAAAAGAAAGGTGAAAGGAAAAAAAGGAAGGAATAAAGAAAGAATGAATGAAACGAAGGAAAAAGGAATGAAGGAAGGAAAAAAGGAATGAAGAAAAGAAGGAAGGCAGAAAGGAAGGAACACTGATTGACAGAAATGAACAACAAACAATAATAAAACGCTACTAGAATTTTTAAAATCAGTGCCTGTACGCTAACATAAAAAATTGAAATTCTTCCTCACACACACATCTGTATAACTAATTTGGAATGCGAAAGTTGTCTTTGAATTCTTTAGATACCCAGGAACTCGGGGAAATACAATAACAATGAAACTTTCCATTTAGCCTGAAAATGCAAATATTTGATTTGTTATGGTGCCTATTCTGATACTGCTCTTACCGACTAAATTATCGCACTCAGTACGTCACTGTTTACGACAGCGCTGACGCCATGCAACATTAAGGTGCAAAGGAACAGGCCGACCGCCATTAAATTATTGCTGTTTGCTAGTTGCGTTTCAGAACAGGTTCTGTTTATGTATTGTTGGAAAAATGTATTGTTGTTGGAAGCTATTATAATATAATAATATATTATTATTATTATTATTATTATTATTATTATTATAATATTGTATGGGAACTTTCAGACATTCTCTTTTACCTAAACAATTACTGTTCGTAAGTGAAAATAGAATGCCTGATGCTCTTTAAACAATCTGTTTCTCTTTTGATACAAAGGCGTACCAAGGAGGTTACATTTCCTTTATCTGGTGCTACTACACGTTGGAGATCCCAAACGTAACCCACAATAGTCCTGTCTTCTATTGAGGCCGAGTTTCGCATTGAGGCAGTCATTTCGACACTAGTTACATAGGTCGAATTGTGGAGAAGAATTCTAGTAGCCGGCTGTTGTCATCGGTTGTTTTCGTGGTTTCTTCGATGAACACCAGGAGAATGCCGGAGCAGTATCCTGACAAAGGGGCAACGGACCGCGCGCAATCTTACCTTCCTCCTACTTGTATACTCACCCAATACTTACATCCACATCGACATGCACTACATTATCTCATTTGGCGGGAGACCACACGCGAGCATAGAGCTTGCCCTGACTGGGGGCGGTGCCCCACTGGTGGGTGATACCTGCTGGAGAAATTCCCGTAAGCTGACGTGTGTTGGCGTCGGATCTCGTCTAGCGCAGGAAGATCACCCCGCCATCTCTTACACTTACGGGACTAATGACCTTAGCAGTTGTCGCACTCGGAATCATCAATCAAAATACACGTCCCTTCGACGATCATTAAATATGTTCAGACTGTGTTTAATACGTATTACAATCAGTTGAAGAACGTTTCAATGAGTATGAACAGCCGTCGCGAGCACCCGGTGGTCCGGCGCGCGGCAGCGGATCGCGGGGGCGGCGGGCGCGCACGACGCGCCCCTGGCGGCGGCGGGGGCGGGGCGAAGGCCACGCTCCGCGGCCAGCCCTCGCCCGGGTGGCGCGCCGCGCTGCCTAATTGACGGGCCGCGCGCGCCGCGGGGCCGCGCTCCATCATCGCGGCCGCGAGGGCGCGCGCAGGTAGCAGCCGAGCGGCACGGCACGGCCAGGCGCGGCGCGGGGCGGGCAGCCCACGGCCGTTTGTCACGCGGCGACCGCGGCCGCGGACCAGGGCCTGCCACTGCCCCCAACGACGGCGACGCTCGCGCGCTGCAGTGGTCGGTGCTGGTTATCCACAGGTCAATTCCATTCCATTCCATTCAATGTTACCTTATTTTATGACGCGAGACTAAGGTCATCAGGCCTGCTCTTCCTTCCGAATTTTCGCTACGCTCCTTACATTCTTTCTCCGCTAGACGATGAATGACTCTAACGACGAAACCAGACGATTTAAATGTAGCTCAGAGGCTTCTTTTAGCCTTGAGGATTTTTACGTGCAGTAAATCTACATGGGACGGGCGGCTTAACTTCCCCTCCGAAAGTAGCCGTACGAAGGATTTTTTCGCCCTATAAAGTCCACGGCTTCGGTCGGGTGTGAATCCGTAAAGTTCGATGTAACAGCCTGATACGGTACCCGTTATACCACCGAAGCTACCACCGTATTCGGGTGTTCATTGGGTCAATCACAAACCGTTTTAAATGACTTTCCGATTTCAGCTATTGAGATTTTCGGGAATCTGTATCGATATTGGTTTTTGGTGGCAAATCGTTTCGGTTTTGAATCGGTCACTAGCTATTTGACGATAAGTTTATTTTAAAAAACTCTACGTAGTAACTGATGTAGTTGGACCGCAGTTCTGTCATTCCTCTGAGTCGGATTAAAGAAACAAGTTATGTCTTAATTTGTTCATTTGTGAGCAAATAAACAAATGAAGACATAATTGACAAGATTATGTCGGTTATCGTGATACAACAAAATTCAATGAATTTTCAGTACAGGAGAAATACCAGAAGCAAACAATTTTATTCGATAACAGTCCTAGCGATATAATTAATGAAAAATAACGGTTGCAACCTCTATAAAAAATAGGCATTCATCGATTACAGATTCGGTTTGAAGTTGAATAATTCATGACAAGGAATAGTGGAATGATATCGAATTTCGTAGAGAAGCTGTTGTAAGTCAGCTAAATCAAAAATGAATTCTTCATAGCGTGAGTTGGCCCCTCGCCTTCTGCCATGCTGTCCACCGCATGCTACGATGACACTGAGGTTGACGATTTTGGTGAGGGTGAGGACAAATGTTAAGGCGAATAAAGCGTATTCAAAATTAGTAGATGATTGTGATATTTCAGTCTGCTGTTCATCCATGAAGAATTAACAAAATGAGTTCCTAGTTCTTCTGTTCTTTCCACTCTTACATTCCTTTGACATATTAGTTATTCTGTACATCACCATTATCACTCATTACGTCGCTCTGAGAAGATTCCAGTAGTACAAATGAATATTTTAATATATAATGGATGGTAATTGGATTTCCGCAGTTCCGGAAAATCTTACAACTCCTGCTAATCACAACTCCCCCCCATGTTATCACAATTGTAATGAAACAATTTATCACGACACACATGCTCTTTGAGTATGGGTGGTCGATACCGGGAAAACGAGTACTTGGTTCAGCGCCAGCACGACGTGCTACTCTCAAATGCGCTGGCTTTCCGCAAGAAATTCACAAGTTGAAACAAATACCTGGCCGCGATAAAATTTCCTGCTTGTAGTATTCATATGACGTGACATGTAGCTCATATGATGCGAACCGGACTTTTACATTGCCACTAACGTATGACGAATTAAATATTTAATAATCACAATCAAGTTGAATATGATGGAGTAAATCGTCATGTAGTAATTATGAAATACTGTGTGAGTAATTAGTAAGTAATAATAACTGAAATAATGTTTGAGAGTAAGCGGCATACTGCGAAACTTGGTTGAGTCAGCTACGTACAAAATCAGTTCCTCATGTAGTATGAATTCTATACGGAATTGTATCGTGGTGCTTTGAAAACTGGAGGGTAGTGCTTCCGAACTTTCAGTAAGACCTGGAATCGTTCTAAATAACTATATTCTGTTTTATGATTCTAGTACCTATCTCTGTGAATACACCTGGAATGGAGGAGTGGTTTATTGAACAAATGATTATGGTAACATGAATGTACATGGAGGACTGATAGAATGAGAGAAAGAAGACACAGGAAAAAACGAGAAACCCTCCGGGCTTTTAATCCCGGTACGGGGTTTGAGTCCCGGAATGGATTGTTACCGCTGGGTTCCGATTTGCCTCCATTGCGAATGAATGATCCTTGACTGTGAATATTTAACGTAAACCGTCTTTCTTTCGGCCGCTTTTGAGTCGATGCGCATGTGCTGCATTTAACTTTCCGAAAGAGTTCTAATCGATTCTACGCGTATTACTGTGACCAAGGTAACGGGTAGTGGAGAAGCCATGTGACCACGATCAATGCAATTTTTTCTCTGCTCCGGAGGCAGAACGTACCGGCAACTAGATTCCCATACCAGCTGAGGTGGCTAACGACATCAACGGGTGTCACGGCAGTGCCTCTGACCGGAAGGCTTGGTTGGGAGGGGGACCTTAATTCGACGTGTAGGTCGGCACCCGATTTCAGCACTCAGTGGAGAAAGAACATTGCCACATCCCTTAACAGAACGGTAACTAGTCCCTTCATCTTAAGGGACTAGTTACCGTAACAGTTAACGGACCGGAAACACGCATTATTCAACAAGTATCCCCTTGACGATACATCATGAGTCTTTTCGTTTTTCACAAAATTGAAAATTAACACGGAAAAATAAAAGACTCATTTCGAACGACTAAGTCATTTCAAACGACGAATAGACTAACATTAACAAGAAAAACGAAAAGACTAAATTCATCTGAGTCATTTCCTTACCGTATTTCACCGTGGGCAGGATCGTCCACAACGACCCCAACACAGCCCACGGGATTTGTCCCTGGGTACCCGTGTTTCGCGCACTGTGCGCCGCCGCGCCGCGTCGCGTCGCCCTGCGCGGAATGCTTCCCGCTGCCGCCGTCGCACTTCAAAAGCCCACGGCCCGCGACGCCCCGCGACGCCCCCGACGGCCCCCGCCCCCCCCCCGGCGCTCCGCCCGGTGCCCCTGCCATTTCGCGCGCCCTCCGCCCTTCTGCTTGGCAGGCCCGCTCGGCCTCCACTCGCTCAACGGATCGCTTTTACCCCGTCAACAGGGGGTTATAATTGTGCTTCATGTAGTTCCTTGCTTCGAGTTTGTAGAGCTGTACGTGATTCGAACAAACGGTTTTGTCTTTACTGATACTTATTTATTTGATCAGAACATCATCACAACCTTCAAGATCTTTCGAGGGCTTAGCCACCGTCATAGAGCTGGTACGAAAATGTTCATAAAACATCAAGTATTAGTAAATTATTGCTTTTGTACTTAGTGTTTTAAAATAGTTTTGCACCAGATCTCAAGATAAGCGGACTATCAAATGTTGCTTATAATTAAAAATTCAAATTAAAAATTCATAAAAATATTTGGTAAAAATCATTACATCATTACGGTTCTCGATGACGAACTCAGTGTCGTAGTCAGTGTAGTTTCTTTTCATTTATAATAGAAGTTAAAGATAATTATATTGCAATTATATAATTGCAATAGTGGGGCGACAGGTACCGCAGTGGATAGTTGTAGCTCTTTGTTTAGGGACCAGTTTCTATTTACACACTCGTATTGTACGTTTCATGTGAAATTCTTGGTGATCTGACCCGTTTCAGCAAACTTCCTTCCTTCCCTGCACTAGCTGTGCTCGTTCCGGCTTTTACTTTTCTCGCCGCGTAACGTACACCCCCTCCTGACTCCCATTTTAATTCTGTTACGCATTTTGTCACATCTCTTCTTTCAATAAATTACTCCGCTTCTGACTCACATTCCTGAAGTTCTTGTAACCATTAGTTTGGTGGGAATCACTTCAACGAAAGCCATTCACATCGGTTATCTCCAGGTTAGCCGCCCTCCGCTGTAGCAGCGTTCATGCTAGGCGCATACCTAATGAGCATTCGTTAATTCCCCATTTTCCCCATTACCTGCTATTAGCGTAATCGAGCCTGGGATCACGCGGCGCGGAAAGGGAGGCACCGCCCCGACTCCAGCGCGACGTGGCTCCTCTGGAATGCGTAGCAGCGGGCGGCGCGGGCGGCGCGTGGCTCTGTACGGAGCCTGTTAATTGTCCGTGTTGGCTTAGTGAGAGAGTCATTGAGCGTATTAATTCTGGGCGCGACACCTTCTACGGTCACTAGTCCCTTACGTTTAGTGCATGTTATATCCCAAGAGAATTTATTGATTACTAATGATTCCGAGCGCGTCAACTGGTAAGATCATTAGTTCCGTAAATGTGGTGCTTGTTTTATCCCGGAAGGATGTGCTTCCCCCCTGGAACAGAGATCCGACGCTAAGTCCATGGAGCCTGCTGGTTCCCCTCCTCCAGGTATTTCCTCATCTGTACGTCGCCCCCAGACGGGATACGTTCCAACCTCCTGGGTGGTCTCTCGGTTTGTATGGTAGTGTACTGCACGTGAGTGTGTGTGTAAGGGGAGAAGGACGAGGAAGAGAAAATAGTGCAAGGTCATCTTGTTAGAGAATTGCTTCAGCATTCGCGTGACATCCATCGGAGAAACCACTGAAAACTACCGACCAGAATAACCTGTCGCAACAATTCCATTCAGCTCTGCAGCTAGATTCGAAAATTCACCCGGTCGAGAATTGAATCCAGGACCTCCCTGTCAAAGAGACTGCACAGGCAACAACGTTGACGAAAGCTAAGCACTCGCACCATCTTTAGCTGTTTAGCTTCGCACACAGTCCTCACCTGCGTGTTTCCCTGTCAAGAATAACGGTGGCCCCACACTCCGAATCCTTGTCATCCCATGTGGAATTAGTGATGGACAACGAGGGTTTGCAACAGATGCTCATGAGATTGTCATGTTTTACATTTTATCATTGCTCTATTCTTCAGAACATTATCACCCATCCATCAAAACGATTCGTCTCAGGTATCACGAGGGTTTGAAGATCATTATAAAGAACATTTATTTTCTGGTGCACTCACTGATCCTCTGACTCAAACCGTGTTGGTTCATCTAACATTATCTCCTCTCGTACATCGTCGAATTCCAGTGAGCTCTCTCACTTACTCGGCGGTCTGCCATCGTTCCTCGCCCTCTACTGCGATTTTCCTATCCCTTTTCCTGTTGGCTCATCTTCAAACATTGCTTTCACGCCCACAGGCTACTCTGGCAAGTCTACTCCTCCCACTAATTGTGAAAACCATTGTATCTCACAGAGCAGTGATTGTTCTACCTTTAACGCTCTTTTTAAGCTCCCATATTATGCATCACAAACTGGCCTTCTCCACAGCTGAATTTTTTTTCGATCCATTTTCTCCGGTTAACTCTTCCAAAAATTATTGACATAGTATATTTCTTTTTATTTTGTATTTACTAATGGTTTCAAAATGAAATAGAAGTAAATTTTCGTTGTAAATAACAACAAAAAAATATTAGCACCTGAAGGTGAAACCCGTGGAACAGTTGTGAGACTTCAAGTATAGAATGTATGTACAGAAGGCACGTAAACAAAATAATAAAAAAGCATTTGCCACCATCACATCCTCGTCACAACCACCTCATCATCATCATCACCACGTAATCGTCATTATCACCTCCCCACCATCAACACCGCTGCCCCATTCGCCATCATCATGGTCACCACCGCCCCCGCCACAATCACCTTCGCCGCCACCGCCGCGGAAAGAGCGGTAATTACATAATGCGGCGTGGTGTGGTGCGCGTGGGCCGGCGCATTTCCATAACTCCTGGCGCGGGCGCGCCCGCCCACTCGCCCGCTCCACCCCCTCCCCTTTCCCCCCTCCCTCCCTCCCCGACGACTCCCGGCGCTGCCACCGCGCGCGCTATAAATCTAGTTTTTGTGCGAGCGAGCTGTGCTCCGCCTTGTACTCGGGGAACAGAATTAGGTTATCCCTTCCCCCTCGGCCCCGCCTACCTGTGCGCCTCCGCCAACGCCACCGCCAACGCCGCTCCTGCCACCAAGCCGAAGAGATGTGTTTCATTTCGTTATTGATTGCTCTCCCACACGGCACACCGCGACGCGGGGGCAGGTGAGAGCCAAGCTCTGGGCTGGAAAACTGACACCTGACATTCCTGCATTGTCCGAAAGATTTTCGTGTTATTTCTACGCGTCGAATTACGTATCTTCATTTTTCATGCATGATTTTGTAAAGATGTTTATCAATATATAAACCGAAATATGAATTCTATTACTGGTAGTCAATATTAAAATTAGGAAACATCGTTCTTCATTACCATGAAATTCCTGTGAAAATCATTTCAATTGAACCTCATTTGAGAGAATCTCTTTTTTCTTGACTGTCACGAAATGTCATTTACTTAGTTGCATTATTTCGCAATCTTCAATTGGAAATTATAAACATCACAAATTATAAACATCATGATTTGTAGAAAAAAGGGAATGAAAGAATAATTCAAAAAACGCAGTTCGTGCTAAACAGTAATGTAAAAAATCTAAAAATCTTCGTGCCTAAAAAATAATGAAAATCATAAATTAAGAAAAAATACAACGGAACACAGTGGATACAATAATAAAATGAACATTCAGTTCAAAGAATTCTTCAATCTTCAAATAAAAAAAATATTAGAACATACCATAAAAAAATTAATTTCACTTTCCAAATAAATGGCTAAAGAAGTAAGGTAAATTTGTCGGTTATACGAAATTAATATTCATAGGGTACATTAGTCGGGAATAATTGTACTTTCGAGAGAAATTCTCTTCCCGTTCCAATAGAATTCCGTTCTTCCCAAAGTATCGTCCACAATCTCACAAAAGCAAGACTGTAGCGCCCAGAAGAAACTAGACTTCAACGTCATTTGGGGACCACAAACTACAACAATAGCGATGCTAGGTGACATCAAGACGACAAATATTTGTTGTGTGAAAGATGGTATTGATAGCTTTTGCAATTATAATATGACGAATGGCAGATCTGCACCCGCGTAAAATAAAGGGCGACGAGAGAGGTTAAAAAAACCGATTTTTTTACACTAATGAGAATTGAAATGTATGTCACTGTGAGGCTCGTAGTGGCACTTGCACAATAAAAAAACTGCGAACAAGGACTTGGTCAGTAAAAGGAATATCTGTGATATTATTTTTACCACGTTTAACTCGCAAGGATTACCAATAACGGTGACTATGCAATTGCCAATGACAATCATGGTGACAGTGGCGAACGGTGAAAATGGAATAGTGACAATGTAATAACGTCAATGACGATAACAGCGATGATGTCGATAATAGAGACAACGACGATAATAGAGACAACGACGATAATAGAGATAATGTCTATAAAAGCGACAATGACGATAGTGACAATGACAATAGTGACAATGATAATGACGATAGTGACAATGACAATGACGATAGGACAATGACAACGACGATAATAGAGATAATGTCTATAAAAGCGACAATGACGATAGTGACAATGACAATAGTGACAATGATAATGACGATAGTGACAATGACAATGACGATAACAGTGATTATGACGATAACAGTGACTATGACGATAACAGTGACTATGACGATAACAGTGACTATGACGATAACAGTGACTATGACGATAACAGTGACAATGACGATAACAGTGATATTGACAACAATAGTGACATGAACGATAATTAACAAAGCCGTAGCAGTGACAGTCGCGATAACTATCGTTCAGTTTGGCACTGGCAGTGAGGTAGCAATGACGATGGCGGCAGTGAGCAGTCGCGGGTGGCGCGGCGCGGCGGCCGCCTCCAATCAGCTCGATCCCCGGCGACGCTGGGCCTCCGGGGTCGGGGTCAAGCGGGCGTCAGCGCCGCGGCGGCCGCCGCAATTACCCGGAATTCCAGCCGCCAGCCACCCGGCGCCGCCAGCGGCCGTCGTTGCCGCTGAGGACTCTCGCCGGGAGCCCGACATACACCGCGTCGCCGTCGCAGCTACGGTTGCCAACCGTCCTCCATTGACGGCAATTGTCCTCTCCTCCTGCTTTACAGTTTCCTATTAGTACATTTTAAACATTTGTCATTCATTTTATCACACGACTAACATCTGCTACGTTGTATCGTTTATTATTTAATTAGATAGGAAAGGTGAATATCTTTTTTCTCAACGTTGACACATGCATGCATGATAGTGTCACTGTTTAGCAAATGAATAAAAACGGATAAAACCATCTTCACCTGCATTATGTGAACGAATCTTTTCACTTGAATCGCAAATGGAGAGAAGAAACAAATAGAGCTTATGTTAGTCTAAATGAAATATTTATAAATGAAAAGTTTGATCGTTTGTTTTTTGTTTGTTTTTTCTTCTTATCGCTCCCTTTTACGTGAACATTGCTGCCAACCCTAGTCGCATCACTGTTGCTGCTGCGGGCGAGTTGCACGGGCTTTAACCTTGCCGTAACGTAAGATTTCGCGCATTCCTTGAGGTTTATATGTGGGTGCAGTGTATATTATATATATTTCAATTTTTGAAGTGGCTGATGACATTAGGTCATTGTTACCCTCCTGCCGTACAAAATGAATCGTTTTAATTAACTCGCGAACGTCCTTCTCAACGAGGCTCGTGGCCTCAAAAATGTGCTTACCACTATTAAAAGTGGCTAAATGCCATCGGCCACAAATATAGTGTTTCACTTCGTGCAAAAAAACAAAAATTATTGACTTGAAGATAATCCATTACTGATTTGGTAGGATGTAAGTTGAGCTGATTACTGTAGTTCATAGTTATTGTAGCTCAACGAGGGGTCATATGATATATTCGGCTCCTCTCCTCTACATAGCAAATAAATCAACAAAGAAACAAAAATGTCAGTGTCAACTTTTTAAAAGGACAAAGGCCCATCTCCAGGGATTCGTTGTGGCTTTCGGGCAACAGAATTTGGATCATCGAACTGATTGTGGAGCGCTTTTCTCTATTAGCAGGGGACATGACTATAGAAAAAAAGCACTTACGTTTCAATTTTCTGATGACAATCATCACTCTAACAAATTGAACTCTTTCCAGTGAAACCATAGGACCAGCTACCGTTGTAGGACAAACCAACCTTTGCGTCCAACACTGCCAAAGACCCTCGAGAAAATTTTACCTTCACATTTTATTTACACAAGATAATCACAGCAAATTTGTCAGCTAAAATGTGCACGATATACGACAAGATGCGGTAATGTAGTGACCCCATAAACACCGTATTCATAAGCTCCAGGAGTTAAGAGTTAAGATAAATAACCGCTTGAGCTTTTCTTTAGTTGCGCTTAACCATCGCAAGAAAAATACGGGTCCGTTTCCTATGATCACAAGTGTTTGCTTTGGAAAAGTTCCGACAACGAACAGTAACGACTCGTTGAGTGTGTTTCTGAGCCGTGTTATGCTTTCAGTCCTCAAGATTGGGCGCCGCCCCCACGTGGCAGAACATCACGATGAACAGCAGGGGCGACGAAGAGCTATTTTTGAATATCCTCATGGTCAGCACTGAACCAAGGAAGTTTATGTAATTATTTTGCCCCAAATTGGCAGGAATAATGCATTCAGTTTTAATAAAATAAGCGCACAAAAAGCATTTATTGTGAACAAAAGAAGGATATAACAGGCAAGGAAATATGAAATATAAGGATATGTAGTCAAAATGTCAAAAGAAATCAAAGTCATGCACGCAAAAACCGGCTGGGAAAAACGCAAACAAAAAATGTATTATAGTCGAAAACAATTCCAAAAGCACAATTAAGTGATTCCTGGTGTTAAAAGAATTAACATCATAACAATAAAAAAAAATTGTGCCAAACTTGGGGCTCAGTAATTACATAGTAAGATTCGTAGATTTCTTACTCTAAAGTTTCCTGTATTAGCCACTTAAAACAGGCGCGTGTTGGGCAAAAAGAGATTGTAAAATGTGTTAAATAGGCAGTATAAATTGACATGAAAATATTTTTTTTACGTTAATTCTGTTTTCCTTCAAATTGTTTTAATAAACGCCAGAGTCCAAATCCCGAGAAGTGAATAAAGATATGTAAATGATGAAACAGCAATGACGTTTTATACTGAGAATACTGAGAACACGTATATATATATATATATATATATATATATATATATATATATATATATATATATATATACTACACACACACCTACGTATCTTTATATCTAAAGATAGGTAGATAGATATGTACGCATAAAAATGACATTTCTTATTCAATTCTTGTGATTGGTATTTTAATGTTGAATAACATGCAGTAGTATATTAGAATTATCCCTTTTTCGTTGGACACAGACCACAGCTGATAAACGGGAAATTTTATTTAATATGGATTTCAGCTTCAATCTAATATTCTACAGGAACGCTTTCGAGTTTACTCTCCACGGCATCAATATACCGATCAGGCATTTTGAGTTTTTTTATACAGCGAATAGGATTTTTTTTATTGTAATGACGTATTGACAATTTTATGCGTTGCAATTGTTGTTCATTGACACCTTTAGTACATGTAAAGTATTCAAACTTAATTTAGAGTACGTTAAAGGGAGTAAAATAGACAATTTCCAAAACATCCATACTGTACATTGCAAATATGTTCTTGATATGAACCGTAAATAATACTTACTCCTTTAATGTAATTTATCATACCATATAAATGCTCAAAATTTACATTTTATTTCAAAATTATTCGTGTCGGTATCAGAACAAAGAAAATGAAAATTGCAAAAACTTAACCCCACATATTAAGAAGGAAATTATAGCAAATATATTGTAAATCAATAGTCGAACTGTTTTATTTCATTTTAAATTGACATGTATTGATATAATATCCCAAACATTTATGGACATTCCACATTGTAGACCATCTCAAAGTGTTCTTTAAACAAAATTGTATAATATTTAGTCTTAAGTGAGTGGAATTAGAGTACACTTTACTCTTAGTTTGTGATGCACCGTTTAGGATGATTTCCAGGAAACACTTCACAATGCCTCATTTTAAATCCAAATCGAAAATAGTATAATACTTGAAATCAGAGACATCTCACTCAACAAATGGTCATTGTCCACAGGCATTCGTGTAATCAGAAATTCAGAAACAAATAGCGTTTATAACGATCAAGAGAAGCTGCCAAGCAGTTAACACACAAATAAAAAATGTCGTGTTCCTGCGATAATTGTAAGAACCTCTCCCGCAACAGCTACCAAATTATTGGCCATTCCTGGTCTCATCGGAGAAGCTGCCGTCGCATTCAGAGGCATTAGAAAGCCATCCATTAGGGGATTGTTGGCCAGGGGTCTTCTGGCAGTTTGTCTCGTAAAGAAGAAGATGCAATAGGAGAAGAACTGCGGCTCCCGGGCCCCAGACAGAATAAATTACGATTAATCTGGACTTGCGGCGGAGGCGGTGGCGGCACGGCCGAAGGAAATGGGGGCGGGGAGAAACCGCTGTCTGCGATAAAGAACCTGATCGGTTCCCGGCAACCCGACGAAAAACAAAACGAAGATTTATTTTTCCTGCTAGTCTCGAGATGACGACTCGGTTCGCTGGAGACAGAACCAGACAGACCCCGTTCCGGCGAACCGCCACAAGCGGGGGCGACACAAGCACTCTCGCCTGATTTTCTTTTCTTTAATAATTAACAGCATTTCATAATCATATCTAACATTTAATTTTTAATAATAAACTACACAAACTATAATCAAGTATAAGAAATAATTCTTCATTCGTAATTCATTAACGTAATAATAATGACGTGCACACTGAAAAAGATCTAGCAGTGGAAACTCCTCTTGCAAGAATATTAAGAGAAGCATAATGGAGACAATCGGATTGTGTTATCAATTCTCAGAATTGAATACATCAAAAGAAAGAAATTAGTGGCTGTACAATAGCACATACTTTCTCGCATTATTTTTAACTATTGAAATTTTCTGACGTTCTGATTTCATCCGATTTAGTAACTTCCAGACAAGACCAATTATTGATAACTTGTTCAGATTTGGTAGAAAAGGCCTTTTTAAGTTTTTAAATCTTCCAATGGAATCCAATTTGAAACAAATCGTGACTGGACATGAAGAACAACATGCTAGAGGAGATGGACGTAGAATGGTTCGCAGCTGCCTGTGCGTTAACAGAGGACCGCCGACAGAAGAGATACACCAGCGAAGTCTCGCTGACGGAGGTGTAGGCGGACTCGCTCGGAAGGCACGGTTGGTGGGGTGGCACTGCGGTGATACAATCGTCGACGGCATCTGGTGTTGATGGAGACCGCCCAGAACAGTAGATCAGGAGAATAACACAGGACATACCATTTGTCGAGCAAGAAAATGAGAGAAATAAATAAGGCAGAAATGCAAATACTGTGGAAAATATACGGAACGATACATTTACGATATTATCCTTTTTTATGCCCCAAGTTGTTCGAACTTGTCAGTCAGCAATAAAAGGTATTGCAGCACTTGATGGTGCTTGTAGAACAACAACTTGAAACACATTTTAAACCCTTATCTGCCTGAATTATTTATTAAAAAATGTCATTACACCATTGTATAATTTAAAAAAAAATCTTTTTCTTCAAAATTTTGAAACGCACATGGTGACACCTTTTAGGATGTTATGGAAAACTACATGAAGTTCTAATTGCATTACTGCAACATTTTAAGATGAAAGTTTGAACTATCTACAGCTTCGAGAGCATGCCCCGATTTAAAGATTTATTGTTAACTCAATGTTGAGTCACGCGGCGGAGAACGGTTACACCTCATTCACAATGCAAACTTAAACGTAAACGTAACGCAGCCGCAAAACCTACAAATGAGTTACTAAGCGACACCATTCACAATGCCTTAACGTAACTGTAGACGTAAGTCCGTACACTTAAGAGTTCACAAGCTCCAAGCTTTTATGTTGTTTACGTCGGAATTCTACCGAATACCAATCAGAGAGCAGCGTAGAAGTTCGATTTCAGATTGTGTTGAGGTAGTTTGTAGTTATGTCATTTTGTTATTGTAATGTAGAAAACTAGTTTGGGAACAGTTTTGATGCGTATAGTAAATTCAAACTAAAAAATTGGGCAATTTCTATTGTGATTAACTTGACATGGCAAATAAACTAATTATGTTCCACGAATTACTCGTGAATTTGGTACGAGAGAATCCTTGTTTATACGATGAAGAAAATACGAGCATTACTACAACAGTTACTTGCATATATATAAAAGACAAATCGATAGGAATGTCGAAGAAAAAGCTAGAAACTATGGTGGAAAGGTCTTTCCACCGTGATAAAAACAAATCGATCAAGTTTCAATACGTTGAATATTGATTGGTTCATGGAAAACTTACGTACCAGCTTACGTTCATCATTGTGAATGCTTGTTTTTGGGCACATTTTAGGCTAAGTTACAGCATTCCGTTACGTGTAAGTTTGCATTGTGAATGAGACCTTACAGAGCCTCCGTGTTACTGTAGTGGTGGGGACGGAGGAATGAGGGTGCCAATGCAACCAGGGCCGATGGGGCGATGGGGCGATGGGGCGATGGGGCGATGGAGCTCAAGATGGAAGGCAGCGCCGGCGCTAGGCACGGGCAAATCGGGTGATCGGGGCCCCGCAAGTCAAGGGGCCCGATGAGATGATTGATTGATTGATTTTTTAGTGTTTCTGGGCACGTCAACTGCTTCGGTCATTAGTCCCGTTAGTGCAGAGCATGTTTTCTTTCGGGAGATGGCGGTGATCTTCCCCCGCTGGATGGCGAGATCTGGCGCCGAACTACCGTCGCTAGTGGGGTTTCCCCTAACCAGCACTCTCCCACCAGCAGGGCACCGTCCCAGCCGGGACAAGCTCTAAGCTCCCGACCGGTCTCCCGGAATATGTGGTAGTGTAGTGCATGTTAGTGTAAGTGTGGGTGTAAGGAGAGAGGATAGGACAAGGAAGAGGAAGGACAGATCGCGCGCGGTCCGTGGCCCGCTTGGTAGGGTACTGCTCCGGCATTCGCCTGGTGCTGATCGGAGAAACCACGGAAAACTACCGATCAGAGCAGCCTACTGCTAGAATTCTCCTCCAGACAGCGACTGAATTCGACCTCGCTGAAAAGCTAGTGTCGAAAATCCTGCCGCCATCAGGACTCGAACGTAGGACCTTCATGACAGAAGCGCTGCAGTGGCATCAGTTGATGCACTGAGCTACCGCTACCGGTGCCGATGAGATGAGATTGATGGAGAAAAGATAGTACAAAATTGAAAAAGAAATTAAAACTCGAGAACATCGTTATCGTAATTTCAAAAGTGGAGGTATAGTAGTCTGATATTTCATAAAATTTTCAATTTTTTTAACCTTAAATAGTGAATTATGATCATTGGTTCTAAGGTAGGACTATGAAATAAATCAAATGACGTTAACATTACAATAGATTCTACTGAAATACAAGTTTATTATATCATATATTTAAAAAATAATTTTATTAAACACTAACTAAACATAACGAAAATGTTTAGTGTTTTAAGCTCACTGTGGAAATTGTATTATTTTATCACTGAATACTTTTACTTAAAACTATGACTTAAAATATATTCCTAATACCTTTCTAACTTAAACGTAATTTTTGTTATTGTTGAAATAAAATAACTCAAAGTTTCTTGATACAACTTTCACATTTTTAAATTGTGAGGGGGGCTACGTTTCAGCATTGCCCCGGGCTGAAAATTGTCTGGATCCGGCACTGGTAGGAGGAGTTGCTGTGGGAGTGAGGCAACGAGGGAGAAGAAGACGGTTGGTGCAGCGGGGGAAGGGGGGGGGAGAGGCAGTGACCAATGCGATATAACCGAAGGAGGGGCAGAGAAGGCTGCTGGAAACGCCCGGTGCACTCCAGTGGTGTACACAGAGCAGGCAAGAAGGTGAGGGGAGTAAGGGCATCGGGGAAAGAGGGCGAGCTTTGGGTGCAGAGAGTGCGAGTGGCGGTGACTTCGGCTGCAGGAGGGACGAAGGTGACCAATGCTGAGGTGAAGACGTTTCAGGAGGCAGCGGATGAGGCCTGACGAGCCGGCAGGGGCGGCTGTTGGAGTAGTGGAGGGCCCGAGGGAGGCGAGGGCGGGGGGGCGGCGGCCCTGTGATGGGAGGGGCACCTGTGTAGTGGGGGAGACGGAGCAAAAGCGGGTCTAAGGCGGAAGGGGCAGCTGTGCAGTAGTAGAGACGCGGTGATGTGGTGGGCTGGCGGGATCTGAGGTGGAGAGGCGAATGCACAGTGGTAGAGACGGGACGAATGCAACAAAAACGCTGGGAGCGGTAGCTTAGTGCATCAACTAGTGTCACTGCAGCGCCTCTGACCGGGAGGTCCTAGGTTCGAGTCCTGACGGCCGCAGGATTTTCGACACTAGCTTTTCAGCTAGGTCCAATTCAGTCGGTGACTGGAGGAGAATTCTAGCGGCCGGCTGCTCTGATCGGTAGTTTTCCGTGGTTTCTCCGATCCTCTCGTCTTACACACACACTTACACTAAAGTGCTCCACACTATCACATATTTCGGCAGACCGGTCTGGAGTTTATAGCTTGTCCGGCTGAGACGGTGCCCCGCTGGTGGGAGGGTCCTGGTTAGAAGTAAACCCCATTAGTCGACGGTAGGTCGGCGCCGGATCTCGCCATCCAGCGGGGGAAGATCACCGCCATCTCCCGAGAAAAAACATGCACTACACTAACGGGACTAATGACCGAAGCAGTTGACGCGAAAAAATCAATCAATCAAGCAACAAAAACCTCGGAAGTTGCGGCATAGACTAAAGACTAATTTTTCATTCTATCGTTGCGGGACCTGACATGGGAGGGGTGGCTGTGCAGTGAGGATGGGCAAAGGAAGGGGCTGGGGCGGGTGGGGAGGTGGGCCGGGGAAGGCAAGAAAAGTCGAGGGTGGCGGGATTTAAGAGGGAGGGGTGGCTGTGCAGTGAGAGACGGTGGGGCTGAGGTGGGAGAGGCTGCTGTGCAGTGGTAGAGACGTGGCGAAGGCAAGAAAAGTCGGAGGGGTGGCGGCGGGGCAAAGACAGTCAGGCCTGCGGGGGCGGCGTGCCTGAGAGTGCATTGGCAGAGGCGGTGTGAAGGCAGCCAAGGCTGCGGGGGCGGCGAGGCCGCTGGCGGTGGCAGAAGAGGCGAAGGTGGGAGGGGCGGCTGGGGAGCCGAGAGCACTTCCAGCGTTCAGGTGTCGGGTGGAGCGGCGCCGCAGGTTTTTTCTCGTCAGAGGCCGTAACTCAGCAGCGGGCGCGGCGCGCGCTCTGCCGCCGCCGCCGCCGCCGCCGCCGCCTGCGTCTCGCATTTCCCGCCCGCGCGATACAAACACTACAAATTATTTTTCCCCCGCTCGTCTGTCGGCCTCTGGCCTCTGCCCTCTCCGTCTGGCGGCGAAAGTCCTGGCGACCAACAGCAGGAAATGCCTTCCCCTTTTGTTGACAGAAAAACGAATTGAATACAGTCCTGCTCATATTAGAGTGATCGACAAACAAAGCAGGTAGCTTTGTTAACACATGCATTTGCCTTCGCTTTGAATCGTGCGACCAGCCTATTAAGACCGGTCTTCTGTCCCAACTGTCCCCTTTGTGTTTTTTTACTCCATAGAAACAAGTGACAGCTGAATTTCGACTAGGATTGTATGCACTTCCCTCCTACCGTGTGTATTCCCCATGGACTGGTAACAGAGTGGTGAATGGAATTTAAAATGCTCCATGATCAGATCCATCCAATGCATCTTGTTTAAAACATCAAATAGATGTTTCCCCAATAAACCAGATTTTGTTCATATTTCGATTTTCAACTGAGGTTGGAGAGAATACAGTGAAACGTGCTCTAACGGCCAACTCGATTTATTAACGGCCAACTCGAATTATTTTTGTCTAAGATGCATATAAAAAATCACTCTTTTGAGCGGACACCTGAATCGCGACCAGGGGTCAGGCACATTGCATACTGACCTCTATTAAGCGATCTTATTTGTCGACTTCGACCTTTAATAGAATAGGAAGAGGAAGAGCAGAAGACACAGGTCTTTCGTTGATTCAATATCTCCCTGTGGCAGAACGCATTGCGAGGTTTACGAGATTACCTTGAATAGTGACATCTAGAGTCACTCTTCTGGCAAGGATTTATTTTTTGTTTAAGGTAAAAGCAAATGATTTTAGTAAGTGCGTCTATAAAATAACAACGCATTTTCTAGTACATCACGTGCACAAAATGAATCTGATGGCCATTCTCGAATTGTTTCCTGGCACAACCCTGACCACAAAATGTTATTGCATTTTGAACACTTGTTTGCTTGTGAACACTTGTTCGATACACTTCTATCGGTCGGAAACACTTGTTCGGTAGAGTAAGGTAGAAAGTGCGTTTCACGCGAGATCAAAGTTATTTGATATCACACGACAGAAATCATGAGATTCTAAAAACGAGGAAAGAATCATCGAGAAAACGTGCTCAGATTTCCAGGTGCGATAGAACACAAATGTAATAAAATTTTTAAAAAGCGCACATTTTTGTGAAATTTTGAAATTTATACAGCTAAAGAGAGATGAAAATTCTTTACTGCATGTGTTTATTGTAAAAAATTAGTGAAATCCACGGAAAATCCATTTATCTCTCTCTCTCTTATAATTCAAGCGTAATTTGTAGGTTGAATTGTATTTAGTTAAATTATTTTACCTGCAACATATTTTAGTTTACAGCAAATTAGCACGATTAAATCTAATATACGCTTCCGAAACCTCATAACTTTGTTTAAGCAGCCACCTCTATTAACGACCAATTCTGGCCGGCACCATTTGTGACCGCTTAAGGTAGGTTTTACTGTAATTTACTGTGGAATGCCAATGGAATGCGTGGTTAAGTACCTGTATTATGCACATGTTCCTGAACAGCCACAAGTACTTACATGCCATACAGTTTAGTTTTAAACTGCAGCAGAACGTTGATAAACCAAATTAATTGCGTCCGGACTCTTCCCGGTTTACCAATGGTCTTAATCAATGAAAAAAGCTGTTAAGACTATTTGGACAAAAATAAGCTATAATCTTTGATAATTCTATTCGATTGTTACAAAATGAAGCGGGTATAATAATACCATTAAAGTAAAGACAATTTTCTGCAATCCATAGTTTTTATATAAAATTATTGATTATTGGAGTTATTCAAGGTATTTAATTTTCCCCAGAATAGAATCCGGATTGTCAACTTTTTTTTGTCAGGCCCGTCAAATTATTGTCGCTCCACTGTTAATATGTTTGAAGTGATTGGAGATGCTGAGAGACAGCAGAAATATTAATTAAAAATCCTACTAGTTGCACAGTACTAAGCGCATTGAAACGTTCACTCACTCTGCAGCTATTTAATGCACATAACGTTTCATGTTACGTATTTAAAGTAACGTCTTTGGTGATTACGTGCGCGACTCTAGCTAATTCTTTAACAGTTTCCTTTGTGTGGCACAGCTACGTGTAGGGTCTTCATATTTCACACGGTTATTTTTATTGTGGTGTGTTTCCAAACCCATCTAATGCAATCGTCAGTTGCTGTATAAATGTGAAAAGTCTCCATGTGTTCAATTGCCGGTCACGAGCACTCCATTTAGAAACCTTTCACAACCATTTACATTTTCACCGGAGGTGATGTAGCTGGAGCAACAGAGCTGAACCTTCTGCTCTTGCATTGCGGAGATCCTCGTCTTGAACGCACCCTCTGTGCTCGCTGCCGCGACGAGTGAAGCAGCGCGGGACGGAGGAGGGGGGGGAGGGGGGAGCTGGCACATGCCGCCTCATGCGATGGAGTGCAGCCAAATCAAAACAACGCGCCCGTTCCCGGGAGCGTCCGCGGGGGAGGCGAGGCGAGGCGCGCCGGGCAGTGAGCGTCGGAAGGGAGATGGGCAGTGGGGTTGGGGTCGGCTGGGGCTATGGCGTGGGGCGGGGAGGAACGAGATGGCGCTGGGCGTGGCGGTGTATGGCGGGTGTGGTGAGGTGTGGCGGGATGTGAGGGGTGTGGCAGCTTGGGGTGGAATGGGACGAGGTGGTGTTGGCTGCGGCGGGATGTGGCGGCGTTGTTTCGCGGGGTTTAGCGGGGTGTGGTGGCGTGGGGCGGGGAGGGACGAGATGGCGACGGAGTATAGGGTGTGGTGGATGTAGTGGGTGTGGCGAGGTGGGGGGTTCGGGAGAGACGAAGCAAGGGCCAAGTGGGACGGAGTATGCCGAGTGAGGTGGCGCGGAGAGCTGTGGGGCAGGGGTGGGGAGAGGCGGGAGAGGCCAAGGAAAGGACAAGGGAGTGGTTAGACGGAGTGGAGTGGGGCGGGGCGGGTTGAGTGATTAAGGTTTTACCCCAGGAGGTAGAAGTGTTCCTCCCTAGTTGGACGGTGACATCCAGAGCCGACCTATACGTGGGCTTGTTCCCTCTTCAGATATCCCCTCAACCAGTTTAACTCGCAGACAAGTATAGTAATGCATGTAAGTGGAAGAGTATGTGTATAAAGGGAGAGGATAGGACAAGGAAGAGAAAGGAAAGATCGCGCGCGGTCCGCGGCCTGTTCGAGAATTTGCCTGGTATTGTACGAAGAAACCATGGAAAACCGGAGAACTACCGAGCAGAGCTGGCGGCTACTAGAAAGCTCATCCAAACAGCGACTGAATCCAACCTAGCTATTAGGCTAAATTCGAAAATACACCAACCGTCGGGACTCACACCTTACGACCTGAATATTATATTTACTCGCTGTAACACAACATTCAGAATGAAACAAGAGCCTGGCGTACACAAACATATTTTTCCGCCCTTCAAAGCTGAGAAAAATTGCATTGGAAAAAATTCTCTTCTAAAGAAGGCTTCTCATAACTACGGAAATGCTACACCAACCTCGTTTCATTACGCCAGAATCTGACGGATTCACAACAAACATATAAATTAAATAAGTGTGACGCAGGGGCGCGTGGTTTAAGAGGCGCGTATGTGGAGATGCTACCTGATGGTTCTCTGGAGAACTGACTGACGAGGCGAGACATACATAAATACAGCGCCCTCTGGAATACTTGCTACGACAGCCAGGCAAAACATTTTTATCTCGAAATCATCCTTTAAACCATTCATTAAAATACCGCATGTCATTTTTGTTACCCTGCCATTCTCTGATTTTTTTTAAATAAAAGAAATGTGTGTTGACCGCGAGACCAATGCCTCGCTTGGTCGCAGGTAAAGGGTGGTGAGCTCTGGTGCTGCCCACTGGCGTGGCACGCGCCTCACCGGTACTGTTCACGCGTCGCCCCCCCCTCCCCAGTCCCCGGCCGGTCTATTGTCGCTGTGCTGACAGCCAGGTAAACACCGCCACGCCCCCTCTCGATGCCGCCACCCGCTGCGCCCTTCGGAGCTACATCGCCAGGCGCCCTTGGCGGAGCACGGTAAGACAGCGGCGGGTCGTACATGTTACGCAAGGGAAAGTAGTCCATTTGAGTGAATTAATTTTAACGAAATCCGCAAACCACACATGCATCGACTGGCTATGGAGTAAGACGCCGTTTCGGTTTCCTGCATCCCCTGGACTTCTTACAGTCCACTGCAACAACCTCTGTCCACGTTTGTGAGCGATATGAAACCCAGTGATACATTGATCTAGATAAAAGATTTTAAATGGCAGTTTAAGGGAGGATCTTCTCCTCCCTTCAAAATGATTTTCCAAAATCTAGCACGCTCACTGCTTAAGAACAACGCACATGAATAATAGTATATGGCACCCCAAGCCAGGAAAATCATCGAAAATGTACATTTCCTCTTAGAACCTCATTTGCAGTTTGGGTACACTCTGGTAAAAGAAGATTTTACTCAATTTTGTTTAAAAATCCTAAGAAAAGCAACATAAATTTTTTCAACTTAACAAACAGGAAACATTTTTTTTTCATAAATTGGAAGTAAGAATACACAAACAGGGCATAATAACGTCTCGAGACTCAAGGGCGCGGGTGAACGAGAGGACACGGTAAGGTTGAGGTGATGCCTCATTCACAATGCAAACTTAAACGTAACGTAAGCCGTAAACGTATGCAGTAAACTTTTCACGTAAAAACGAGCATTCACAATGGCAAACGTAAGCTGGAACGTAGGTTTTGCCTGAACCAATCAGAATTCAACATATTGATTGATGGGTTTCTAGCTTTTTTTTCGACTCTCCTATCGATTTCACCTTTGCATCTGCGAGCAGCTGTTGCGCCCTACCTATTGAGGTTATATGCGAGCAGTGAACTTTAAATTGTGTACCGCAAATATATTTAACGCCACGTTCAGATTTTGTCATGGAGAGAGATTTGGGCGTGCAGCTTGTGCTGTTGCAAGCTTCTGCAGCATTAATTTTAGGGGCGCTTTATTTAAAAAGGAGGCGCTTTATTTGCCATTTCGAATCAACACTTCGCAACTCGTACCAAAACTCCACAAACTTCTCTGCTCTACCTTTCAACTATACACACCAATGCACACCAATACACACGCATAAACAAGAATCGATCTGAGTCGACCTTCCCAGAGAATAATTTCCTTCCTCCTTCTGCGGATTTTGTTGTGCATTTGTTTTTTTGTTTGTTTGTTTGTTTTTTTTTTTCTTTTTCTTTCATCCTGCTCTCATTGGTCTTCGGTAGAATTTCGACGTAAACTTAAACGTAGAAGCTTGGAGCTTGCGAGCTCTTTAAGTTTACGTCTCACGTCTACGTTTACGTCAAGGCATTGTGAATGATCTCGCTTTATAACCCATTTCTAGGTTTTGCGGCTACGTTACGGTTACGTTTAAGTTTGCATTGTGAATGAGGCCTGAGTGAGTGCGTGAGCGACGGCGAGGAAAATAACTGGAAAAAACACTCAGTTTATTCAAAATCAAGATATTTATTCTAGACGTCAACAGCAGATGGCGATATGGGCACACAAGCAACAATTTTGATATCCCTTGTAGATATTTGTGCCACAAATTTTATTGTCAGCAGGTGTTATCCGAGGGCGGAGGCGAGGGCGGAGGCGAGGGCGGAGGCGAGGGCGGAGGCGAGGGCGGAGGCGAGGGCGGAGGCGAGGGCGGAGGCGAGGCGGAGGCGAGAGGAGGAGGCAAAGGCGGAGGCAAAGGCGGAGGCGAGGGCGGAGGCGAGGGCGGAGGCGAGGGCGGAGGCGAGGCGGAGGCGAGGACGAAGGCGAGGCGGAGGCGAGGGAGGAGGCAAAGGCGGAGGCAAGGCGAGGCGGCGGAGCGAGGCGAGCGAGGGCGGAGGCGAGGCGGAGGCGAGGGAGCGGAGGCGAGGGCGGAGGCGAGGGCGGAGGCGAGGGCGGAGCGAGGCGGGCAGGAGCGAGCGAGGCGGAGGCGAGGGCGGCAGGCGAGGGGCGGAGGCGAGGCGGAGGCGAGGGCGGAGGCGAGGGCGGAGGCGAGGGCGGAGGCGAGGGCGGAGGCGAGGAGGGGGAGGCGAGGGCGGAGGCGAGGGCGGAGGCGAGGCGGAGGCGAGGCGGAGGCGAGGGCGGAGGCGAGGGCGGAGGCGAGGCGGAGGCGAGGCGGAGGCGAGGGCGGAGGCGAGGGCGGAGGCGAGGGAGGCAGGCGGAGCGGCGAGGGGAGGCGGGGCGGAGGCGAGGAGGCGGAGGCGAGGGCGGAGGCGAGGCGGAGAGGCGAGGGGGACGGGCAGGCAGGAGGCGAGGCGGAGGCGGGGGCGGAGGCGAGGGCGGAGGCGAGGCGAGGCGAGGCGGAGGCGAGGGAGGCGAGGCGAGGCGAGGCGGGCGGAGGCGAGGCGGGGCGGGCGAGGCGGAGGCGAGGAGGCAGGCGAGGCGGAGGCGAGACGTGGCGAGGCGGGCGGGCGGGCGGGCGGGTCGGGCGAGGAGGCAGGCGAGGCGAACGGAGGTCGGGCGCGGCGTCCGCGCGAGCGGCGCGCCGGCGTTGCTTGTGGGCGAGGCGTGGGGCGGGGGGCGCTTTGTGTCTCTGCGGGGCGGCGCGGGCCCTCTGGGCACGTGCGCGGGGGTATAAATCACAGCGGGCGTCGCGCGCCGCTGCGAGGAGGAGGCTACGGTGGGGTACGAGGTGGAGGAGGCATAGAACCGAAGGACGTGGCGATCAGGACGAGCGAGAAGAACAAGGAGAGCTCGCAACGGTTGTGGTATAACAACAGAGATAGGAGGTATCTTCTTTCGTCTAATGTACTAAAACCATACACTAAGGACATATAGTTCTTTTCTCTATGGTAAAACTTGCTCAATTCGTAATCTTAAGGAACTGGTATTTTTTCGATATTAGGCAAGAGTTTGCTTGATAAAATGTAATTTTCTAGAAATTACGTTTGTAATGACTACGGTTTATATACAGATTAGACAGATTTCCGCACTATACATGTTCCGCATTGCGCTTGTTTTACTGAATCTTCTTTCCTCTTTCCTTCTTTCCTCCGTGACAACAACTAATAAGATACAGGGAATAGGAGGCGAGAAAAAGCTGGCACTATATAATGCAGTCTGTTATGATAGCAAAATATTTTTATGAAAAATGTTGCGGTGATGTGAAAGACCCATGAAGTAGAGGCATAAATGTTACGGGGAGCAGCTTAAAAGATGTTACATACGGCGTTGCTGGTGACATCGATGTGGTACCGACGCTTGCGGCGCCACTAACGCTTGGAGTGGCGGCAGCAGCAGAGTCGGCAGTGGAGGTGGGACGCCAGCAAAGACGGAGGGTCGTTGTTGATGCGAAGGGAACACCGCAGGCTTGGGTTGCCGGCGGAGGGATCCGCGGGGGGGCGGGGGTTTTTACGCCACACAATCGCGCCCCAACCACCCACGACTCTCAATAGGGGATCCAGTTTCAAAGGCCCATATGTGACACACGCGACCGTTAGAACACGCGTGTGCCGGCGCTAAAAAAACGCCCCGCCCGCTACCCCTCCCTCCGGGCGCCCCTCCCGGCGGCGAGTGGTCCCGGGGCAGCTGCGCGCGCTCATCCTGGTGCCCGCGCGGCCATTTTTCGATTTTATCTCCGCCGGCAAATTAGCTCATGCGCGAGAGCTCGATGACGCCGGAGACAAAGTCGGCGGAAAGGTAGTGAAACACTCGTAAAAAGCCATAATTTATGTAGGAGAAATGTGTTAAAACATCTTCCATGAAGTTAAGTAGGCCTAATGCGGAGGTGGCCCGACCTGCGCGGCGGGAGACGTGGGGGCGGAGGGGCTTGGGAGTCAAGCTGCGTCCGCCGCCACCGCCGCCGCCGCTCCAAGCCCCGCCCACTATGTCGTCACTTCCACTACCGCATCTTCCATCCACTGCTATCTCCAGCGTTATCTCTCAATCCCTGCTTATCTCCTCTTCAGAATTTTCGTGTTTTTCTCCCCTAAAACCTCCCATTAACTCGACCACTACTCTTTGATCAATACTTCATTATCCTTCCAAATTTCCCCTTTTCCATTCTGTCCTCCTCCCTTCCTCCGGGCTGCATCATCCATTTTTCCATCCATCGCCTCCTTCCCCTCCTCCTCCCACCGCCCCCGCCCCCGCATCCCCGTCATAACTCAGACGTATTAGTCCAGCAACCGGTTCCCCAGACGCCCGTCGTTTTCCTTTCTCCTCGAAATGAATATTTAGTCGTAAAAAGGCGAGCTTAGGGCCGGCCGCGAGTGCCTCACCTGCGGCGCCTCCTCCGCCGCCCCCGCCCCCGCCTCCGCCGCCACCCCCGCTCCGCCCGCGCCGCCGGCAGGTGCAACGCCGCCTAATTAGGCCCCCCCGCCGCCTCCACTCGGCGCCGCCGCCGCCGCCGCCGAGGCAGCCTCCGTCCCGCCCAGTCGGACGATTTTTCACAACACGACCACCAAAACGCGCGGGGCCTACGCGTTCTTTTTGTTCGACCCGCGCCGCTCGTCCCCGATAAAGGGAGTCACGTTTTATAAAAATATAATAACCCGGATTTTTACGTAATTATCGGCGTCGCGGCGGCCGCCGCCCCGGAGTGGGGTGGTGCGTGTGGGCAAACAACGGCTTGGGGGCGGCCAGATGGTGGGGGCGGTGGTTTTGGTTGGGGAGATGGCGGCAGAGGGCGTGGGCGGCTCCTCGAGACCCCAAAGCAGCCTCGGGCGCTGCACATCCACAATCTGTGACTTTTCGTGTTGGAACTTAATGTCCGGCTGTCTGCTTGATGCTAAAGGAGGTTTTCTTCCTTTCTCGTCGTTGTTTGAACTGTCTCAGGGCGGACTTCGAAAACTTTCTTTCGTGACCAAGTCTCATTTACGCTTGAGTTTTTTTTCATGTGTATTATTGGCTTTGCATTTTCATTACTCCTGTTATATCCCGTTATTTTCAACCTGTTTGATGCCGTGTGCTAATTTTGTGGTTAACACAACAAAGTAAAACCACATAACCACACAATACGAACTAAATTGTATTTCAGACTGTAAATTTAGGTCAGCTATTCATTTTTTTCCTTCGGAAAGTATTTTTTACTTGCTAGTTATTATTACCCGATTTAAATAATGTTCCATCAGTCCAAGGATAAGTGAAGTGTTTTCAACTCTGTAGCATGTTTGTTCATTTGAACAGACACTCTAATCTGTATTCCGAGAATATAAAATATGGCATCCACAAAGAACAATGTTTTCCGGACGTCAAATGTGTCAGATAACTTCTAGTACTTTCTAGCAAGTCTGTAACTCATTTCGCCAGCGTCCTTAGATCCCAGATTGCCTGTACAGCGTACAGTGCCAACTGGTTCACCTGCAAATCTGCCAGCTCGTCCTGACACGAGCGTTTAGTTTTGCCATTAGTTTCCTTCATCTCGGGCGTAGATGCGAGTTGCTAGGCTCTAAGTCTTGCTGCTGCCACTGTGTAATCTGAATTGGTTTGTCACTGGCTGCGGGACTTTCACGCCACACGTCCGAGATCCGACGCCCGACAGACACACAAGGCGGGCGGATAAGATGGCGACCGTAGAGAGGATGTGGGTGGACGCGACGGGAGACAAGTCGCTTGCTGAAGCGCTGGTTCCAACAAGTATAATTTGCAACCACCAACGGAAATCTCTGATGAGGAGATTTAAAGGCATGTTCAATACCTCGTGTGTTGCGAAAAATAACTATGTAAATTTCAGCGTGGAAAAGTATACATTTGTATACTTAATAACGTAAAAATAGTTTCACTGAAAGTTAACTTGTCCATTAAACCCCCTTGAGATAGACGGGTGGTTTTTTTACCATTGAAAATAAATAAAGTTTGGAAATACAGAAAGTTATATTGTCCTTCATAAAAAGCACTTTTATCTTTACGACTAGTAAATTGCTTGAAAACTTGTTAACCGCAATATTATCAATGACAATTTGTGTATTTTTTTTAAATGAATTGAGTAAAGGGTGTTATTGACAGCAAATGCTGAAGTTAAATTAGCCTATCGCGAGTTCATTCATGTGGCAAAATGAAGTTGACCAGTACGCACTCATTGTTCACCTACTTACGATAACCAGCTGCTGTTCAACTTTAGACACCCTCCAACTTAGGCTGTATGGCGGTATGAACATCACAAGGAATGGCTAAGTATTCTTTTTACTTTTTGATAACGGGAGGCCAAGTTGAATTTCTCTTGAAACAGTAGTTATAATAATGTCATCATAGTCTAATTCCAAATGGTTAAATACAAATGAAATCGAATTGTAACTAAACTGAATGGTGACAGACATCTTGTGGCACAAAGCTTAATAATTATAAATAAGAAATTATAAAATCATATGTTTTAATTTTTAGTAACTGAAAAGAAGTAAGATACTTCCCACGTAATGAGGATCACAGTTGAAAAAGAAAACCTGTAAGAGCAGCTAAATTTTAAAAAAGGAATTAAAGGAAAAAAAAAAAGAAAATTTAAAAAAACTATTATTCTTTAAGTACGTACTGTATAGGTTGGATACTTGAAAAGTCTTAAAATTTCATAATATTCTAAAATGTTCATTTTCTTACCAATATTTGCTAAATGGTGAATTTTGCAAATTTCAGAAGAGAGTGTTTATTATGAGTCAAATGGCAAAAATGGAATTGTGTAAATTTAATTTACAACATCTGATGTGCTCGTGTAATCTGCAAGAAAATTCTGTAACTAACCGTCCTACATAATCGCTCTATGAATTGTAATTGTTGATTTCGAGGGCAATTCAAAACTTGAAGCTGGAACTAGAAGAATTGGACAGAATAAACCAGTGCTCAACCAGGGCGGCCAAGGCCAAACCAGGCGAGTGAGCAGCAGCAGGAGGGGAGGTGGCGAAGGACTTTCAGGAGGCCGAGACAGAGCGGGGGCGTCGGCGGCGACGTGGGCGGAGCAGGTATGGGGAACGATTAACATACCTCCGAAGGCCCGATAAAGCGGGACTGGTCGGTCGCACGTTACGAAGCAAATACAATATTCCTTCAGAAAGCTCTACAAGGGTGAAATTAAATTCCCGAAGTTTATAGAAAGAGGAAGGCAAAGCAAACGAGAGCTGTCACGAAGTGACGCGGCGTCTTTGTGAGCGTTGGCGCCCGCGGGGCGTTCGCCCTGGGCGATTCATCACACCCGACCCACGTGACACGGGATGAGGCTGGGTGAGGTTGTTTTTGTGACCGCAGCCAGCCCTGGCGTCAGACTAATTAGGGAACACCGCTATAGAAATAAGGGCTATGCAAGAATTTGATACAGGTATTCGTAAATTGATACGCGTTTATGTTGGTATAGCTTTTTTATCCAGTCAACCTAAGGATAAAAAGTTGGAAACTCCGGTAGGTAATTTTTTTTCTGGCTACGTTCTTCACACATAATATTCCCTCTCCTTTCCCGGGGCTAGAAAACCTCTTATTTTTCGTTGCATTTCTTATCAGTGTGCCTTTTCACTACTCGGAAAACTTGGACGATTTTGAAGCGTTTAAGGCGTAAACATGAATTTTTTTTTTTTTTTTTTTAAAAATTCGATAAACATGAAATTTTATGCTTTTTCTCTGGTAGGTTTTTCCATCTGATATAATATCTACTTTAACAAGAAGCTTCTGAACTTCTCACCTTGTTTTTGTAGGTTACAGCGAGACCCAGTCCTGATCTAATTAAATACGATCGCCGTACAAAAGGGGATTATAAAAGAATTGAATAAAGGTTTTTGGAGATTGAGACCTTTTCACTTTTTGTGTGCTTGGTTTTCGAAAGGTTGATTACGATGTTTGAAATTCTAAGCTTAGTCCATTCGTTTATGAAGTTTAATTGTTGTAGGAGGATTATGAGAGTTTCTTGGCTGTCATTGAATTCGGAAGTGAGAATCATCTTACTTTAGTGCATAATAGCGTATACGGCCCTATTAATTTCTGCATTTTTTAACCGAGTAATAATATGTAGTATATATGCTATAAAAATTAATTTTAACAAGCTGATTATTTGTGATGATAGATTAACTATCAACGCGGATGTATGTGATTGCCACTACAAGAAATTCGTTCCCAAGATTAATTAAGCGTAGGTAAAGTCCCCTAATGCACAATGCATTTCTAATGTAAAATACCGAAATATTGGACATATCTGGAGACAATTGGAGCTGACGTCTTGAGACAAAATTTGGGAATTACTTTGAAGAGACTCCGAATCGGGCGTAGATAATGTTTGTCAACAAAAATATTGGAACTAAATGAAAGAATGTTACACTCCTGTACCGTAAATACTAGAATAATTATCTATATAGTATGTGTTAGTTGTTTGTGTAAGAAATATCGCAGAGTTAATCAAAAACATGCTTCTTTGTAAAATGGACGTGCTTCTTTTGGTTGTATACATTAAGTTGCATTTTCTAACATATTAATAATGACATTCTATTCCGTACTGTGAAAGTGTATGGTCCAAGACCTCAACTGATTAGACTCAAGAGTCAGAAGTGTAAGAACAGGGCTCATGTCCCATGTGCAGGTATTTCCAAAAGTAATTTCATCTGCAGGAAATTTCTGTAATATATTTTATGTACAATATGTATTATGTATAATATGCAAATATGAATTATGCTTAAATGAACGTTTCTAGACGTTAATGCATTTATTGTTTCCTAGAAAGAAAACTATTCTACTTCAGGAACTGGGTAGACCTAATGTGGAATAAATGTAGACCTTTTTAAATTACGAAATATTTTGAATTTGTAACAGATTTTAGTGAATAATATTAACCATACGTGTTTATTAATGACTCGTTTAGGTAATTATCTACCTGTCTTCAAATTGCGCTAAATTGTAAGTTGAAGTATTGTAAAAATGTAAAAATATTCCCATTCGGGCACTGTACAAGTGAGTTATTTCAGATCGAAAGGAAAGCACCGTCTCTCCTTAATTCGATGACGATTCGATATCAATTTTCTGAGAGACATTTTGATATTGCACAGCAGTTCTTTGAAGATTACTCATCTAGAACTTCTAAGTATAAGGTTGTGCTTGAAACGAATAAAGGTTGGAGATATTTCTAAATATTGCCGAAAAACAAACTTTTGTTGTTTTTTCAGATAGAAACGGAAAAAGGAAATTTGTGAAATGAAGTGGCGGTGTATATTATAACTTGGGGGCAAATTTTAAATAAATATCTTTTTTTTCTTTTCAGTTTAGAACATTGCCTTTTATTGTAGACATTAATTTTATATTGTGAAAAAGCTGTTTCTTTATAATATAAATTTGACCCATTTTTATTGACATTTGTTGTACATTTTTAGTCAATTTCTACTAATAAGTCATTTTTTACATTTTCCCATGATTTATAAAGATATTCGATAATTCCATCCATTTTAATATCATTTTAATGGTACTTGCTTCAAATAATATTTACGAGAGACAACAAATATTCTTCACAGAATTACTCAGTAGCCTATTTGATTTCTTCTCTCAGAAATTGTAATGTCAGCCGTAGTGAGTAAATAAATTAAGATTCCTGTGATGCCTATCTGCCGTGTTCGGCAGATTTCAGAATAAGTAAAGACAGATTTCCTGGTAAAGAACGGTCCAAACCCAAAGTTCCCAATCTGAGTTCATTTCAACAAACGAAAGAAGCATCGATTACATTCAGTAAAACATCCGACAGCTAGAATTGTTCATCGGAACTGGTTTTCATCAATTTTTTATAATTTTTCTTTGCTTTTAAAGCATTTCAAAAATATTTTAAGAGAGATAATTATTGTTCGTGTTTTAGATCTTCAAACTCCACCCCCTAATTATAACAGTTCTGTATCGGATACGGTGGCGCGATCGATCGTGCCCAACGCCGTCAGCCGGCCGTCAGAATTGCAGTGCACACGCAGTTGGTAAAAGACGCAAATGACTCCTCGTATCTTCAACGGCGCTTCTAGTCTCAGAAATGCTCACAAGTTTCAGTAATATACAGACTGCAATGAAATTGTAAAATTACAGAACACACTTTCTTTAAGAATACATGTTTCTGTGACGAAAATTTTAGAAGATTTATTTAATGCCAATATTTTGAGGAACGCACTGAAGTTTTTTTTCACATAAATGAATAAAATCGCATATTTTATTCTTTTCAATTCTCTTATTCATGAAAATATTGTCTAATTCATATTGTCAAATTTGAAAAGAATAATTTCAGCAGTTCACGATAAAAATCAAATCAAGAAAATTTTTAAACGTTCGCTAACACATTTTGCTTTTACCTCATTGTGCTAGTACCCTGTTCTTTCGTAGCTCCCCCTTTACACTCAACCCCAGGCAGGCACACACTTTCGTTTGGAGAAAACCCTAACCTACATTCGAGCCACCCCCCAGTGCACACACACACACACACACACACACACACACACACACAACTTCCGCGCTAGCGTACTCCTGCCCTTCCTGCGGGACACAATCTCTTCTCAAATGCGATCGCCTCCTCCGCCTCCGCCGCCGCCGCCAGGGGGCATAAAAACCGGGCCCGCCCCCCGCGCCTCACCCCGGACGCGACGCGCACCACCCCCTTGCCGCGTGCAAGCGCCCGCGCGCCCCCGCGCCCCAACGCCCCCTCGCTCCCGCCCCCACACCCACCCCATTGTGCGGCCATTTGTGACGCGGCATTAGGTCCGCGCGCGGCTCGCGCCCTCCGCGACCAACGGCCGCCACCCTCCCCCCTGCGCTCCCGCCCCACCCCCCCCCCGCCCTCGCCCTCGCCCCCCATGCCCCGGGCACAAAAGACTCGCTAATCGGCTCCAAACATTGCGTCTAACAGGATTGCCGGCCCAACTCAAACACGGTGCTAAGTACGCCTGGACAGCGGTCAGCCCCCGGGGGCGTGAAAGAGCGCGGGCGGAGCTGGGAGGGGGCTGCCGGACAGGGCACCCGACAGAGGGCACACGTTTAGGGGCATGGCAAGGCAAGTCCATCACTGAGTGGCCGATGTAACCGTGGTAACGACACGGCCCTACTTATGAAGAAGAAACAGTCGAAATGAGTAATTATAAAAAACAAATAAAAGCTGGGTATGGCGAATACCCAATTTATTGCGGATTTATTTTTGGAATTAACTCCATGAGCGTATTAATTAGATAAAAGAAAATAGTCACTTTATATATCGAATTCAGAAATTTTAAATAATTCGAGAAACGAAAATAGAAACTGCGTACATCGAATACCAACATTTTGAAAATCATTTTGAGAATCCGAAAAATTGAATTTTATTATCATACTTTCCGAATATAATCCAAAATTCGCCTTTCTGTAGATCACTTCCAACCTCGATATTGCCGCTTATTTATTGTATTTACGAATAATAGTCTTCATGTGTATCTCAGAAATTCATAATATCTGAATTGGAAATGAGTATTGGAGATCCTTCTTTACACTAGTACACGACATGGGGTGTTGTTATGTCCCGCACGACTTCCAGAAATTAAATCAAACATAATCCAAAATAAAGAAGAGAGATC
This sequence comes from Teleogryllus oceanicus, assembly GCA_964035755.1. Lineage (NCBI taxonomy): Eukaryota > Metazoa > Arthropoda > Insecta > Orthoptera > Gryllidae > Teleogryllus > Teleogryllus oceanicus. Next base: position 129,367,586 of record CAXIVR010000005.1, on the reverse strand, counting down.
ACGATTGCAATAAGCGTATAATGTGATGATACAACACCATGTAATATAAACGAATTACGTACAAATTCCGAAGATAAACCACATCAACAATGGGAATCTAAAGAATCTATATGGAAATTTGTAAGTAATGAGAATGTAAGGAAAGGGCTGAGTGCCTAACAGGTGGGAAAATAGTGAAATTGGTGGCGATTGTAATATCGAATGGACACGTAAGAAATTTCCGTGGGTATTAGTCAAATTTCGTAAAAGAAAGCAAAATTCAATAGTTCATGGAATAACTAGATAAGTGTTTAGAGGGGATTAGACAGAAATAAAAAGGCGTGCAAGAAAGATGAGAGCCAGTGCAGAAAATACTAAAGAGACACTAAAATGTGCACAGTACTGCGCATCTTACGAGACAGGAGAATAGCGCCTGTTATGAACAAGATGGCAGAAGGGGTTCCGGCGCGGTGTCGAGAGGAGGAGGTTCTCTGAGGTGGTGATCATCAGATGCACAAATTAGTTGAGTTTGATAGTAAACGTATAAATATTGTGTGAAGAGGGTGCCATGACGATTGGACTACGGACAAATGAAAATTTAAAGTATAACTGAAAGTCGACGGTCAAAGTACAGGATTCAACACAGGAAAGTGATGAAAAAGAGACATATTAATACGAGTATTGTAAGAAGACCAAGTTCTGTTGTAGATTTTAATAATGATTAATAATAATTTTAGGATAGAAAAGGCCTAATGACCATGCATACATGGGAGGAGAAAAGGAGAATATTTAAATATTTAGCAGGGTTATTAATGTTATTATTTTGCTGTAATCGTTATGAAAAGGAGCAAAAGAGTAATAGATTATTATGTTTAATTCATTTTGAAAAACGAGTATTATTATTTATGCTAATGGTAAGGAAAATTTCGAATAAAAGAGAAATAAATAAATATTTCTTACGTAGATATTTATAACCGCCAATCCCTATGGACGGTCATGTCAACACACAAAAATTTCTCAAGACCATTAGACCTCGGCGTAAAAACAGTGAAATGGTTAAAATAAGTGAATAGATAACATATCGAAGGATAAAAGTTAGCTTTTGATGGTAAATAATTGCCCGGGTAGTACGAGGAAAATCCGGCGGAACAGAAACATGATAAAGCGAGAAACTTCAAATGTTGTTAGGGGATGACAAAGAGAAATTGGAGAGACGATTGATGACTTCAGGAAAAGGAAGACAAGGTGGTATGTTAAGGAGAGGCAGAGGGATTGGTACAAGGAGAGTGTGCGGGAAAGCGCGAATTAGAGAGCAAGTTAGCGCGTGGAGCAATGAGAGAGCAATGCGGCGTATGTGAATCTGATGGTTGATTACTTCGTGGCGCGTCAACTGCTAAGGTTATTAGACCTGCAAGTGTAGTGAATGTTTTTTCTGGAAAATGAGGGTGATATATGGCGCCGACTTAAACGTCTAGTGGAATTTTCCCCCACCAGTCTCCCATCAGCCCCAGCCCGAATGAGCTCCAAGCTTCAGAATGGCCTCCCGAGAAGTGTGATAGTGAACTGCATGTAAGTGTGTTTAAGGGGGTGAGGAATGGACAAGGAAGAGGAAGGAAAGATCACGCAACGTCCGTGGCCCGTTTGTTAGTGTACTCCTCCGGCATTAACCCGGTGTTGATCGGAGAAACCACGGAAAACTACCAGAGAGTCGGCTAGAATTTTCTTCCAGACAGCAGCTGAATAGCACCTAGCTGTAGCCAGTCAAACATCATCTTCCGTCGGGATTCAAACCCTAGGATCTTCCGGTCAAAGGCACTGCAGTGCGATCAGTCGATGGTCTGAGCCACCTAAGCCGGCGAATCCGATGGTGTGTGTGCGTGTGTGTGCGTATGTGTGTGCGTATGTTGCGCGTATGTGTGCGTGTTCGTGTGTGTGTGTGTGTTGGTGACAGAGAGAAGAGAAAGGCAGCGACCTGGGGGAGGGCACGCGAGCCACGAGGCGGAAGGCAGCGCTGGCGGCTGCGTGCCCTACGCTCCCCCCGCACCCCCACCCCACCCCCTCCGCCGCGTCTTGGCACGCGCGCCCTCAGCGTCTTGAAGGAGCCGCAGCTGCCGCCGCCGCCGCCGCGGAGTCACGCACCTGGGTCGTGTTTGTGTTTCGGGTTTGTGTGGCGGCTGCCTCCCCCTCCCCCTCCCCCACCCCCACCCCCGGCCTTTTCTCTGTCAGCGGCGGCCGCGCGGCCTCTGAGGCCCCGCCGCCCCATCCGCCCCCACCTCACTCATCGCCTCCCCACCCATCATGCGGCGACGCCAACGCCTCTCGCTCGTCTCCTCGCCACACCACGATTCGAATTTTTTCACGGCATAAGTACATCGTCGCCATAAAAGTGAAACACTACACCAAAAACCGTGTTTTGAAATGTATTCATTTGAAATTGATCTCTCAAAGATGCCTACTCATTATATTTTGCTCGAGAAAAAATACCCATTTGTTAACACACACATTCATGTGTGGTATCCAATTTATGAGAAAAAGCAGGTAACAAAATGGATTTTCCCTTGACATTTTCATCCTTTTGTGACTTACTGAAAGAAGGGAATAATCGATAATTTTCGACATCCAAGCACCAGGACTTACAGGTGTATCTAGCCCAAAAAATTTAAAATTGTGACTTACCAATGTATAACCTCAAAACTGGAGTGAATGAGTTTCACTGACCTACTGACGGAAATTGTTTCCTGTATTTAAAAAGGTGTAATAATAATATTAACAATAATAACAATAACAATAGTAATAACAATTATTAATAATAATGATAATAATAACGATAATAATGCTAATAATAATGCTAATAATAATAATAATAATAATATTAACTATAACAATATTTGGGATACTCTTCAAAACTGATAATTTTGTCAATTATTAGTTTTCCATCTGTAGCGCAAAACGTACCGATGACAAGTCGTTTGTCTGAACTATGTATTAGAAAAAGTCTAACCGTGAGTGACGGACGGGCGCCCAGATCAATCGATTACGGATACTATACGTTGGTACTATAGCAATTTCTTTATGCCTCGATTTTTCTCTACAAACATTATCTTCAGTACTCATTAAAATTTGGGTAAACGTAAATATTCTATCATTTGACCGTTTTATTTTCGTTTTCAGATTCGTAATACCGAAACATCTTCAGTACTGGCTAGGCCGAAGGCCTTAGCCATTACAATACCTACATTCTACGAGTTCTAACCTTCGCCTTCTGGTATTCACCCCAAATGGTCTCTCCATCGCCTCAAAGCCGCGGAAACGAGACCATAAGGTACGGCTGAGGGAAAACCCTGAAGGGAAAACCTGCAAATCAGAAGCCGAGTACATGCTACTCTATCCGGTTTTTAGACTATTTATTTGGCGCGGGCGTCAGGCATTCTCCTTCAGTGTTTGGCCTCCACCGCACCTGAAAACAAAGCACCACAGAAAATCGTCCGCACCAACGCCTCTGCCCTAACCTTTCCGATTCCCTTCCCTTCGCCCCCTAATGTGCTTTATTTTAGCCGTTTCCTTTTATTTTATTTTAATTTAATTTATTTTTAATTTATTTAACTTATTTTAATTAATTTAATTTTAATTGATATAACTTATTTTAATTTATTTAACTTGTTTTAAATTAATTTAATTTTAATTTATTTAACTTATTTTAATTATTTTAAGTTAATATATATATATATATATATATTTTATTGACTTATTTATCTACTTATACTTAACAATTGACTACAATTTATAACTTTTTTATTTATTTTTTTTTGTACTGTTTACTAACCTAACATAACTTACTGACTAACTTAATTTGTTAGTTTATTGATTTATTACATATTTCTCTCAGTCTAGGCTCTGCTCGTACTAACCACTGCTGTTTCACTCCTTAATTTCCGTTTCTCTAGTGGTCCGAACCTTTCGAGAAATGTTCCTAATTCTTTCATGAAGTTAGCTCTTTTATCCCCTAGAATGTTTTGGGCGAGCGTTACGTTCCTATGTTGGAAGTAGTAATTTCCCATTCCATCCATTTTCCTCTCCAAGTTTCGGTCGCACTCAAATTAAAATGATATGGATCCAGTCTTCCCTTTCACCGCAAAGCACACAGATGCCATTACCATTCGAGTCCTTTCATCTACTTTGCATCCACCCCGACCCTGAACCAAGCGTATCCCCTCTTGCGTCCTTCTGCAGTGTGTTTACGTAACGTTCGCAACCCCATAACGGACTCGCGTGGTTGCGCAACTAGCGAACGTTTTCGGCCGTTGCTGCCAGGATCTCTGCCTTTTAATATCCGCAAGTCTATCCGAAATTAACCGTTCTATGTCACGTGTTCCCTATCTCCCACCATTTCCGGAGAAACGTCTCCCAGACCTGAACGTTCCAGTAGCAGTTTAATTTTATACGACCAGTAGCGTTGGTTGCTTCCTGTAACTGCACCGAAAACATCTATTTATAAGTGAGTCAGCCTGTTCACCATAATTTAATCCAAAGTTTAATGGGTTTCATTTAAAATCTTTCCAAATTCCTACACTACCGACCTCTTAGGACTCCGGCATTTGCTGCGAATCTAGAGACTCCGAGAATTAATTTGAAATAATCTGTTTCGACGCTTTCTAGTCGATCTATCCTATCCACTCCCCAAATTTCTGCCCCATAATTCATTGCTGGGAGAACTAGCGATTTAAACATCGTCTCGCACACCTTTAAAGCAATTCCGGAACCCTGCGCACTGCCAAACAGTTTCTTTGAGCGCAATTCTTCCTTTACTGCGCCGCCACTATGTGATTACTCCATCCCCATTCATGGAAAATTTTGCCCCAAGATATGTAAATGTTTTACCCGGTCAATCTCCTCCTGAGCGTAAACCATCTCTCCTTGTTACCCCAGATAAATCCATTCTTGAAGACAACTACTTTGGTTTTGAATATTTACTTTTAATCCCCATGTTTCACTATACGTTTCTAGGATATTTAAACTTTTTGTAAGCGTCAATAGTCTCCGAACATAAAACTAAATCATCAGCATATAGTAGTCCGGGAATGTTCAGGCCCTCAATTTCCGGCGCAGATGTATCCGCATCCTGTAACACGTCAATAAATCGTTTATAAACAAGATAAACAATAGCGGTGAGGAGGACAGCCCTGTCTTACTCCTACTGTCGATTTTATTTTTCGCGTGTACTTCCATCACGCACCTGACACAGAAATTTACGTCTCGTATATGCTCTGCAACACTTTTAAAACTTTACGTGAGACGCCTAGCTCATTAAGTTTTTGCCATAAAGCTTTCCTATTGATAGAGTCAAAGCCATTTCGAAATCTACAAAACTGCAATATAAGTGGCCGTTTACGCGCAAGCGCCTGCTTTACTAGGGTATCTAACACAAAGATATTGTCGGTAGTCGCGAAGCCTCTCCTAAAGCCTGCTTGCAATTCTGATATTTTACTGTGCTTTTCCGCATTCACTCAGTCGCCCGTTGAGTATTTTACAAAATAGCTTGCTCAGAGCTGGTAAAGACTAATTCCGCGATAATTTTGTGGGCAATTCGTATTACCTTTATTCTTAAAGACTGGTTGGAGGATCGCTGTACTCCACGTTTCTGGATACGATCCAGAATCAACTATTGCATTAAATAAATTTAGAATACTCTCTGGGTCTATGCCACAATTCCGAAATAAATTGTGTCGGAATGCCGTCCGCGCCGCCTGCCTTCTTATTATTCGGCTAGCATAGCCCTATTCACTTCATTCCAGGTTATCGGTTCGTCTAATTCAGGGACATCCCGGTCCGTGATAATATATATCCCTGTTTCAATATTCGCTATTTCGAGCGCCCGTGAAAAGTACTGCTCCACGCGTCTGGTGAAATCGCATTACTTACATTTCTTTTATTACGCTGTGATCTTATAACGTCCCAAATTGATTTATATGATTGTTTCTTAAAATTGCCTCTATTCTTGCTGTCTCACTCCTGCAAGATTTCTGATTTCTTAATTGTGGCCTCGTATTGCCTACGTAGTAACAAGTAACTATTTCTCGCTTCCGCAGTTCCACTGTTTCTGAACATTCTTAAGGCTACTATTGCTTCACGCCTGCTCACCGACCTCCTCTCTAAACCATCCTGGTCAGTACCTTCCTCCTCTCCCCCACATTGCATGCCCTCCCTGCGCGAAAGAGTCTCCTTTCTAAATTCTTTGCTTGCCTTTCCGGTGACCGCTCTCTCGCGCCCACCCTACCGAGTTAAGAATAGCCTCTGCAAATTCCTGTCGCTTTTCCTCTTTCCATATAAACCGTCGTCTTGCTATTGTAAGTTTGTTGCTCCGCCGTCCTACTGCCTGTGGCAGTTCAGTAGCATTACTGCTAAATGAACGCACACAGGCAAATGGTCGGATTCTGCCCGTAATTCGATTCCAAAATCTAATAAATTGTTTATTCTTTCATGAGACAACAGAGCATAATCTATTACACTACCTCCATTCACTAATAAAAGTTAGTTCCCCTTCAGTATCCTGTCCATAGTTGCCATTTAAGATTTCGAGATTAAATCTCTGCATAATTCTACATTCTGACCCTCATTATTGATGACTGAGTCTTTGCTTTTCTAGAATTAGCTCTCGCTTCTTGCCGATCGAACTCCGAAAATACTTCCTGCTCATGGCCAATTCTAGCATTCATGTCACTAAGACTAGTAAATCAGTATTCGATACCTTGCTTCAACGAGTCTAAGAAATTATTGATTTCACCAAAAGCTTCTGGAGAATAATAACGCAGTCCTGCGGTGACGGTATATAAATACAATTGCGAGGTCTGTATTTGCATTACTAGTCTAATACAAAGAAAATTGTCGGAGTTTGTTAATTTCATAAATAAAGTGCACTAACCTATCCTGAAATATACGCACCTCCGGTACCTACCCTTTCCCTCTACGTTTTTAGTTTTGCATATGACTGTAAAACCAGACACATTTAAAGTCTCACCTCCTTCACCAAGTTTCAACGAGACCGACAATATCAAATGTGTTTATGTACCCATGGAAGTCTTGATTTCCGAGCTTAGAGCCTAGACCTTTGATGTTCTAACATCCTATTCTTAAGCCTATTCCTGCCTATTTGGCGACCTGCTGGGTCCCGACTCACCCAGGCTTCCTGCTGCTGCACGTTTGCCGCAGCCATCGCCCTCGTAAGAGGTCCTCGCTCCAGGCTGTCAGCCGCAAAGCGTCGGGACTCGCCGAGTGCCGTGGCTCCGGCGGGAACGTGAACGCGACCGCCGACGCGAACGCGAACGAGACCGCCTCCGCCGCGATGCCGCGGGGTCAGAGGTCGTCCGCGCCGCCCCAGCACGAGGCGCAGCCGCAGGCGCGCCGCGGCCACGGCCGAAGGCGCGGGCGGGGCGGCCGCGAAGAGGCGCCCGCTTGCCGGAAGGGTTTCGCCCTACTGGGGTCTGCCCCTCGCCGAGTTCACGGGACCCGTCGCCCCGCCCCTCCCACGCCCGCGGACGGGCCGCCAGCTCAGCAACACGTAGCTGCGCCCTGCCACGACAAGCTTGTCGAAACGAATCGACGCCTGCTTTCCGCTCGCTTTCGCCTCCTGCAAATGCGGAATTAACGCCTTACGCGTTTGCCGCACTGCCCAGCTAAGTCCTCACGGACGCGCACCCTGCCATTCCGGGAGAGATACTCCCGGGCTGCACGCAGCAGCTCCTCCCTTCCTGAAAGAGCTTCCTGAACACCAAAACATGAAAACCATACTATACATTTACCTGAATTGAAATTTAAATGTTAGATAGATTTAAATTTGTGTATTTGGTGTATTGAATTCTGCAATCAATTTGTTACGGAATTTTTGAATCTTATAATTGCATTACTCGTCGTTTAATGAATCTGCCAAGGAAATATGCAAAATTATCACAAGCAAAAAATTGGTCTATTTACAAATTTGCCTTGAAGTTCTCACCCCGAGGAGTTTTTACTAACTATGCCAAGAATGAAGTTCAGAAATAAAAATGTTCTTTGATATCAGCAACTTAAATCTATTGGACTATTAATACACAATTTCAATGAAAGATGAACGCACGTGCACCAAGTTAGTGACCGGCTAAGTTAGCTCATAAATAGCTTTACCATTGTCTCTCCAGCAGGACAGATCCAGCCGATCATTTTGGGGGAAGGGGGTCATCGTAGATTTTCGTTAAATAATATACATATGTTATTACGTTGTGTATTATGTACTGTAGATGTGATACTATAGAATATTATTGTTTAAATAATTACATAATTCGAACATAAATGATTATGTAAATCAATTTTACCAAATAAAGGAAGGTAACGAAAACTCCAGGCTTTTTTGGGGGTGAGGCATGGCCGGATGCCCCTGGATCTGCCAGTGTTCTCCAGCGACCCTGTCCGGAAGGTCAGAGTTCCGACGTAGGAGAATTTTCGACTCTGGCTACATAGCTGGGTCGAATTGAGTCGCTGTCTGGTGAACACTACGGGCCGGCTGCTCTGGTCTATGGTTTCCTGTGGTTTCTCCGATTATTGCCAGGCGAATGCCGGAGAAACACACTAAGAAATGGACCAAGGACTGCGGACGATATTTCCTTCCTCTTCCTTGTCCTATCCTCACTCCTTAGTTACACACACTTTCACTCACAACTATGCTAGCACACATGCTGGGAAACGAGTCGGGAGCTTAGAGCTTGTCTTCGCTGGGGCGGTGCTCCTCAGTGGGAGATACCTGGAGGGGAAATACTAATATACGATTGGACTAAAAAATGAAGACAGTGTAAAGGACAATCCAGTAAAAAAATATGTCAGATCTTTCTTCTTCAAAAACATCTCAGCGCGAAATAGTTTGAAAAATTCTTGGTATAACGACTTTTTGGATGATTTGTCCTAAGAGGAATACATAATCTAATACAACCTAAGTCTAATACGTATATCTTAATTTTGAAACCAAATGTTACTGCAATAATTCATCCCTCTCCTTATCTTTCTTGTTTTCTTTACCAGAGATATATTTTTCTTGCAATGTATTTAGTCGTATGTGACGTCAGCGGAGGGTTAAGAACCTTTTGTCTTACCCCCTTTACTAATATTCCATGAATATTTATTATTGATTGATTCTGGTCGCGACAGAGGGACAGCGGTGACAACAGTTGATGCCCTGAGCCACCTCTGCCGATTATTCTTTGAACTCGAAAAATAATTCAATTTGAACTCGAAAAATAGGTAAAAAAATCAACGAAATAATACTACAAATAATGGAACTAAAACATGAAGGAGGAGGTAAGAGGTGTAAGAGTGATAAATGAAGAAGGATGAGGTTAATTGATGAAGAGAAGGGGGAGGAGGTGAGGCGAGTCAAATGAGGAATCGAGTCGAGACGAAATGGAGAAGAAGAGAGGAGAGTTGAGGTGGTAAGGAGAGAACGGGCGCGGCCGGAGGACAAGAACGAGGCAGGGTGAGTTTATTGATTGATTAGTGTTTCCGGACGCGTGAACTGCTGTCATGATCCCGTAAGTGTAGTTGGTGTTTTATCATGGGAGTTGGCGATGGTCTTCCCCCACTGGATGACCATATCTGGCGACAACCTACCCTTCGGCTTGGGGGCGGGGCGGGGACGGGGTGGGAACAGGTGACGGGGCCGGATGGAGGAGATTGGGGTGGTAGCGAGTGGAGGTGAAGGACCCGGGGACGGGGTGGGGGGGGAGGGGGCAGGCGGGAACGTGGACGCGGCGGGGGGGGGAGGGGGGGGGACACCGGGGGCGGAGTCGGGTGGGGAGGGGAGCGGGTGCGACGGCGGGAACGAGGTGGCAACGGAGAAAAGGGGATTGGTTGATTGATTTTTCGTGTTTCCGGGCGCGTCAACTGCTCTAGTCATTAGTTCCGTTGATGTAGTGCATTTTTTTCAGGAACTGGTGGTGATCTTCCCGCTGGATGGCGAGATCCGGCGCTGACCTACCGTCGGCTAGTGGGGTTTCCCCCTAACCAGGACTCTCCCACCAGCAGGGCACCGCCCAGCCGGGACAAGCTCTAAGCTCCCAACCGGTCTCCCGGGTAGTGTAGTGCATGTTAGCGGAAGTGTATGTGTGTAAGGAGAGGATAGGACAAGGAAGAGGAATGACAGTTCGCGCGTGGTCCGTGGCCCGTTTGGTAGGGTACTGCTCCGGCATTCGCCTGGTGTTGATCGGAAAAACCACTGATCGGAGCAGCCGGCCGCTAGAATTCTCCTCCAGACAGCGACTGAATTCGACATAGCTGAAAAGCTGAGTGTCGAAAACCTTGCCGCCGTCAGAACTCGAACCTAGGGTCTTCCCGGTCAGAGGCGCTGCAGTGACATCAGTTGATGCACTGAGCTAGCGCTCCCGGTGAGAAAAAGGGGAGAAAAGGCTGCTCCACCAACCACCACCCGCGCGTGGTCACAGCTTCCACGACACGAGGCGCCACGCGAGCCAACACCCATCTCAAGAGTGAAGCGGGGCGCACGCGGCAGCTACCGGCAGCTGCTCCACACCACCTCACGCGCGCTGCCTTCCCTTGCCCGATCAGCCTGCCACTTCACAGCACCGCGCGTGCGACGACAACCTGGGGTGAATATACCCTCGCATCAGCTTGGTCACAAAGCCCTAAGCTGTCATTGTGCGGCTCTTCACTAGTGCCCGGCCCGTGATTGCTATGTTCACACCCTTCAGACAGCGTATTATCATACTAACGCCCGGCTCATTGCGTATTTTACGATTCATCACGACCGTAATGTGACCGATTTTATTCCAACCAAAAAGTAGAGAAGCAATCAAAATGCAAATCGACGAGTCCATTCTATTCCTGCCAACATCGACGAGCTGCGTCCTTCTGCCATTAGCACGCAATCATAAGGAGTCTAAATTGGTGCTACATCACGCTTGGTTTTCAAAGACAGTGCGGCGATTAAATTTCTAACTCGATAACAATCAATACACGCCGTAACTATATTTATGGAGACATTACTTTCTGCAGAGATACTCTGTGTTCAAGCGAGTCATGAATTTCACGTCCAAATAAGGGGCTTCGTCTGCTCGTTCTTGAAGTCGGGAGCGGTGAAGATGTACGGCGTCGTTTCATCAAGTCCAAATTAAATGAACAGACAAGCAGTAAACAACAGGTGAGAAGAAAACAGTAGTTTCGCGTTTCACGTTTATAACTTCATAAATAATTGATCAAAAGTTTTAAATATCTCCTCATCGACTTAATCGAGTTTGTCACACTGTCGTCATCGCAGAACACTTTTCGTGTTATTTACAAGAGAACTAAAAATATATTCATTTGGGATTTATGTATCTTCAAAATGAGTAATGAGACTGCATTCAGATCACTTACGAATTATTGTGAGTCTTTTCAACGCCAATCTGTATTTTGTTCTATGAAAACAAGTTAAAATTTTAGACTTTTGACCCTGACATACACGCGACCTCAATAACCATCCCGAGTACATTATGTCAGAAAACTTCACCTCAAAAATAGTGAGGATACAAGGAGCACACGAAGTTTTTGTGATTTGCACTTATGAGAATAATCATTGGTTAATAAAGCCAAATTACCACCAACACTTCTATAAGAGGTTTATTTATGCTGACACACGCTAAATACGCCAATTTTTAGATTTGTTTATAAGATTATAATAAAGTAACACTTTCAACATTAATTACATTTTAAAATACGTGTATTAATATTAACAGTTAATTAATGTGTTAGCGATATATAACGAAGTTTAATTTAAGGAATTCCGATTATGTAATGGTATTAAAATTAATTAACCATATTAAATATCGAATTTCAATCTATAGTTTCTTGTCGTTTTGATTTATATTTGATGTTACGAATGCTGCAATGCTTTAATGCTGCCGATTCAACAACCAGTTTCGTTCATTGATTGTTAGTGATTCCAGGCGCGTAACTAACGATGTCATTAGTACCATAAGTGTAGTGTATGTTTTCATCTGGAGTTGGCGGTGATCTTCCCGCTCCGGCTGGCAAGATTCGGTGCCGACCAACCGTCGACTAGCGGGGTTTTCACAACCAGGTATCTCCCATCTGCGGGTAACCACCCCAGACGGGACAAGCTCTAAGCCCCCGAACGGTCTCCCTGCATGTGTGGAAGTGTAATGCATATTTGTGTGTGTGTGTGTGTGTGTAAGTAAGGGCTGAGTATAAGACAAGGAAGAGGAAGGAAATATTGCGCGTGGTCCGTGGCCCATTTGTTAGGGTACTTCTCCGGCATTCGCCTGGTGTTGATCGGAGGAACCACGAAAAACTCCCGATCAGAGCAGCCAGCCGCTAGAATTCTCCTCTCGACTGAGAGTGAGTTCGATCCAGCTGACAATCTAGTGACGAAAATCCTCCCGGCGTCGGGACTTGAACCTAGAACCTCCCGATCAGAGGCACTGCAGTTGCACATCAGTTGCTGCCCAGAGCCACCTCTCCCGGCACCAGTTTCGTGTCTGCTTTCAAGTGGTGCGCATCGTTCTGCCCCACGCAGCCACCGACACCCCAGGGACGCCGCTTGCGCCCTCGCGCCCAAGAGGCCTCAACAAAAGAGGCCCCGTCCGACCGACCGACCGGTCGAATACCTCTCGCCCTCCCTCGGACGACGCAGCTGACGAGACGCGTTAAGGCGGCTCCACACACTCGGTATTCGGCGAACACCGAGCAACCGCTCGCCGAATCCCGAGTAGTGTGGATGAGTGCTATTTGCCGAGTGACGAACATTCGGGGTTCGCCCTACCTACCGCGTGTCGGTATTTTGGACACATCAAAGGGAGCGAACATTCAGCCGAACACGTCAGCTGCTCGGGATTGGGCGAGTACTAGCACGCTGCTCGGCGAATGCCGAATAAGTGGAGCCGTCTTTAGCGCAATGCGATGCCTCGGCGAACACATTGGAGCAAGAGAACGAATTGGTTAACGTACCGTATTTTACAAACTGTAAGACATAGACACAGACTAAATTTGTCACCCGAATTTGACTTTGAGAACCCACTTATTTTAGACACCGAGGTCAGGAGATTCCGGCGACTTATTTCAGAAACACTTCAGATTAAGTTAAATCAGACTCTTAATACCAATGTTGAAATGAATGTTTTTACTAATGCCTATGACAATGTGTTATATAAAGTTAAAATTAAAGATCCGGAGAATGTAGATCCAGTGTACTTGTTAAGTTGGCATACTGCATATTCCGTGTTGCCAAATGGCAACACGGAATACTGCCTAATGTACCAAGAGTCGAAAATCAGCCAACCAAGGGATTCCAACGATTGGACCTCCTGGTGAGTTGCTGCGGAGTCAGCGTAAGTGTTGTCTCCGAGCTTCAAACAGCCAGTTATTGATTAATCGTATTTAACCTTTAACTGCAAATTCTCTACGAATAGCTTGAATTGATCGATTCAATTCGATCGATCGAATTCGATAGCGATTCCGGGACTACTGAGGTCATTAGTCCCGTAAGTGAAGTGCATGTTCTTTCATTGCGAGCTCGTGGTGATCTTCCCCTGATGGCGAAATCCGGCGCCGACCTACCATCGACTAGAGGGGTTTTCTCAACCTGATATGTCGCACCAGCGGGACACCGCCCTAGCCGGGAGAAGCTCAAAGCCCCGTCTCGTCTCCCGCCATGTGTGATCGTGTAGTGCATGTTAGCGTAAGTGCGACGAATAGCTTGGAAATAATAATGGACCTTCCTAAATAAATTCTTTTTTTTTTCAATTTACCATTGTGGCTCAAAAGGCACGGTCTTCGAACCAGCTGGCACCTACTGAGTACGTGCCAGCTCAGTTTCACTTCGCCCGTGTGCCTTCCGATTACGGCCCGAGTGCTGGACTTCTTTCGAGTAGTTTCGTTGATATTATTTCCGAGGCGCCTGCGATTAAATCCATTCTCCGCTGCGGCCTCTGCTGCCGCTGCCGGAGCCGCCGCCGCCGCTCCGCTTCACGCCGGCTTACGGACGGGCGTATTTCGGTCGCGCTGGCAGACGGGCGACGCGACGCGCCGTTTTGTTTTCAATTAGGACTGCGAGTGGCGGTGGTGCTGGTGGCGGCGGAGGGGTCGGAGGTGGAGATGGCGGAGGAGTCGATGGTGGTGGTGATGACAGCGGCGGGGTAACTGGGCGCGTCGACGGATTCGGCGGAGAAATAGAAAGAGATGGTTACGAAAGTAGCTCTGGGAAGGATTAGGTGGCAGCAGAGATTGTTTGGATAGCGGAAGTACTAGTGATGGTAGTTTTAGCTGTGGTACGTGTGGCAATGGTTGGCATTAAGGTTGATGTTGTAGTGGAGTTGTGGTGTTAGTTGTAGTGGTGGTTGTGGTTATAGTTGTGGTGGTGGTTGTGGTTGAAATTGTGGTGATGCTTGTGGTGGTGGTTGTGATTGTGATTGGTGGTGGTGGTGGTGGTTGTGATTGTGGTGGTTGTGGTGGCGAGATCCGGGGTCGACCTACCGTCGGCTAGTGGGTTTCCCCTAACCAGGACTCCCAGCGGGGCGTCGCCCCAGCCGGGACAAGATCTAAGCTCCCGACCGGTCTCCGGAAATATGTGATAGTGTAGTGCATGTTAGGTGTGTGTTTGTGTGTGTAAGGGAGAGGATAGGTCAAGGAAGAGGAAGGACAGATTGCGCGCGGTCCGTGGCCCGTTTGTTGGGTACTGTTCCGGCATTCGCCTGCTGTTGATCGGAGAAACCAGTGGTGGTGGTTGTGATAATAGTGGTGGTGGTGGTTGTGATAATATGGTGGTGGTGGTGGTTGTGATTATGGTGGTGGAGGTGGTGGTTGTGATTATGGTGGTGGTGGCGGTGTGAGCGATGGTGGTGACTGCGACGGCGATTGGTTTGGATGGGAAAGGAGGAAAGTGATCCGGTAGTGACTGTGGTGTCGGCGGCAGCGTGGTGGTGGTGGTGGAGATGTTAGTGGCGGTGGCGGTGATGGCGATTGGAATGTTAGTGACGATGGTGCCAGTGGCGGTGGTGGTGGCGCCAGCGGCAATGGCGCCAATGGCGGCGACAGCAATGGTGCAAGCGGTGGCAACTGTAGCAGTAGTGGATGTCGAGTGGGCTAAGGCGGCAGGGGAACTTCAGTGAAGGCCGAAGCGAAACTGGTGGAACTGCCAGTCGCGATGACATGTTTGCAGAAGTGAAAAAAAAGAAGTCGCAGACGGCGGAGGCTGAAGGAGAAGGCAGATATCTCAAAATGTCACCAGGAGTCGAATTCTGAAATAATGCATGATTGGGAATAAGCAATATTGGTATTTGTAAGAATGATAGCAATAATTGCGACCATCAATACTTGGATACTCTGGATTATACATACCACAGAAATGCCGTTGACAGGTTTTCTCCAATAGAAGAATCATATCCGACAGAGCTAGGAATTTATTGTCCGTCTAACTTGAATAACGATCATATTAATTGAAATAAATTGTGAGATACACCATGCTTATTTTCACATTACATGACACCGCCAGCAGTTTTATTCAATGTTCTTGTTTGATACTGGACATGTTGGATACTGGAGATTCTGGAGACTGGTATGATGCTGAACTGGGTGTTTGTGTCTTCGTATAATAATGATATAAATAGGAGTTCTGCTGCTCTCTTTGAGGTGTGGTGGTAATCTTTCGCAGGCGGCAGCAACTGGGACGATGTCCAGCCATTAGAAGCCGTTCTTGACGATAGGCGGCATCTGAGTCGCGGTGTGTGGAGGCGCTAGTCCGCGCCAACTGGCCGCAATGCCTTTACTTGCATGTTAAGAGTACCTTCTACCTTTTCTTTCGGTAGGGAGAATCCCTATAAACGTAGTTCGTAGGAATTTGATTTGCGAGTTCGTACAATTTTGAAGCTGATATCCTCTAAATGCAAAAATTAACTTACTCATTTAAAAATTCAGACTGATCAGAATATTGATGTAATTGTCTATCTGAAAAATTAAAAGTTAAGAATTTTGGTTTCTATTTTGTTTTCCCTAGAATATGTGATTCCTTTAAGCTTTCAAAGATCCAATAATGATTTAAAAGTTTTTTTGCTATTTGTTAATAAATAATTGGTCAAAGTGCAGGTTTTTCCTTCAGACATACCTCTACAACAAATTGATACATTTTGATAATTCTTCTTTTAAATTAATCGTATATTCTACTGTAAGAACTAGAATGGTAAAGGTACTGTGAAAACTAGAGAGTCAGGATTTGATTATTCGAGAAAAAATAATTGTTTATATATTTATTCTGGTCATTTCAGTTCATGTAACAAACTTTTAGTGACACATTAACTATTATAGTTCATTCACTAGAGCAAATCATCAGTTATATGAAGCAAAAATAATGATAGTATTATCTTTAACAGTTTATGATTTATGATGTTTTTTATGCATGTATGAACGTGCTGAAAATTCCCAATTTGGGAAAATGTGTCTGAAGTTCACCCAACCAAGCGGATGACTGTTGACAATCGCATCAAAAATAAATATTTTCTCAAAAACTAACAAACGTAGCAAGAAAGGTTTGAAGCATTTAGAAGAGAATAAAACAAAGCATACGAACCAATAAAAATTGAAAAACGTGAAATTTTACAATTTTTATCATTCTGATGTATACAGGTACCTTAATTTACGTTGTCGTGATTAACTAGTGGTGCCACAGAATGGCACCGACTGTCTCGAACTAGTGATTTTCCTAAACCCTTTCGCCCCTGGCGGGCTAGCTTTCCAGTTTTGCTTCCGACCTCTACCTACTTATCGGCGGCAACCCCTATCAAGCTTCTACTTATCGGCGTCATTTTTATTCTTCACAAATCCTCAATTTTTCGATCCCCAAATAACATAATAGAACTTGTGATGCTATATCAACACATACTTTTGCACATTAGTTGTAACTTTTACAAATTTCGAAATTTCAGAGAGTTCAAACAATATCAGACCTGCGCCACTTTGTCCTTTGCTCTCACCGAGGGACAAAAATTAGAGAAACAAATTCGTGCCGTTTCCAGAAAAAATATAAATTGCTTTTACTTCAAACAAATACTACACGAAAACTACTCTCTTTTTCAAATAACTGTAAATAAACGTATTTGAAAAAACTATTTTTATAAACAGATTACAATAGTCGATCTAAGTGGCTTACGATTTTTCCAGTTTGCTTTATATGTCATATTTCAAATATCTGCTACTCTGGCGCTTAATATCCATGGAATAATTTCCGAAGAAAAGCGTAGCTTATTAAAACCGGACATTTAGCTTCTTGTTTATTTTAAAACTAATGAATACTAATGGAGAGAATGGTATCCAATATCCTACGTTTTAATAGAAAGAACATTATTTTATTTCACACCTAGCATAAACACAAGGGTTTAAAAGATTGTTTTATATTTTGACCCAAAATATTCAAAATACGTTATGTTCTTCACACAACATTATCCAATTTTACTCCTCTCTTTGTAAAATTTTCTGAAAAGATCTTCAGAATATTTTCATTCACGATTGATTTTTACTGGACGATAACAGGTTTAGTGTGAAAAAAGTATGGATAGTCCTAGTTCACAAATTTGATATTTCATATGGTATACACATCGACCAACACAATACGGAGATTTTCCGGAGAAAAATTGTAGCCACTTTTAAGAAATTTTAGCTCGAGCGTTTTCGCCAGTACGCCACTTTTAGTTCCCAAATTGTAAAAAAATTGATTTTTGAAACATCATTAGTGTGATAAGCCAAGAACCTGGGAATTAATTTTTAATGACTATTTCACTCATGTCTGTTCGTGCCGTAAGTAACCAATGCTAAGCAAGAATATATTCAAATTCAACCAATCCCAGATGTCTATCGCCGTGTGATTATCACTTTGTTTACCTTTTGCACTCCGCTGTAATCACTTCGTTTACCAGTTTTAGATAAAGATAGAAATTGTGTTAGGTTCGTAATATCTTGTAAGCATCGATATAATGTGTCGTTTTTTGGTAATGTTTAAAACTCTGAAACAGAATCTGTTATTTAAGATTCAGGGCAGAAAAAACGAGAAAGGGTATGGAAGCAATTTCACGAAATTTGTGAAGAAAGAAAATACAAATGGACTGTACAAACTACAAATGAAGAAATTACACGTATTTTAGGCAGTTAATATGGGAAGATTACATGTTGAAGAGTAGAAAGCGTATACTATAAAAAATATCAAGTCATGGAAACTTCCCACAAGTTTAATAATTGTGTTTTTAATAAATGTTCTCGTAAGTAGCTTTGTTATAATTGTTCTTGAAAGTTTTATTAGTATTTATAATGAAACACATTTGAAATAATTTACTGCATTAAACTGTTATTCATATTTTACTTTATTATAAGTAATTCCAGGAGGTAGTGATAACTCGAGCTGAATGAAAGTTTCACGTATTCCGTAGCACTTTTGAGTAATATTTCTCTTTTTCGTAATTCCAGTTATTTTAATTATCCATTTGAATCATGTAATGCCTTAATTCGTGAAATAGTCACACTAAATATCACTCGAAGTGCTGTACTAGCCGGTAAATTCACTCTTCGCTACGCGAGGAAATGGACACGGGCCCGAATAAACACGGCCCCGAACACATGATGTGTAGAAAATGTGAAGAGGGCATTTGATGGTCATGATCGTCAGGAAGGACACATGAATTGATTCTCTAGAAAAACTTAGTCGTGAGCGCAAGTAAGCGGTTGGTGAGGTGCGATCGAGTTTTCAACGTAGGCTGTGTTTTATGTAGATTATAGTAAGCCGAGAATATGTTTAGTTTGAAGTTCGAGACCTTGTATACATTGTGATATTAAATTCTAATCGGGTATTTTGATTAATATAATGGAGGAAGTTGAAATTAAACAGACTCCATGTTTCGAGGAGAGATACAGTAGGTAGCTTCGTAGATGAAAGAATTTTTCAATATTTTTACAATAATATAGTCAGTCGCAAGTAGGTGTTTCATACGAAACACAGATAGGGAAAGTCGCGACCGTGTGTTAGATTTGTGGGAATATTAAATCTAATTATAGCAATCGTTGAGGATATTCTGAAACATGTTTATTTAGGAAAGGACACGAAACTTGGTTCACCAAGGATTCCGGGGACTTCATTTTGCCAGTCAGCCGAGAAGCCAACAATAAAGATTACAAACATAACTATGAACGTAAGCTTACGAACTCTAAACAAACCCGTACGGTGTTTCAATGTTTAAAGTGAAAAGAAATTCACGTAAATTTGACAGAACTGCCATGTATTATCATAATAAGAATAAATGTTAAATTTGTATTATTGAAAAATGTGAAATTTGTATTATTGAAAAAAATATTGATAATTCATAGTAGTTGCCAACAATCTAATAATTGATTCCATTAATAGAACTTCCAGGAACTTTCAGGTTCTGTATAGAATCATACGTCCACATGCAACAGATAAGGAGTGTATGTTGTATGTCGAACCCATGCTCAAAATTGGTAGGGAATTTAATAAATTAATAATTCATTTTAAAATAAGCAGTAGAGAACTGATAAAATTATCACAAATTGCTAGCCTACAGCGGAGTTTGAATAGAAGTTTTATAAATTTATCACATTAGAGATACATGAAGTTTCTGTATTAAAAACGTTTTAAAGAAGAAAATACATCTAGAATGTAAATTTTAACGTTAGAGATTTTTTAAAATTATTTACATTTGAGTAATTTTTGAAAAATTAAAAGAATACATTGAAATGGCTTTATGCCATGTTATTCGGTGCATTTCGTACTATTCATAAAAAAGTATAAAAAAGTATTTGGCACCGTTTTTAAGAAAATCTAGTTTATAATATTGCCCATATTTCACGAAAATTGCGCGAAAACTACTAATATTTTCAAAAAAATACCTAACATTTTTGAAAGAATATATTGTGGAGAACAAATTTCATATGATAATAGAATCTATTTTCAAAAATGAAGTCTCAAGAGGCTGTTTAAAAAATCTCAAATACTTGTATTTTTTTAAAATTTAGGATTAGCACTGACCTACGCCATCTTTAAAAGTTTAGTTTAGTCTATACTTAAAAATTATATATAAATATCAATTTGAAGCCATTTTTAAGAAAATTTTGAAAATGAACGAATTTTGGTTTGTTTGTAAAGAACGTCCCAAATTGAAAGACTTCGTTTCAAAATCGCAAGGTTTTAAGGCTGACCAGATAGATCGGGGAACATTCATTTTGGCAAAAATCCCGCAAATACTTTAGGGGCTAGTGTTGTTCCGACGGACGGACGGACATTCTTCACTGTATCAATTTGTATGTATCAATTTTTGTGAATCGCCACAATTTTCATTCATCGGCTCTTCCTTCAATGTCTTCTTTTTTATTGAGACATTACCAGCTACACTACGAACTTTCACGAAAGGGTTTGTTTGCAATATATTCAGATCGTGCACGAATGTAAACTGTGCCTCAACCTACAGAATTACAGAAATTATCATGAAATTTCTCAGAGATTGTAGTAATTTATTCATCATAATTTCCCTCATTTTTCCCTGATACGATTTTGTAGAAATTTAGTAATACTAGTTTGATACTTTTCTGATCACCGAAGTTGAAGATAATATACATCCTGTCGATGTATTATTTTCAAAAATGTGCCCAAATACATAGGTATTCCGTTTAAGAATTGCTCTTTTTTCCATATAAAAAAATCTAGAGAGTTACGAAATGTATTTAGCAATTTGTTCTTGGAATTATTAACGCGATCTCTGTCAAATACGTACACATTTGTCTTCTTAACCCGGGAATAATTCACACTACTTACTGTTACAATACTAAAGCTGTGAAGTGTTGTCTTCTACCACAGTAGGGTAAATGTCAACCGCGATCCAAGGAATCTCACCCAATATTATGAAAACAACTAGTAATGTAACGTAAACTAACCGAATTCACTAGATTGATTTTAGAATATTTCCACAATTATTTCAATGTTAGTCATATTCAAGAGACGAAGCGAATCAATTGAACAAGGCAAACAATACGAAATACATCAAAAGACAATTAGGTACCAACCAAAATTTAGCAAAAATAATGATATGCGTTTATTTTAGACACAGGCACTGTACGACAGATTGAGTATTGTAGCGCGTGTACACTTCACCGTTCCTTCCTGGTTTGAGACGACACATGTCTAATTAGCATTGTATAATCTACATTTTTCGGTTTCTTTATAGCATAAAAATCTGTGGTGCAGTAACTACTGCCTCTAGAAATATTTCCAAGATTATAAGCACACGAATTAAATTTACTGTAGACGAATAACTCATGGGATAACGGCATGATCATCTGTTATTAGCGAGTGCAATATTAGAATTTATGTCCAAGTATAGGAGATAATACCCGGCATTTGATTAATAAATGTTTCCACCGAATTTATGTGATTATATGCACAAATTTATATTACACCACCCACGTCAATTAGGGTCGACATACTACGATATTTTCTTACCAGGAAGAAACCATCCGTTACGAAGTGCCACATGACTCTCTCAACCATAAACTACGTTACATAAAATATTTTTTCATCATACATAAAACGCGATTTCAGATGTGGCGAACATGATAAAAAGGCGATATTTCTCGTGCCCTTAATCGGAATGTGGGAGCTCTCAAAACGAGAGGAAAGCGAAGCCGATCGCGCCCACCCATTTTCGTGCTGGCTCGCCGGTCCTTGACCCCGACCCGCACGTATTAAGAAGCACTCGTTATAGGCGGTCGCCGACGCCAACCGGCCATCGAAAACCAACAGCAGGCGCGGGGGTCAAGTGCTCATTACTGCAATCTGGCGGAGCGCCGCGGAGGGCGGTGGCGATGGCAGGAGCAACGGCAGTGGCGGTAGTAGTGACGGTGGCAGTGAAGGCGGCGGCGGCGATTTGGTGCTAGTGGAAATGGTGTTGGCGGTGGTAACATGGAAGGGGGGCGGCGACAGGAAGGGCGGTGGAGAGGCGGGGCGGAGGCGGGAGCCTGGGCAGTGGCGAGCAAGGGACAGTGGCGTCGGCGGGGAGGGATGGGATGGGATGGGATGGGGCGGTGTCGGTAGCTGGCGGAGGGGGGTAGAGGCACAGAGGGGAAGGGGCCAAGCGCGGGGGCGCGCAATCACCGCGCCGACTGCTATGGAAATCCATCACGGGCGGGCGGCGTGCAATCTCGTAGGCACGCAGCGCCAACATCACGCCGCGCCGGCGCGCAGTGGAAGCGTTGTGCCTTTCGCAAGTGCAAAACATCTCCGGAACTTTTGCTTCTGATTTGTTTCACTGACAGCATCCGAGCTCAAACAGGGCATCTTGGGCATTATTTTGTAATCATTATTTCATCGGAGGGAAGACATCGTTAAGAAAATAGTTAAGGAAACACGTGTAGTATGTGAAAACAAATACGAAAACAAATTTTTAGATTCTATGAAAGTCACTTTTGATATTAAGAAATGTCCATTAATATATTTCTCTAAATATTGGTTTTCGCAATAATCATCATGCGAAAAGAAATAAGATGACGGTTGCCTATTACCAGCCCACCACGATAACGATGGCAGTTGTGAACTGGCATGAGAATTTTTTTCTTTTCATTATTAAAAAAGCTGGCCCGTGTGATTTCAACAGAATATGACGGTTAGTCCGTAACAAGTTGCTCCAGTTCTCACTTCTGTCTGTTACAGACAAACAGTCTGTACAGAAGGTGCTATAGATAAGGTATTTGTGTCTGTATGGTAAATCGCATCGTCAAGAGTTGTCGATGCTAAATCCCTCGCCTACTCTTCCCGCGTCGTCGCTCGCCAGCCTCGTTCGCCTCCGTCGTCCGCCCTCTCCCCGCCTCCGTTCCGCCGCCGCCTCCGTCTCGCGCCGCCCCGCCTCCGCCGCCGCCCCGCCGCTCCGTCTCCGCCGCCGCGTCTCCGTCCTCCGCCGCCGCCCGCCGCCTCCGTCTCGGTCTCGGTCCCGCCTCCGCCGCCCGCCGCCGCCTCCGCCGCCTGCCGCCGCCACGCCGCCGCCCCTCCGCCGCCACGCCGCCTCGCCGCCGCCTCCGCTCCCGCCGCTCGCCGCCGCCTCCGCCGCCGCCGCCGCCGCCTCCGCCGCCGCCGCCTCGCCGCCGCCGCCTCGTCGCCGCCTCCGCCGCCGCCCAGCCGCTGCCTCCGCCGCCGCGCCCCGACTGCCATGCTGCGGATCTGCAGCGCCCGCGCGCCTCACGCCCCAGCGCCGTCACTCGCCGCCATCACGCGCGAGCCTCCGCCTCCGCGCCCCGCCCCGGGACCCTGCGCCTCCGCAGCGCCTCCGCGCCGCACATCCGCTGCCCCGCCGCCGCACTTCCGTCGCGGGCCATTGCGGATCTGCAGAACGCTCACGCCTCAGCTGGCTCACGCCTCAGCGGTGCATTAGACGACCGTCACTAAGCGCAGAAGTTCTCACACTCTCCCGCTCCGGAGCCTGAGCTACGCAGCGCCTGAAGTACATTCCTTGTATGCCGCGCGCACATTGTCGCGCTCAATTATTTGAAAAACTTGACTTCATCAACATTTACCGTATTATGATAAAAGGTAATCCCAGTCGTCTGCAATAGATCACATAATTCTTTATAAACACAGGACGTAGTAGTCATCTTATTTGACTTAGCTAACTCAAAGGACGTTTTCAACACCTAAGAAGATAAGTGGCCATTGTTCAATTCCTCATGTCCCCCCAACGATCCTTTTTAGGAGAACATTTTCATTCAGACATTGGCCTAACAAGTTCTTGTGTGTCTCTTAATTTAATTCTGCCATCTGCACTTACCTTTTTGAGTTGAATTCTATTAACTTCTAGTACTTGAGTTGCTTCCAGTAGCCAAGCATTGCACAGTCCATTACGCCCTTCTCAAAATCTACTTTGAAACGTGAAAATACAATGGGTCGGAACAACAAAATATTGGCCTCTTCCTCGTTCTTCATTTTGATTAGATAATTCAACCTTGAGCCTCTATTGTTCAATTCTAGAGTAGAAAAATTAATTCTACAACAAACTCTTGTGGATAATATTTTTAGCACAATATATCGTGTTTCATTATAGATGTGAACACAAACTCCATTCTCATTCAAATATGATGTCAATGTATTTGCTGGTGAAATTTTGTGGGTCCTACGTGTAGTACTCAAAATTTTCAAAAGTATTTTTACATAGTCCGTGTAGGAGCATGTCTTTTGTTGAAACAATTTCACGATGGCACGAGGAAAGGACGGCGGAGGGGTAAGAAGGGCGCAATGTTCCCTCAGAAAATGTTAAAAGTGCTCCCTTGGCTTTACGTAATATGCCTTATATAAAAACTCGATTCATACATCTTATTTCCGTAAACATATTCTATTCCTGATTTTTCGCTTTTTTAACAAGCGATTTGAGATACTTTTATGACATTTACATAGACAAAACATAGCGGAGCTGTACATTGCAATGAATTTATGATTTTTTTCCGCACCTTGTGCCTTTCAATGTATTTGATACTTGTCGAAAATAAATGTCCCTGCTGATACCACCTGCTGTAGGGAATTAGTGAAATGAAGTGAAATATCTCTGAATATGGAATTTTAGACTTGTTTAGTTCTTGTAAGAATCCCCTCAATTAGAGTTAGAGAATCGTAGCAAACAGATTAGTAAGAATCTATGATTGGTGATGAACATTTCGTCAAATCAATGCGTTCTTGCCTACGCCACAGGTATGGAAATAGAATGTATTTTCCTCTCTGAATTTTCCGAATTATGAAAAGGGAAAGAAATATATACAAACTCAGACGGACGAAACTCACTTTTTCTTGTGTATGTCATTCTTCCTTTTCATGCATAACTAATGCAAAGATGGAAATCAGCCTCACCTGTAAGAGAAATTCCACAATGTAAATAAAAATTGACACACCATATTGATATATTTAGAACAACGATTTCCAATGGGGTGGGTATCGCACCGACGAGTGGGGGTCATTTTGAAGGGGCCAATGAAAATTAAGTCATCGACTGGGGTAGATCATCGAATGTGATCTGGGAACTGATCGCCAGAATCAATATCAAAATGCCACTGATAAGGGAAAAAAATTAAGTTGATTTTTTTTTCTTATAGGGCCTATACAACTACAAAAATCTAAAAATTAATAACAAAGTCGCTCCTCTTCTTGCGTATTCATGATTCATTATTAGGATATTCGGACATCTCAAAAAATCGTAATTATTCACAACATTATCCTATCCCGCAAGAAAATATTGTCACCAATACGCACTTCAGAAACATAATGTCAGTTCTTAAATCCGAACGATCAACAGACAACATTTTGTAACCATTACACAGCCATGAATATTATAAGCTAAGCTATCCAGAGCAGACGTATCTCCAATAATTATTGGAAATTTATATATTTACGAAGACATTTGATATGCTGAAATATCTGCAAGTCGTCAATGTGCAATTTTTGAGTTATGATTACGTTGCCAGCTGTTTGTTATGGAAAAAAAATGCAACGGGATAAATGGGACGAAAATATTATTTCAAAAGGAATACATGCAAGAAATGTGTGAGGAATCCCTGATGATAATAATAATAATAATAATAATAATAATAATAATAATAATAATAATAATAATAATATAATAGTTTTCATTCTCCCTCAGAAGAAAGCAAGTTAAACCCGGAAACACTTAAGAACTCGTTCAATAAAGATGTTTTATATGCTACTTATATTTTTTCTTATTTATCATTTATACAAGCCGTACAAAAGTTATATACCAAAAAAAAGCTCGTATCCACAACTCAAAAAATACTGAATGTCTTTCTCAATTTATCCGATCTCTTTAATAAAGTAATCAAATCGTCGAGATGCGGAACATATAAGGTAACTTAATAACTGCCACAAATCAGTTCACAGATATTTAGGACCTTCGAATTGTTCTTGTCCGATTGTCTTCTTTTTCTCGATAGAAAGTAAATGTTTTGGCTCTTCTCGTTAACCTTCCCTAAACCTTCTCTTCAAGGAAAATTTATTTCGTTTTATGAGGTGAAAATTAGTATACACATATCAAATTTTACGTAGGATAAAAACAAAATCACAGTTCAGCTTCTAGCTCTGTTCTGCTATTCACTGACTTAAATTAGAAAGTAAAGAATAAGCTAAAATATTTGCATTAAACATTAATGAAAAATATTTTGAAAATCTATTTATAGTGCATACAATTTTCAGACATTTTTCCAAAAGAAAGAAACGAATAATGCCAAAAGTAATATTGATAATGTTTTGTACTTAAATGTTTATTGCCACGACCTTAGTTGTGAAAGGCTTCATATCACATTGCTTCCTATACATTGTTATTGGTTCGTATTTCCATCCATGAAAGAGCTATTATCTGTATATCTGTCCAATACAAACGTTAGATTTTTACGTTTATTGAAATAACCAGAATAATTAATACTCTTTTTTCAGACTTAATGTTTAGTCGTTAATAAAGAGGATTGGCTAATGACGGGCTGTTGAACCCTTGAAATCTAGACGAACTGACATTCTGATTGACCATTCCTGAGCAAGAAACGCACTCAAAAAATCATGTTTTTATCGTCATTATCGACAAACCTGTTTTTTCACCTTCCACATCACTCAACCTGAAGAATCCCTACCATCACTTAATCTTGTATTTCCTCTCCGTCACTTAAAAGCTACTGCTCCTCCCGCATCACGTTTACCGAATTCGCCAGTTACGCAATTCATTTCCGTTTGCTTGTTTTAATCCGTTCGTTCCAAACTTTTTACTTTCTTTTTAAGAGAGCTTTTCTTTTTTCGTAGGCACCATCTTCGCCGCCTCCGCCAAACCCACGTCCGTGAAACCACCGCGATCCTGGCTCGTCCTGGCAGCCCAACCTCCACTGCCCTCAACCTCGCTTTATCGGTTCCCCTCAGCCGCCCCCCTCAGCCGCCCCCACCTCACCGCCCCCCCTCAGCCGCCCCCACCTCAGCCGCCCCCACCTCAGCCGCCCCCACCTCAGCCGCCCCCACCTCAGCCGCCCCCCCCAGCCGCCCCCCCTCAGCCGCCCCCACCTCAGCCGCCCCCAATTGAGCCAACCCCAAGTCAGACGCTCGTAACTCAGACGACCCTGCCGCCCCTCCTTCCCCCCCCCCCGCCCGACCCAACCGCCATCGCCACTCCCGTCGCCCCACTACCTCTCACCTCCGCCCCCACCGCCACCCCACCTCATGCACCGCCCTCTCTGGCCCCGCCACTCCCATCGACCTCATACTCTGCCCTGAAACCACGCCCCCACCCCCCGGAGTTGTACTCACCGGATATACAGCCACCCCCCCCCCCACCATCGGTGATTTTGTCTACCGGCGCCACCAGCGGCCTGCTCCCGGCCCGGCCCTGGCCTCGTCTCCGCCGCGCCGGCAGCAGCCCGCCTCCAGAGCGCTCGTTGCTCGGTGGCAGCGGAGCGCGACGGTGGAGGGGGCGGGGCGGACGCGGGCCTCGAACCCGGCACGCGGCCTGTAATCAGCCGCAACGCTGCGCCCGATTTGTTAGCGCGGCCAATATTCCGCCATTGGCGCGGCGGAGTGCCGGCCACGGGCGGGCGGCGGGGTGGAGGCGACGGCTGCCGGGGGCCGGAAAGATTGCGAGAGCAAGCACCTCACACACGGGTAGGTCCAGAAGGTGACGCAATGCGGCGAGTGATACCAAAGGGATGTGCATTTGGTGGGAAATTGTCGAAAGAGAATGGGCAGTGAGGTAGGAAGGAAGTAGGTTGTGGAATAAACTGTGAAAATGGGAAGGGGGGGAAAAGGAAATTGTCGAAAGAGAAGTAAGAGATCTGGGCAGTGAGTGTAGGAAAGAAGTAGGTTGATTAATAATTCGGAGGTCATCAATTAACTGAAGAAAATTAAGTGTAGTGAAACTATCTGGGACGTATGAGATAACGTAGGAGGAGCGAGGAGAAAAAACAAAAAAACAAGCGTTTTGCGTGGTCGGGTGTGGTGTAGTCTGGTAGGTGGGCCGCGTAAGCATTTCGCTTGGGCATGGGCATGCATGGGCCACTGGGCCATGGGCATGGGGCATGGGGCATCAGTGGATGGGGCATGGGGCATGGGGCATGGGGCATGGGGCATGGGGCATGGGGCATGGGCATGGGGCATGGGCATGGGCATGGGGCTATTGGGAGACTTGGTTGGGCAGCTTGGCTATGGGTTGGCTTGGCTTAGGGCTTGGGAGCAGGGTTGGGCGGGCTTGGGCTTAGGGCTGGAGCTTGGGGCTTGGGGCTTAGGGCTTGGGGCATTAGGGCTTAGGGCTTAGGAGCTTGGGCTTGGGCTTAGAGCTGGGCTTAGGGCTTGGGCTTAGGATGCTTGGAGCTTAGGAGCTTAGGGCTTGGAGCTTAGGCTTAGGGCTTGAGGCTTAGGGCTTGGGGCATTGGAGCTTAGGGCTTGGGCTTGGGGCTTAGGGCTTAGGGCTTAGGGGCTTGGGAGCAGGGCTTGGAGGCATTGGGCTTAGGGCTTAGGGCTTAGGGCTTGGGGCTTGGGGCTTGGGGCTTGGGAGCTTGGGCTTGGGCTTGGGGCTTGGGGCTTAGTTGGGCTTGGGGCTTGGGGCTTAGGGCTTGGGGCTTGGGGCTTAGGGGCTTGGGCTTGGCTGGCTTGGGGCTTGGGGCTTGGGCTTGGGGCTTGGGCTTGGGGGCTTGGGGCTTGGGGCTTGGGGCTTGGGGCGGGCTTGGGGCTTGGGGCTTGGGGCTTGGGGCTTGGGGCTTGGTGAACGAGAGGCGAGGACGAGGGCGGGGTGAGGGCGATGGAGAGGGCGGGGCGATGGTGAGGGCGAGGGCGGATGCGGGGCGAAGGCGGATGCGGGGCGGATGCGGGGTGGCGGGGCGGGGGCGAGGGCGGGGGGCGAGGGCGGGGTGCGAGGGGCGAGGGCGTGGTGCGAGGGCGATGGGCAAGGGCGATGGGCAGGGGCGACGGGCAAGGGCGAGGCTGCCGGTCAAGCGATCGTCGCCACGGCGGCGTGGGTGATCGGCGTGGGAGGCAGGCACCGAAGCGGAGCGACAGGGTGTACGAGCCAGTCTGCGATCGAAGATAACCAGGGAGAACTGACCGGCGACTTACTCGACACTAGAAACCTCTGTACAGACTGAGTTTTCAGATTGTTCAATTTTGCTATCACATTTATCGATTACAAAAAAGGATTTTTTAAAATTTCATTTATTCCATTGATAATTTGTTTACATGATTGATATATTAAATAATGTGAGCAGAATACAGCTCAATATCAAACGTTTTTAGTTATAAAAGACTTCGATAATAATCGTGCATATTAGTAATTTGCAAAGCGCACCGAAATTGAAAGAAAACTATGCAGCCTTCGACCATGTGAGAGATATCTATGGTTTCGTCAGATAGCCAGGCACTCGGGAAAAATCCAAAACAATGAAACAGTTTAGTTTTTTGACCGAGAAATGCAAATATTTGATTGCGATATTCAATCTATTCTCATACTGCCCATACTGAATTAATTCTTATACTGTATGTGTCATTGATTATGACTCAGCTGACGAATTTCGACGAGTCTCCAAGCAGGAGGTCGCGCGCCACTAAGTATTGCTATTCACGTGTGGCGTTCTGGAACAGCAATTTATTTTATATTCTTCGTATAGAAGCCAAAAGACTTTCTGTACTGAATATATCGTGTAGTAGGTTATTGTAGTATTCATGAAGATTTTAGTTGTTGTAGATCAGTGTGCATAATACGTCTTGAAAAACCTTTTTGTTTGATTTTGTTCAGCAGCATTTGGGTTGCTACAGGCCATCAGTAATAAATAATACAATACAATAATATCATATGGTAATACTAAATAATAGTACCAATGATTTCTTTAACATTTATAGTCGAACTTGAGCCATCACAAATGAAACATATTCTATTTTAGAAACACGAAAAAATCAATCAAACAATCGTTCAATTGTTTTTCAACGTCCTGGCAAGCTAGTTTTTATCATCGAAATCATTCGTTCATTAAAATTCATCATTGTGTAGTCATTTTCAGCACACTGCGAACGGCATCTCTTGGTATGAAATATGATATTACGCACAATACGCTTTTGATTGCTTCCTGGTTTCGTGAGACACTGTGCCACTTAAAGCATAGTGTCAAAAAAGTTTTAATAAAACAGCTATAAGTAAAACGAAATTCATTCTGGAAAGTTATTTCCATTTCAAGTATACTGCAGATTTAAGTCATCGTGGCACATATTTCTGCCTTTCAAGAGACAATTTGACACGCCTAGAACGGGAGGTTTTAGAGCCTCTCAGATGCCGAGTGGCAAGCTACGCCGGCCTCTTCCATAGGTGCCCGAGCGGTGTGTATACTCCGATTTAAACATAGCTGCACTTTGAGGTCACAAGCTGGAAGGAGAGGGTAACATTCATCCAATCGGGAGCTTTGTTAGGACTTGAATTTTCGGTATTGGAGATCCCGATTGGATAGCAATATCCCCCTCTCCTTCCAGCTCCTGAACTTTAACTGCAGGTATGTTTCAATCTGAGTATAGTGAGGTTGTTTGCGAACGGTTGACGCGCCGTGTTAAGGCGTCAACAGCCCCCGCCCCGAGGATTGAGGGCCGAGGCGGGCAGAGGTCAGGAGGTACGAGTGAGGGGGCGGGGTGGAGCCGGGCGGAGCGGGATGGGCGGGGAGGTGCGGGAGGCGTGGTGGGGCGGGGTGGGGCAGGAGTGGGGCGGGGTGGGGCGTGGTGGGGCGTGGTGGAGCGTGGTGGGGCGGGGCGGGGTGGGGCGGGCGGGCGGGGCTTGTGGGCGACGACAGAACGACACGGCGTCCGCCCCTGGGCGGAGCACCAGCGGACGGAGGAATCTGGCCACCGCCCACGCCACTTCGGCCGTCGTAACGAAGTCTCAGGGGACGTGGAGGTTGTTTCGAAGGACATGTATGATGAGAAGTCTAGAGGGGTTTCTAAAACGGTTTTTATTTTCGCAGAACGAGTTAGTGGTTGTAATGTAGAGATGAACTCAAATGTCAATGAAAGTAACAATTCGATAGATTTTAATTGAAAATTTTAAAGCTCTACAACCCATTAATCCCGAATTATTTTTGCTCCTTGGCGCGTGCGTTCATTGTCATCCTGCTCGTGCGCGCAGGGGCATTGTTGGACGAGCTAGTAACATCTTTTCGCAGCTTTTGTTGTCAATATACTAGAGTGCTCTGAAACGCGAAACCGTTGGTAATGTGCTCTTTTTTTTATTAAAAGTGGAAAAACCGTTGATATTAGCTTCTCTTTTGTTTGTCGTAATGTAGCCATAAAAGTAACCCTGAAGAAGGAAGTTGATCCGAAATAGCAAGTGTGAAACAGACTTGAGGGTTTTCTGATATGGTGGATGAATTTTCGCCTCGAGTTTGCAGAAGTAGAAACGTCCTAAAGATACATGGATAATACGAACGTTCTACGTTCTACGAACATAGAACACTCCAATAACAATTAGGGGAATGAAACTATTTAATGATTGATATTTATACTGTATATAAAAACAAATAATTCTCAGATAAACCTACGTATAAAATAATTATCCCTCTAGTTGTATTTTAATGTTACAATCACAATATTGAATGAAAGCAAAAAATCTTCCTAACCACTTTAAAAATAATCCACCTCACTGAGGCCCTTTAAATCTATAGTTCTTGATTTCTCTTTCACTACATTCCTATTTTCCTTACATCATAAAATGATCACCTAGAAAGATTGGTCCTTTGGAAAAGTCTCAACCGACGTAAAAATAAAAACGGAGTTCATTCGGAAAAGTGTGTTTGTACGAAGGCGAATGCAGGTACTTGCAAAGGTGGATGCGATCAGTAAGTTGTACCGAAATAAAAGTGTGCATCTGCGAAGAAACATCGACGCCAATGTTAAGTCCTCACGTATGAATCAGAATTGAAATGTGTATTGGAAGGACGACATTAAAGAGGAAGAATTGGGAAACAAAATGAACGCCCCTAAAAGCATCATGTTTCAGTACGAAGTTACAGATTCGTGCACTAAATGGACTTATTGCTACATTAATGTTTAACTCATTACGCATTTGTGTTAATTGCTGTAGTATTTTCATTGCTGTAACTATTTTACATAATTTAACCTCGTAATAGCCGTGTGAAGTGCGAGCAGATTTGCAGGGCAGTCGATTGCAAACGGAATAAATTAAATATATGTATAGTGATCAATTTTGACGGATGTGAACTAATTATCTAGCGAGGACCCCTTGCATAGATTACTAAAAACCAAATTATATATAAAGAAACAAAATAATGCTGGCATGCTTTGTCATTATTACGGGCAATTGTCTTTGTAACGAAATTAAAATCAGTTTTCAGAAATGACAAAAAATTGTGTATGAGTTATTTTAGTTTTAGTATGTGAGAGTAAGTATTATTGTAGAAGTACCAACAATTTACTATTAAAACTAATAATAAGCAGAAACAAAAATTTACAGCGTGTTCGTGATTTAATTATAGCAAACATGCTAAATAGCATAGCTTATACTATTATAAGAAGGAAAAGAAGCGAAAGAAAGTGCATATAATGTTCCCAAGACATGATGTGCCCAGAGCATGGCTGGGCAAACCAGAAGGCCAGGAATCTTTGAACGAAAGAGATGAAAAATCAAGACGCAAACGTTTTGTACGCCACTGGCCAGCGGTATGGAATGCTCCCACCTATCGTAACTCTGAATTGACTTGAAGTTTCGCTTCGTCCCTCAGCGTCTCCATGAAGTCGCCTCTTGAGTCGAGCCGCTTCTGGTTCAGTTGCCGGCAACGCCCTCGCCTACCTCATCGTAACGAAGTGAAAACTATAAACTTCGCGAGATTGGAGATCGGATAGCGCCCGGCGTTCAATAGAAGGTTCAGCATTTATTATGCTGAAAGCCTAAAGCTTTCCACCACCGCGCACCCGATGTTTTTCTGCACTTCACGCGCTCCCCGTGTTAATAGTCGGTAGGTAAACACACGTAGACCGTAAGGCAACCTGTGGTTATTATGACGTTATTGCTGTTATTATTCCGATACAAAGAAAATCGGCGGCTTCTAGACAGAAGCGAAGCGGCGCGCTCTCCTGCGCCGGCGGCGGCGCTCGATAATACCTGCTGTCGATAGTCGATAAATCTGACGCAGATCGTTGCAATCGATATCGCAACGGTCGATGTACCATTGTTTGCAAACAGTTTCAGGACATTACGAGCAATGTACGACCGGTTGAACGAGTGGCAACTGTCTTCATCTTCCATCAGTTTAAAAGAGTACTTAGAATTTACTGTTTAGATTTACTTTCGTCTTGGGTAACTTTGAAATTTCAGTGCAGCAAAAATTTACACGATTACTGCTCTATTGAAAAAATCAATTTAACACATTAATCTCATTATTATCGTATTTAATATTTTAACAAATAAAATTTACAAATTAGACGATTATTTATTTATCGTAACTATCTAGTGAGGAGCTTCGCCCATTCAGCTCGTCCTGAGAAGCCTGCCCGTAGTTGTTCTGCTCATACCTCTCGCTCCTTCCACTCCTCTCGCCCTTCCACTCCTCTCGCCCTTCCACCCTCTCGCTCCTTCCACTCCGCTCGCTCCTTCCACCCTCTCGCTCCTTCCACTCCTCTCGCTCCTTCCACTCCTCTCGCTCCTTCCACTCCTCTCTCGCCCTTCCACTCCTCTCGCTCCTTCCACTCCTCTCGCTCCTTCCACTCCTCTCGCTCCTTCCACTCCTCTCGCTCCTTCCACCCGCTCGCTCCTTCCACTCCGCTCGCTCCTTCCACTCCTCTCGCTCCTTCCACTCCTCTCGCCCTTCCACCTCCTCGCTCCTTCCACTCCTCTCGCTCCTTCCACTCCCTCTGCTCCTTCCACTCCTCTCGCTCCTTCCACCCTCTCGCTCCTTCCACCCTCTCGCTCCTTCCACCCTCTCGCTCCTTCCACCCTCTCGCTCCTTCCACTCCTCCTCGCTCCTTCCACTCCTCTCGCCCTTCCCCCGCTCGCCCTTCCACTCCTCTCGCTCCTTCCACTCCTCTCGCTCCTTCCACTCCTCTCGCTCCTTCCACTCCCTCGCCCTTCCACCCTCCTCGCCCTTCCACCCTCCGCCCTTCCACCCTCTCGCTCCTTCCACTCCTCTCGCCCTTCCCTCCTTCGCTCCTTCACTCCTCCGCTCCTCCCTCCCCTCGCCCTTCCCCTCCTCGCTCCTTCCACCCTCCGCTCCTTCCACCCTCTCGCCCTTCCACCCTCTCGCCCTTCCACCCTCTCGCCCTCCACTCCTCTCGCCCTTCCACTCCCTCGCTCCTTCCACTCCTCGCCCTTCCACTGCTCTGCCTGTAGGCTTGCTCCTTCCCGACCGCCTGCTCCTTCCGCCCTACTTGCTCCGCTAGGCTCTCAGGGTTCCGCGCCAATTTTTAAGCGTCGTTTGTGTAAAACTTCATAGAAAATTTTAAACAAAAAATTAGGAGCGGTTTTTGAGAATTTTTTATTAGTTGGATTATCTTCAAACAGAAATTACTCTTTTTTTTTTCAAAAAACTTGTCACGGGCTTATTTAAAAGTTGAACAAAAAACGGAAAATTTTTCGAAGCATAGTTTGACTTCGACCGATAAAGTTTACATCAGCCAACACGAGGTAAGGTAGGTGAACGTTACGATGACGAGGAATTACAGGTATAAGATGATAAGATAGGCTAGAGGAAGATGAAGGGATTCTAGACGAGACGAGAGAAGAAAGTAAAGTGCTAGACGAGAAAGACGGGACCAAACGAAGCAGGACAGGAAGAGAGTCCAGACGATTCGAGGGTGAACATTTGGAGCCAGTGGGATCGAGGGCAGACGAGATGAGGGCAAACGAGTCAAATCTGGTCACGTCAGAAGGAATCTGATCAAGAATATTCGGCGGAGAGTACGAAAGGGTAGCGGCGAAGAGGGAAGATGCGGCAAAAGCGCGGGGGGGGGGGGGGGGGGGGGGCTCGAACTGGGACGCGAGGTCTCCCTCCATCAGCGCCGCTCGCGACAGATTAATAGGGCGCCGCGCGGGTGTTTACGGAGCCGTAACTCGTGGGCCATTAGAGCCCGGGGCGGTCGGGCGACAGGTAGTGCGGATGCCAAAACAGCGGACGGCCGACCACCCGCGCGCCGCTCTCCCGCCCACGCCTCGGCGTTCCCGCCCCCGCCGCCGCCATCGCTGTCGCCAGACGTCGTCGAATCCATCTTACGCTCTATCTGCAACGCCCATCGCCCCTGCCACACCGAACGTCTCAACCTCTTCTGTCGCCGCCATTATCGCCTCATCAACTCGCCCCCCCTCATCATTGCTCGGCTCTGCGGCACTCTCGCCGCCCTCTCTCTCCAAACACTCTCTTTCCCTTTTATTACGTCTCTCCTAGTTCACAAATCTTATCTAACTCCAACGTATTGTTTCTTTTTCTTAGTCGACGGACCTGTAATTGTCTTTCTTCACTTCGACCTATTGTTGCATCCATGGAGCGCCACCCTCTCGCCATTGCCCGACTCGGTTACACTCTCTATCAGAATTTGTCTCCTCTCCAAGCACTTTCATTCTTTTGTTTTGTGTCCCCCTGATTAAGTTGCACTAATATTGTCTAACACTTTGATATTGTTTCGTTTACCTTGTCAACATATGGATAATCGACTTCATTCACTTACTCTTGCCTTACAGATATTAGTAGGGCAAATAGTTTTCACCCTGACCTGAAGAGAAGAAAGATGAATATTTTTCAATTTGCACCGATATGCAGGCTCCCCTTTCGATAATAATAACTGTCAATGTTCAGATAAAGTCTTAAACTTAATAAACAAAGTATTGCTGTAGACTCAGACTTTTTGTTCAAACGAATTGTTCCGATTTTCAGGAACGGTTCTACTCAACACTTCTTACTGAGTCTGCTGCAATATTCTTTATCTTTGTGCGACTTTTTGTTTCATGCTTTATTTTTTTTCTTGGCACTACCCAATAATTTATATCCCATGTGTCTAAAATCTAAGATTTCTCGCATTACTGCACACATTCTGGGTCGAGGAAGGATTATATGAAATTGGCAATGCCCTCCACTGACTATGTAGAGATGTGAATGGAAATCGGATACAAAATGATTCAGGACCAGCGGTAAATGACTTTTCCACTGGTCCTGAAATTAACCTGAAATGGCGACCATAGATTGCAAGTCTATGACATTCTCAACTAGACAATAGCTTTAACCAGTTCAATAACTTAACTGATAACTGAGTATTGCCTACTACGGGCTCTTAATTTTAGAATCGATCAGAGCAATGCAAGAGACTTCCAGTCTCAGGCGGTGAGGTCTGCAGTGAACTGGCTGGCGCGAGTGCAACCAACGCAGTAGCCGAGGATGGCGCGGGGCGCCTGACACCCATCACGACAACCGGGGTGCAAGGCGACGCGGGCGGGCGCGGGGCGAGGGTGGCGTGAGGGGTCGGGAGGGGCAGGCGCTTGGTGGGGAGGGCGGGACAGAGCGCGAGTTGAGGGCGGGGTGGAGAGGGACGCGGGGCGGGGGAAAAGATAGGACGGAGGTGGGCGCGGGGGCGGGGCGGTGAGGAGGCACGGAGACCTCCGCCTCTGCCGCCCCCGTCGTGCCGTGCACGGAGGCGGCGCGGGCGAAGGCGGCGGTGGCGGCGGCGGCGTCAGCTCGCTTTGTGAAGAGACGCGGCCGGGGGCGGAGTGGGCGGCGGGCCGGCTCCTCCTGGCGGCCCTCGGGGAGGACTTCCAGCGGCGGCGGCGGCGGTTCGTTGGGCGGCGTGCGGGGGCGGCGGGGGCGAGAGATTTACGTCCTCCGGCGCGCGGCCGGCGCCGCCCCGCCCCCGCCCCTCGCGATTCCATCTCCGACCCCGAGGCCCCCGCCCTGCAGCGCCGCCGCCACAGCCGTTCGGAAAGCTGTCCTGTTCGGGGAAGCGATCGCTCGTCCGGAGGGTTTTCTTCGGCCCTACCCGCCGCTTCGTAGGGTTGCGTGGGTGTAACGAGTGGGGCAGGCGTTTCCAAAGTCTCTTAGCGTCACTTCATTTTAAGGATCCCAAAGTCAGTTCGTAGGAATGAAATGTGACGAATACTAGAAGCATTTAATTAACTTCCATTGTTCTCACCTTTTTCTTAAGAACCAAATGCCTCATCCTATTATCAACTACAATTATCGTCTCTCTTTACACTAGTGGCTCTAGTTAAATTGGCTTCCTCTGCAGCATGTCGTCTGTGAAGGTACAGAGAGAAAATGAAAACTTAATAATGCTTTCCTCTAGCATTGAAAGGGAATTTAAAAAAACATTCTACAGAATTCTAAAGATTTATTTACTTTTCATTCTATCACTTGTTCTATTGTATCAGGTTACATACGTAAACGTTAGTATTTATCACTGAGAGATCGAGCGTTATAGCTATTGAATATGTTACAGTTATTCGATGATATTTATTGTTTACTTGAAATGGTTAGTAGGTATTTCTTAAGGCACGAAAAGATAGCAATAGATCTTAAGTTTACTTGGACTTTCCAATATTATAGTTATAACTGAATCCTTCATAATAGACAATGCATCCTTTCGATGTAACTAGTTTCGAAAGTGAGACTTGAATCGTAATAGCGCATGTTAGGGATTAAAAAGATAAACGTCGTTTGTCAGTATCACAAGCAAGTGAATGTTTTCTCAAAATTAGTTATTTATAATACAAATAGTAAAAGTATTAATTTAATTTTGCGAGTAGGAAAGTTTGCGAGGCCTATAGGCTGAGTGGCACAATGCTACGAACAAAATATAAACACTTTTACCAGGTGGGTCAAGCACTACTTGTTGATAGCCTCACTGACACGCATTTTATTTTAATTCAAGTATAGAAATCACTGAATCATACATTAATGTTAAAAATAGCTGCTGCGGTCTGACGAAAGTATTTTGTTTTGTTTAACTCATTGACAGATTTATCCGAACACTTTAGCATTATCTCAGGTTTATCACTAACGGTATGCATACCCTGAAAGAACCACGTTTACTAGTGGTTGTCTAAAAACAGTATTTATTGACAAAAATATTCAATATTTCTCGTAGCATGAATATTCGTTTTCGCAATATTAGACAGACGAAATTCTTCCGAAGAGGGTACTTCTTTCTTGATTTTTCTTTTATTCTTTCAGAATGTAGTATAGCCATTATTGTTCCATGATACGTGCATATTTCTATGCATTTACTATGAAAATGGAATGTAAGTAAGAAAATGCGATTCTTGATAACTTTCCGGTTAGAACCTGCGTAGGATTGCTTCGAAATACGCCATGCGCTGAAGACAGTTACAAGTACCAGAATATAAATGAAAACTGCGAACGCCTCATCTGCAAATAGATTAACTTGTCGTTCTTGTGGCACGAAGCGAGTTAGCAAATGCCATATATTATGTTGCACATTGAAAACTTTTCAGCGTTTACCTAGCATAACATGCGGTACTTTCAGGCATAGTATGCTAAATGAAGTACATTTTGACACGAGTACATGGAGGTTTCACATGAAGCAGGTGAGAATTGCAGAAACTCGTTAAGTGGTGTGTCAAAGTGAACAACGCGCAAAGAAAAAAAAAACTAACATATTTTTCACATGTCGACACATGGTAGAATATAAAGTTATAGGAACAAGAATATAATTACAACCCTTTCTGTTTGGAAGAGTGTGTACTTAATTTACTTAAACAAATGACGCTGAACCTTTAGATAATACAATTATTTTCCATTTAATTAGGTTTTGGAAAAAAGTAGACAGATGCACATCAATCCATTTGAGCCATTTCTATCTTCAAGAATAAACACAACTAGTGTTTTACCGAAAAATTTTCTTGAGAAATATGAAAAGTGTGAATGTATGCAGCACATCGTCATATCATAGCGACGCAAAAGGTTATGGTTTCGTTATACTATCAACACCTCCTATTCAATTATTATTTTCCCGTATTGTTGTCGCTCACGATCTCACAATATTGATTTCAAGCACAATGAATCCTTCATGAAGCATAATTCTACAACATAGAGTATATTTGCATGATACGCGAATTAGCACAATAGTAGAAAACAAACGTGGGTTCTTAAAAAATTACCTCGGTCACCTCATACCACGACAATCGTGAAGGGGCAATTCTGATTACCTCATACCTCGACGCACAGCCTTATGTACGCATGCTGATTTATGAGTGGTGGAACACCTCTGTAAGAAGCAAAGGCCACTCATGGTCAGATCGCAGCACCACGTTTATGAGTGCGGGAGGGCAACTAATGTAGCCCGTAAGCTAAACTAAGCAAGAACGAGGAAATCACGTAACCATGTTTCCAACAGTCGTACAAATTTCCTTCTCCCTGTCTTCATGTTCGCAGGAATCCCTTCCCGGGGCATCAACGTCTAACTAACCATTAACGTCTCCGACGACTCCAACCACTCTGTTTCAGCTTCAACCTTCCTTCATCCTTCAGTCATCCTTCAGTCATCCTTTTCTGACATGTGGACTACGTCGGGACCCCTTCATCAACAGATAAATGTTGAAATTCAAACCATGTTTGCCAATACTCTTAAAATTTCTTCTTGTAAAATAATTACACCGTTTTAACTGTTACAATTTCCATAGTTTTCCCACCCCCAACGCATTTCTGATCAGAAAATGACTTTCTTCAAGAATACTCTCGTTAAAATTTGCTCATTACGCTGATATTTGTGTCTTCTTATTCGAAACTATTTTATAAGCAGAAAATGAAAGTTATACACTTGTCTTTGGTACATACTTTAATTTTGGAGATAACAGTTAACTAATCGTTTGTCCTCGAAAGTTTCATTCATAGATTTTTATTCAACAAGATGTAAATTAGTCAATGGTTCAACGAATTCTAGAGCATCTAATATCGAAGTTAACTTAAGTGTGAAATTCTAGAGTATTTCTATGAAGTAATATAGTCGAGTACGCTTTATTGTAATTTGCCAATATTGCTAGCGATAAGAAACTATGAGGCGCTTGTTGAATCCGAGTATAGAATTCTATCCTCTGAAGACGAATAGGCATTTTTAGGCTGTAATGCTGAAATTTGTATCTCAAACACTATAAATGTGGTTCCTGTAATATCGTTTAGTCATGGAATGAATATATAATTAATTCCCAGTGATTATGTCAAAAAAGTAAAATAGGCAAAAACCCGATGTCTATTCATGACGTATGCGTCGACGATTTGCGTCTTCCCTCGAACGCCATTACAGACATGGTCGCGGAGTCAGGGCGCGTAACAAACACACACACACACACACACACACACATCCTTCGCGTTCGTGCGAGCGAAGGGTTTCCCAGGCCGTCAACGATCCACCACTGACGTCGCCGTTCGCGCATTCCGCCCCCGGCCCGCCCGGGGGCGGTGGCCCCGGGCGACCCAAAGGCCCGACGGCCCCTCCCGCCCTCCGTCCGCTCCGCACCGCCGTCAGTAGCGCGTTAGTAAGCCACGTCCCCAGCGCGAGCTCGTAGGTTTTTAAACAGGGTACTTAAATTCCACACTTAACGTCGCGCCCGGCCGGCGGAGCGCTGCCAGCTATCAATAGCTGGACGCGCTGCACTAAGTTACGCCGCCAATTAAAGTAAAACAAGGTTCTGGCCATTGTGAATATTTATCGACGTGTCGGCGGGAGGCGCGTCGCCGGGTCCGGACGGCGGCGGCGGCTACCTGTGGGAGTGGCGCCGCCCCCGTAGCATTCCTGCGGACGCGGCGCGCGGGAGAGGAGAGACAGCGTTAGACGAGGCGGTGGCAGCGGAAGCGGCGATGGCGCGCTGGCTGCGGGGGCGGAGACGAGAAGCGTGGGGGGGGGCGCGGGCGGGGGCGCGGCGACGGAACAAAAAACCTCGCCGGTTATCGCCGCCGCTAGTTACCTGTGGCCCGCGGCGGTGCGGGGGCGAGGCACGCCGCTGCTGCCGCCGCCACCGCCGCTTTAATTAGAAGCTGCTCCA
This sequence comes from Teleogryllus oceanicus, assembly GCA_964035755.1. Taxonomy (NCBI): domain Eukaryota; kingdom Metazoa; phylum Arthropoda; class Insecta; order Orthoptera; family Gryllidae; genus Teleogryllus; species Teleogryllus oceanicus. Next base: position 129,326,550 of record CAXIVR010000005.1, on the reverse strand, counting down.
TCGAGCGACGGAGATCGAGCGACGCCTGCGAGTGAGAGGGGCGAATGCGCGGGCGCCCGTCCGTCGCGCGGCCTTCAGCTGCCGGCCGCGCCGCCCCCGCGCGCAACTCGCACCGCTCCCGCGCCACCCACACCTCTACCTCTCCCCGCCCCTACTACCCCGCCCCGCTCCACCCAAACCGCATGGACCTCGCAGCCCCGGTCCCGCCCCGCGCCGCCCCGCGCCGCCCCGCGCCGCCCCGCGCCGCCCGCGCGCCGCCCCGCGCCGCCCCGCGCCGCCCCGCGCCGCCCCGCGCCGCCCCGCGCCGCCCCCGCCGCCCCGCGCCGCCCCGCGCCGCCCCGCGCCGCCCGCGCCGCCCCGCGCCGCCCCGCGCCGCCCCCGCGCCGCCCCCGCGCCGCCCCCGCGCCGCCACCATCTCCAGCATGCTCCGGCCCAACCCCGCCCCCAGCCGCCTTCTACCCCGCGCCGCCCCATCGCCGTCAGCGAGACCCCCTCCCTAAGCCACGCCCCCTGCTGAGCTCTTTGTCCGCTTCCCACGCGCTGCGGCAGCTACCGGTCGCCCCGCGCTCTCAAACATTTTTTTCTTTTGTATTCACCCCTTCACAGTACTGCTTTACGGACTGTTTATCGTCTATGAAGTGGAACTGTTTTGGCGTAGGCCGATATAAATAAATTTTATTAATTTCTAATTGTGAAGAAGTTTATATCATTTAAGGGAAAATATATACTTAAGTTTTTAAATTAAAATTCTATGTAAATTGTTCCCGTTAAATTTACTGCGCATTACCAAGAATAAAGAAGTTTAATATTTCAATTAATTCGATTACTTTCTTAAGTTTTTAAATTAAAATTTATGTAAATTGGACTTGAAGTCCGCAGCCTTCGGGAGCCCTCGGCCGACCCGGGACAATAAGGCGGCAGCATAGGTGAAACAGGCGCAAGCCACAGACTTTCTTTTAAATTTCATGTCTTTGAATTTATCCCACCAATCTAATTTTTCTAAACTACAAGAAGCTTTGCGAGAAAGAAGAAATAATGCGAGAAAGTAGTGTTTTGTAGCGCCACTAGTTTATAGAAATGGATTTGAGGCGTTGTTTTGTCGTTCATTTTTATTTCATCAAAGAGCTTTTTCGGCCGCATTCCGGACATCTTCAGTGCGATTTTGAGGCGTTTGGGGGCCTCGGTCCAAACAAGACAACTGACGCTGTCTTGTATCGGCATCGGTATGAACATCATCCTTAACGATACCGATGTCCTTCGCTCTTATTTCTATGGAAACTCTTTGACAGCCTGAAGCACATGTATCAGCTTCCCATCTTTCTCATCGATGAAGTCCACAGACCAAAAGCGCTCTGTATATACATGTTACACTGCCGTCCGTGATTAACGGGCCCGAAGCGGCACTTAAACTGATTAGAGTAGGGAGGAAAGATGATGAACCGGTGATGCACAGGTCGTTGTCCGTAGATCAATTGACGACGTACTACTCCCCTGTCCACCCTGTTGGTATTATTATTACTATAACAATTATTATTATTATTATTATTATTACTATTATTATTATTATTATTTCATTATTATCATCATTACTATTATTACATTTTGTATTATTTAGTAAAAAGTAATATACATGTAAAAGTTCATGAATAACAGCATTACTCGTTCCCAATTTTTCATGTTTCTGCTAAAAAGACAATCAATATTTTTTTCAATACATATTGACTAGTTTAGACATTTACAATTGTTCAGTGTTTAAATTTGTTTGCAATAACTGTTTAGGTAAGTTGCAAGCACTAAATAAGCATTTAATAAACATTTCATCAGTGTTTTAAACAAGTATAAAATGTCTCACAATTGTCGAAAAGAAATCTCAAAAATAAAAACCAAAATCTTTCCTTGAAATAATGCGAATTTGTTTCTTCCAAATTGATGACCAAATAAAACTATGAGTATTTACTTGAAGGATAAAGAAACAACATTGTACTAAAGGGAGTAATTTCAATTTCCTCCACCATAAAGAATTCTCTCACAGAAAAATTTCGAGTACTAACAATATGGTACCTTAATCAATCACAGCTTAAATAAATAGTGTCTTTTATGGTTTCATTTATTATTTACCACCGAATTAGAATGCAGTTTCTTCCATATGCGAATTCTGAGTTCTCCAGTGTTTCGTGTATGCGCTCTCTCCAGTCTTTCCTCCTCTTTTTCTCGTGTCAACTCTGCATGTATCCTTCTTCCTAAAGTCGTTCCCAGTTTCATTTGCATAACTTGAATTGAGGATCATTCACTGGAATGTATGAATCACAGAGAACGGCGTTACATCTTTGAAGTGAATGCTATGCAAATTATAGAAAGAACAAAAGAAACCTTCAAATTTATTTTAGATATCCGATATGTTAGTTTTACAAATCGATGCTGATCTCCTTGAGAAATGATGCTTGTGAGATGTTAAGCTGACACCATAGAACATCTAAAATCTTCTTTGTATACAAGCCTGTACAAGACAATTGGAACGATCACATGATGCTAGATGTATTGCTGATGTCTCTGAATTCAGAGGTAGGCGATCACTTGCGGAAACCTGTACCAATTGTCAGCAATAGAGCGAAATTATTCAAAACTTAGTTGCGTCCACTCACGAATGCCTTCTACCTAACAACTGTGAGTTCTACGCAAGACCGGATTAATATATTGAACGGTCCGACGGACGACTAGGCAATAGGAGCTTTTTAATTTTGAATATCATTTAACATAAGTAATGAAAATGAGAAATAAAGTAGAACTATAACATTTGCGATTTGAAAACATTGTTAGAATACTAAAAAATATAGGTATACTATATTTTTACTATACGTTCGTGAAAACTTGCAATATTTTGATTTCTGTCGAAAAAAAACGAATAAACAACCTGTGACTCAACATTAAACTCAATAGTTTAGACAGAATAAAAGCTTGAATGATGGGACTTCAAAACCGTTTATAATCTAAAATTAAAAATAAGCTGATATTTCACACATTCATCCATTTCAGTTTAGTAGTCGCTGTTTGGTTGACTGAACAATTGGAAAATGTATTTTATTAATGTAAAAAGCATTTATTTGCAACAAAATCTGAGAAATGTAGTGTACTAAAATTTACTGTTCGACATGACTTTCAACTTCCCTTCATTTTATCTTGTTAACCAATGTTGAACCAGCAAACTGAAAATGTAAGAAGGTTGTGTTGACGTCTGATTCTATCAATAAGAGAATACGTATTATTACCTGGCCCCGTGCGAACTTCGCCAACTTTGTTTTATAATGAAAATAACTTAATATTAGATACTAACGTCAAACAACCAGTCTCTGAAATGTGCATTACTGCAGTACATAATCAGAAATGTCTGCGTGTTAACATTGTAATATAAGCGTTGAGATAAAATTGAACAGAAAATCAAATGCTACATCAACTATTTTATTGTGGAATATTTCTTTCCCTATTCTTTCAATTTCGTTTTAGATGAATTCCTAATTAATTCTTATATCTGAGCACCCATGCTACAGAGTAGGGACTACAGAAGAAATGTCCCACCTGTCCCCCGTTTGTCCCCACAAGTCCCCGCTCTGCCTCCGATCCGTCCCCCAAAACTCGTGTCCTCACAAAACTTGGATACCTAGGGAAATGAAAACCTGGTTCTGAGAGCATTTTCAGGACTCATAGTTACGAGTTATGCGGATTATTTTTGTGTAATAAATTTAAAAATTCCTAGTCTGGCAGTTCCAATAAATGTCATTTAGGGTAATTTTATCATGTTAACATTAGTGTTCTACTATAATACCTGTAATAATAGCAAGAGATAAATTCCAGGAAAAACTTTATTTAAAGCAAAATTCCTATTTTTAAGTGGTCAAACTTTTTTCTATGCGAAAACTCTTAGTGTTTTAAATATAATGATTTTGAAGATATTTATTTTTTATTCACGTCTTGAAAACATTAATGAAAATAAAACAAAATACATTAAACAATTCCTAAGAAATTGTTTGAGCAAGGCAAACATGTTTCTTGTAGAGGTAGTTCTGTATAAGATATTCAATACACAATTGTTCATGATATATTTACATCATTACCACTAATCGCAAGTCATGTACAGACCACTGCAAGCTTGATGATTCGACGACTCTGAAATATTAACTTCATTATTCATTCTTGTTCAAAACCCTCGTACAGCAATAAAGTTTCCCTACTTCAGAACTCGCACGGGTATTGCCAATGATGTCGAGACACGAATGCAAATGGAGAGATGAAACGGACCAGAGCCCAGCCGGAACGCAATCTCCAGCAAAACCCAGGCCATAACAAGAGCCATTACTACAATAACGGCGGCGCCTTCATCTCAAACATACGCGGCCGCAGTCGGTGTGTGTGTGTGTGTGATGTCATAAATCTCCCGCAAGAGACCATCCGCTCGAAGAGCTGCCGATACAGTAGTAGCTGAAACCCGTTCAGTAGTTTCCATCTGGTGTATGAGCACGGCGCGGGGCTGCCGGTGTATCTGGAGAGAGTAAGAAACAGCCATTTATCAGTGGTCCTCCAGTCGAGGGCCCTTGGCGCGATTTCTCCGCAGATGTCCGCACCCCGGCTGGCGGAGCGCGAGCATGGAATGGGCGGGCGGGCGGGTGGGCCGACAAGTGGCTGTGCGCACGACGTGGGTGGCGCAGTAACAACTGCCGCCGCCGCCGCCGCCTACCCCTCCCCCTCCCCTCCCCTCCCCCGCGTTGCGGCTTTGCTTCCGTCGGCCGTTGCCGCGCCTCGCGTCGCCACCCCCGTCTCGTCGACAGACGCCGCCGACATCGCCGCTTTCCCTTGCAGTCCTGCTACATGCACACGCGTTAACACCATATGCACAGTCCTCGATGCACTCACGGTGCCTCAGGGAGCCGTGTCAAGAGCGGGCTTAAGAGAGCGTCGCGGCGGGTGGGAAGTGTACAAGCAAAGACACGGATTCGCGTAAGGCCACAGAGGTTGTGAGTCGACTCGAAAATAATTTTGAGTCACTAAAGGTAAAAATATGAACGGTGCTTTTATGTGATAGCACCAATTAATTTAAAAGCTTTTTTAAAAAATAAATATCTTACTGATTGCAGTTACAACAGCGGAGATATTGATCGTTGAACAATATTAAGAAATTAAAAGTTAAGTATGAACCGCTTTTTTCATGCTGTTCTGATTTGCCGTGTGTATATTCTGACAGGTCAAGGCATTATTATTATTATTATTATTATTATTATTATATTATTATTATTATTATTATTATTATTGAAAATGCCACGTTTGTCAGTGTGCAGGTACATGATTTGTTGGATTTAAACATGAAATTAGTTACTTAGTAAATTCATGAAAAAAATTTCTTCCCGAAAAAAATGTTTTGCATATCTTACTGCATTGATTTGATTTCTCAAGTTATGACAAGAAATTCGAGATTTTACCTTAATGTAGCGCTTCTAGTTACATATACACTTTTGAATTAATTTAGAAGTGCCTGTTTTTATCATCATTATACCTCCCGTGGTTAACATCACAAAGGAAAGTTTTTTAAACAAATTTCTCATCATTCAATTTCAAGTCAGTAATTTTCAAGGTTTTGAACTTTTAATGTTTAAATCCTATACACCTTAAAGACAATATGACAGTTGAAAATTCTGAATAAAAAATATCAATTTCGCAGATGCTGTTATATTTAGATTGAGTGCTTTTGCAATATTTCAGCGTTCTTATCTGCCTTAATTCAATATTATTGTCATCTTCGTCTCCACCGCCGCCAGTAGTTTCCTGTGTTGCCTTGTACGTATCAACTTTTAATTTATTATCTTCATTACAAATCGACTCAGACACAATGTTCAGTTAATATTTTCTACCTTGATTTTTATATTCGTCGCTTATAAATATGAATAGTTCTTACTAACAATAGTAATCAATAAAATGAAGCAAATTTCTTTTGGAAGGCAAGAGGTATTTATCTCACCTGTTCACTTGGGGAATCATATGCATCCTCCAAAGGCATTTTAATATCTTCTCTCAGCATACTCGCTCTTCCTGTTGCTGTTAGTTTCGATTTAATTTCGGAGCATTATTGTCGATTTGAACAATTATTCGTCTCCTGGAATAACTTTTTCACCTTCATCTGTTTAAGAAAACGTAAAAAGGGCCACCAACACTAATTTTAATCATTGTTCATGTTAGTTGACATTCTATTTCTCTCAAAACTTTCTGTTCAAACAAAATTTTTCTCCGAGTTTCAGTTAGTGAAGCTACAAAATGCAGACTCTCATATTACTTGTAACGGCTACATATCATTGATGTGGTTATACCACTCTTAAAACATTAATAATTATCATTGGCGTCAATACGTAAAAAATAAAAATGTAAAAGCGTAAATACATAAATAAGTTAATAAGAAAAACTCGTAAATTAAGAAATGAGTCCATTATTGAGAAATGGAAATTGGTGTATGAAAAGTAACTGCGGAGGTGAGGTTGCAGATGATCTTCTACGGCCTGTTTCATTTCAGCAGTTAAGTAAGCCAAAGAGAGAGTGGAGAATAAGTGACATCCACGCCTGACGTAAACAAGTTCAGAACACTCCTTGATCTATAACACAGTAAACTCTTAGCACGAACTCGTTTAACATGAATTTCACCGTAACACGAACAAAACTTCAGTTCTGGCGAAGGATTATAGGTAATACGGACATAATACCCAAATAACATTAATTTTTATAACGCGATTATTTCGGTCCCTTAGAATTCGTGGTAATGAGGGTATACTGTATAACATTATTTTCAGTGTTCTGAAGATTTTTCCTAATTCACAGGGATTTTCTATCTGAAGACTTGGATATCATATTGATGTGTGCCTGTATTAACTGGTATATTGAATTTTAAAAGTGGAAATTCCAGCTCAATTAAAATGTTCTTTTCCTTCGAGTTACCTTTCTAAAAAAGACGTATAGAAAGTATCTTTTACTTTCTCGCTATCGGCTACGTAGTAGAAAGAAATTATGTTTCTGCGCGAAAGAACGGCAAATTTTTAGCAGAAATACTCTCACTATAGAGCCCTAGTTACGGGTGGTAAAAGTGTTTCCAGTAGCGAAATTTAGAAAACAAATCCTCTACCACGTGGAGTAGCTAGAATATTTGCTTTCTGGGCCCATGATACCAAAAATTGATTGACGGAAAACGTCTGTCCGTCAGTCCGCCTGTCCGTGTGTCCGTCCGTCTGTGACCAACGCTAGCGGCCAAACCGTTCAACGGATTTTCTCCAAAATTGATTTTCCCCAACCGATCTGGCTGAGGTCGCGGCCCCTTGAATTTGAAACCGATATTTTACTTTTTGGGGGTATTTTACATGAAGGTCCTGAGACATTTTCAAAATTTTCAGAAAAAGGCTCCATTGTTTTTAATTAAATTTCGTTGTTGGCTAGTGTAAAAACTTTTAAGAGAACGGTATAAGTCTATTTTCGAAATATTATTTTGATATTTCGAATTTAAAACCATTTTCCTCGCCATCATCGCCCGCCATATCCGCCATCATCGCTCCCGCCATCATCGCTCCCGCCATCATCGCTCCCGCCATCACGCCCTCGCCATCATCACCATCACCAATATTGCCCTCGCCATCATTACCCTCACCATCACCGCCCTCGCCATCACCGCCCTCGCCATCATTGCCCTCGCCATCATTGCCCTCGCCATCATTGCCCTCGCCATCATCGCCCTCGCCATCATGCCCCCGCCATCATCGCCCCGCCATCATTGCCCTCGCCATCATTGCCCTCGCCATCATTGCCCTCGCCATCATTGCCTCGCCATCATTGCCCTCGCCATCATTGCCCTCGCCATCATTGCCCTCGCCATCATTGCCCTCGCCATCATTGCCCTCGCCATCATTGCCCTCGCCATCATTGCCCTCGCCATCATTGCCCTCGCCATCATTGCCCTCGCCATCATTGCCCTCGCCATCATTGCCCTCGCCATCATTGCCCTCGCCATCATTGCCCTCGCCATCATTGCCCTCGCCATCATTGCCCTCGCCATCACTGCCCTCGCCATCACCGCCCTCGCCATCACGCCCTCGCCATCACCGCCCTCGCCATCACCGCCCTCGCCATCACCGCCCTCGCCATCACCGCCCTCGCCATCACCGCCCTCGCCATCACCGCCCTCGCCATCACCGCCCTCGCCATCACCGCCCTCGCCATCACCGCCCTCGCCATCACCGCCCTCGCCATCACCGCCCTCGCCATCACCGCCCTCGCCATCACCGCCCACGCCATCATCGTCCACGCCATCATCGCCCTCATCGCCAACGCCCTCTGCTCCACCTGTGCGGCGGGCGTCGCGGGCCGAGAGCAAAGCGACAGCGTCGCCAGACAAATCGTGGGAGGCGGCATGCGCTTGATTTAGTTCGCCCGCGGGCATACGCCAAGGGGAGGGCGGGGGCGGGGGCGGGGACGGGGCAGCGTTGGCGGCGGTCGCGGCGACAGCGGCTCGCTTGTACAGACCTAACGAGCTGCCTATTGCATACATAAATATCGGCTATTACACTGCGCCGCAGTCGTAAATTCACTGCAACAAGTGTATACACATAAATCGGCTCGACTGAGGCCGTGTCGGCGACGCGAGGGTGGCGCTGCGGGTGGCAGCAGGGGCGGCTGGGGGGCGGAGGGGTTGGGCGGAAGGGTGTGGCGGCGACAGTCGCTGCCGCGGGCGACGGACGCGAACGAACGCTCAGAAGTATGTATTCATGCGATTGCTCTCGTTTACGAAAATGACACACTTAGTTTTACGCGGAAAGCAATGGATTCATCATTGGGCAACGTCTCGGCGGCGGTGCGGAAGCTACTTTTTGCGGGAAATGTCGCACTCTTTTACTGAGTGGCAGACACATTTAAAAGCTTCAAAATTATTAAAAGGTTAATTATTTCCCTTCGCAGATTTGTTGTATTTTCGAAGAGAAAAATCCCCTTATTTTCGTTGCTAAGCGAATTCTTGTGAATTGATTGAGCTGAAATTGAAATATTGAAGATCTTTTATAAAATGTTTAGGAGTAAAGTTCTAATTTTATACATAGTTTTGAAGTTATAATAATAACGGATAAAATGTCTTTGGCCATCGGATGATGTTAATTAAAATATAAGTTGTCAACAAATGCAGTTAATACATTGTTTAATAAATTAACAAAATATTTCAGCTGCCACCACGGATTTTAGTATTTTAATAATATGTTGTATTTTCTTTAAGTACATTAATTCTAAATCTGGTCAGGTACTAATACTTAAAAAAGTAGTCTTTATATGGGATGTGCAAATCTTCGCTGCAAAAATCCATCGCTAATTTGTTGAAATGTATTGTCATCAGAATGCATCTTGTGCGTCTATTAGATTTTAACAATAATGAAAAAATGTGTAATTTGTATGCATAAGGTAACTATTATATCATGTATATGTTTGGTCATGTATATACTACTTACGTCTAGGATCCTCCAAGCCGAAGATGAAATTAATTTTTTTAATAAGTCTATAAGACGAAATTAAAAGTCTCTTTTAAAAGTGTCTAAGAAAAAATACTACAAATTTCTTGAGCTTCAAGGGTGGTCGAAAATACCGTTTTTACGTGAATCTAATACGCGCCTTTTTTTTACCACATATAACACTCAAAACAGTGGTGCGCATTAGATTCGAGTATATATCCGTTCCGTAGAATGCTAGTAACTTCATTTTTTTTGTGACAATTGATTTCGTTTATTATGTCACAATGGATTGCTGGTGTTTAAATATTCACTTCATTTATCATTGGTCTGTTATTGAGGGTTTTATTACGATATGGAGGGCAAACAGAGAAGTCTTATCATCCATTGTTGTATTATGTAAATTTAAATAAAATATGTACATTTATTCTGTCATTAATGTGCCATTACATATGGTAAAACTCTTATTTCACAATTTTATGTTTCAAATATGGGTTTCCCATTAGATTCGATGGCGCATTAAATTCGCGTGTATCTGGTAATCCCTTTTTGTCAATGTATATATTGTGGCAAATTGAATATAATGAAGTTATATGCATAAATACATATATGTCGCATATGCCCATGACTGTTAGACAACCCCGGAAATACAAATGTTTGGCAGGCAACGCATTAAAAACCACACGACTTCATATCAAACTTGTTTTTTCACCAGTGGACAATATGCGTTTTGATTAGTTGCTCCTCATTTATTCTGAATCATCCTGTAGTTTGGTTTGATCAAATTTCCCCAACAAAAAAAAATACATTTCGAGGAAGTTTAAAATTACATTAATGCATTACTATGTAAATCCCAAAACGAAGTACATTACCACTTTTAAGAACGTTGAACTGCACTTCCACTTATCTCGCTCCCCCACACACACTTCCACGTCTAATTGTTGATTCCAAGAAACCCTTCTCCACTCAGGGCAGGAAAACGAAGCAATAACTGTACCTCATCAGTTTCGCCGACGTTGTTTCTTTCGCGAGGGTAATTTAAAATCTATTTTATGTATCGAGAAAAGGACAGCCGACACGACCTTCCTCGCCTGGCCGCGACGAAATCTGCGCTACAACCCCTGCACGGAGGCGAGCGAGCGCAAGGGGGCACTTTCCACGGAACAAGCGCGCAAGAGAGGGGGAGGGGCGGCGGGCGGGACGCGATAGGCCAAGTGCTTGTTGCTGAAATTGCGACTCGCCTCATTAGCGCCTGCCGTCGCTTATCGGCCTTTGTACTCGCGAGGAACAGCGCCGGTGGTTCGGGGCCACGCCCGCCGCGCGGCGCTCGTGTCGCCGTATTAGACGCCTTGTCTGCGGGGGCGGCGGGGTAGGTAGGACGTGTGCGGGCGCGCCTCGGAGGCGGAGGCGGCGCGTGGGAGGGAATGGGGTGTGGTCAGGACGATTGCGGTCGGGTTGAAATGAGAAGAATTTACGTGGAAGGGGGCAAAAAAATTCGGCGTGGCAAGGGCCAGGAGTCGGGGCGGGGAGAAGGGGGACGGGCGTGGGAACGGCATGAAAGGGACGGCATGAAGGGACGGCATGAAGGGGACGGCATGAAGGGGACGGCATGAAGGGGACGGCATGAAGGGAACGGCATGAAGGGAACGGCATGAAGGGGACGTGGCGAGGGGACGGGGCGACCGGGCGGACAGGGAAGGGTGCGAGGTGATTAAAGCGTGGGGGACGGGGCGGTGGGACGGGGACCGGGGTGAAGGGGACGGCTGGGAGGCGGGGGTGGGTGACGGCGGGGGTGGACGCGGCGGTGGGCGGCGCGGGGAAGGGGGCGGGGCGGGGCGTGGGGACGGTGCGTGGCGGATGGGGACAGTAGATATCGTAGGACAGGAGTGCAGCGAGGGTGGCGTACGCGGAGATGGCGTCGAACGCTTTGCTTGTTACTGAGAGAGTAACCAATGGTTACAGCACAAAGAGTGACTAGCGAATGTACGAAGGCAATCGACAATCGACCTTGGGTGACACAATTCAAAGCTGCAAAGTAGCAAACCAAGTATAGGGCTTTCTATTTTAGCATTTGTACATGCACATGAATTTGATTTTCTTAAAGTTTTGATCATCATTTGCCTTTTTACTCAAACGTCTGGATACCATTTATCATTCGTATCAACATCTTAAATGACCGTTCGTCATTCTGACAAGAGTGAGAGATTTAAAGCTGTGATAGCAATGTTAATCAAAAGTAGTGTTTCCGAATATGTAATATACAAGTTTCATGTTCCAAATCAATACCTTGAATAAAATTTTTTGTGTTGACACCTGAGATGGTAGAGTCAGTGCGCTCTTAAACGTTGATGTTCTAAGCAAAGTAAGGGTGTTGAATTTTTATTATTATTATTATTATTATTATTATTATTATTATTATTATTATTATTATTATTATATTACAAGACGATATTTGAATTTCGGAGAGTAGACAAGCCTCACTGTGCTCGAAAATAAAGCTCCATTGACTATCTATTTTACTAATATCAAAAAATTCGCATTAATTTACTGAAATGTAAACAGTCTTTGGCAAAAGGAGGGGCGTCATTGGGTTCTTACACACCCAAGGAACCTGAAAAAACGGTTTCGATAATGACAGAAAAAAATTATGTATATACTATAATGACTAAACTTTGGAATTTTAGGCAGAAAAAAGTGATGATATAGGCAGCTAAAATATACAGTTATGAATTTAGAAGCATTAGCCATGAAAAGTACGTTTGGCATTTAGAATAGGTTATATATAGGCACTTTTATTTTTCAAAAGTAATATTTTACATTGATGAGAGTGACTACATTTTTATTTTGATCAAATTTTTGAGGATGATTACAACATATTATTTTTTTCACTTTCATTTCAATTCAATCATTCTTTCAGACTTCACATTCTCAACCTATCAACCGCGCAGCTGCACCGGGAATGGATGCAATTGTGTAAGAAGTGCGTGCTGATCGGAGACGGCAGAGTTCCTTATATTTGAGTGTTGGGTGAGAGATTTCGATGTGTCATTGCGAATTCGATCAGGAAATATTCTCCTTTCGGGAAATTCGGAAAATATTTGCGTTTCAATAAAACCATTTTTAAACCGTAATTAAAATATGTTAATTCGTCAAAATTACTTGTTTTAGGCAGATTTAGGCAAAAAGTTCAAATGGGCATCAATCGTCGTTTTAGGAGATTTTAGGCACTGTTATAAGATTTCAATTGATTTATTTTTTTATGATTCGTTAACATCTGCAATTATTTTCCACAACCTCCAAAGGAAACTAAAGAGGCATTTGTCCTAAAATCCGAGCAAAGAAATGACACATTAATTGTCACAGCAATTGTTTCTCATAAAAAGAGTGCGGTAGTGTATGGAACAAGTAAGAACTGCCCACCACGAGCACAAGCTTGTAACAGACAGTTCTGTGCACATTAATAACATCAGCTGAGTACTTCGTATTGCATCGAATTAAAGGAAGAAGTGTAAAGAGAAGTTCTAGAATTCACTAGAAGACTAATGAAATAAAGAAAAATTCTGAAACAATACAATCACTATTCACTGTGAACACAAGTTGAACATGTTTCTGACAATGTAATTAAAATGTTTTATATTTACCTACACATGAATGGTGAAAATATACAAGTATGTGAAACTATATACACGTGAGTGAAACTGTACATGAATGTTGTAGGAAACAATGCCAAAGACATTTTTCTATAAAATCGATTAATAGGAGCGAGAGAAAAAACACATCTGTGGCGCTCGATCTTTAATTTATAGCAAAAACTGCGATATATGGTTATGTTCAAAGCGCAAACTTCTTTCCAAACGTAAAAACGCTTAGTGTTTTTAAACAAAAAGATTCGGTAAAGTGAGATCTCAAAACTAGCATACGCCCCGTGCTAATACCGTTTAAAATTAAAATAGTATTAAAGCAATGTTTCAAAACTGGCATACGGCACGTGCTAATAGAGTTTTCCCAATAAAGATGGTGCGAAGCGAGACTCCAAACTAGCGTGCGGCACGTGCATGCAGGCGGGCACTCTGCGTCACTCGCGACGAGGTCTGTCGGCTGCGTCGGCGCGCGTGGCGGCGGGGGCGGGCGAGGGGCCACTGGCAGCGGCAACGAGGTCGGCGCGGCGTCCCTCTTATCGGCGGCGTGTCCATCTGCGCTCATTAGCCGCACTCGACACGACGGGGGCGCCTCCCACGCGCGCGGCCTCCGCGCTGGCTCCGCACGTCGCCCGCCCGCGCCAGCTCTGACCTCACCCCCCCCGACGCGGCGCGACGCCTTCAACTACGCAAACGGCTGAGATGGATCAGTAGCAACGCTTGCCTCTGTGGCAATTTTGCAAGATCTGGAGTTAGAGTCCCCACAAGGGCTGATTTTCGGCACTAGCTGGAGAGCTAGGACGAATTCAGCCACTGTGTGGAGAATTTTAGTGTTCGGTTGCTCTGATTGGTAATTTAACGCAGTTTAATGCGGATCAGTTTGAGGCGAATACCGGAGCACTACCCTGAAAAACGGGCTACAGACCACACGCAAAATGTTTTGTCTCATTATTGCTTAATTAAACTGTATTTAATTAAATAATAATTTCAGATACTTTGTTGTCGACATTTCATCCACTTAGTTTCACGGTACAACTGTCATTTTCTCGTAATAGTCGACCTCCGAACTGCTCTCGCCCTAAGCGAAGTTGAATTAACTCTCTGAAGTTCGATAAGTCTGTGCACTAACAAGAAATATGTTAATGTGGTAAGCAGCGCAATCTGGAAACCTTGACGGCGAAAGGTGTCTGTAGTCCTGCAATTGCAATCAGGTGTCCGAAAGGGAGAAACTTTCAAGCGCGGACATTTCTATCATACAATCCTGCAACATTTACTTTTAAATATCAACATATTAGGTTTATAGAAATCTTCAAAATAATTTTTATTATAAATTATTATAAATTTTCAGCCGTATTTTTATGAAGAATTGAACTATGACAATGAAGGATAAGAGTTAAATGTCAATGATGAGATTCCTACTACCGCAGCCTAAGTTATCAAGAACAGATTGGATTAGCATATCGAGAAGCTGAGGAGGGAAGTGTCGACGAGAGAAATGTTGAAATCTGTGTTTTGCATAACAGAGCAGGGAAAATACACCATATACCATTCTAAAGTTCTTATTGAAGGGAAGAAAACATGAAGGGAACCTCCAAGAACAGAAGAGACAAAGCGAAGATGCAAGTAGGTGAAATTCACCACATGAAACCAAACGAAGGAAAAGGAACGGAAAAATCAAGGATTTTCGATAAGACAATGGAAACTAGCATTTCGAAATCACATTTCAGTGGGAATTACAATACACCGTTATTTTGATTATATTTTTTTTCTTCTTGAGACTCAAGGCATGTGATATGTTGTCTATCTTCAAATCTTAGTCGTTCCTCTACCGTCATGGTCTTCCAACACTTCATTTTTCTTTGCGGCTACATTAAGGCTTCGAACAGGAAAGTTTTATATGATTAGTCACTTCCACTATTAATTATCAAGAAACATAAGTTTGGAGATTTCTTATCTTCGTTTCTGATTTGGTTTCTTCTCGTCAAACCTGTTACCGACCTATGAAACATCATTTCAGTGCACATACGTCGATTCGTATTGTAGGTAGGAAATGTGCAGGTTTTACCATCAAGTCCGCAGAGTACTGCTCTCAATTTCAACACCGTTTCCTTTCTGAATGGCGCTCCCCAATGTAGTCACACCCTAGCTTTCTACCTCTGGGAACCAGGGCTCAAATCCCAGACGACCCATATAAAATTTGTGAAAAACCAAGATGTTTCACTTCAGGTTTTCTCAGGGTTCTCCCGTTTCACCGGCTTCTGCTCCGCCATTCCACCATACTTCATTATAAAATTATATTTTCAGCAATCATCCCTTATTCATTTTATGTGCGACCGCAAAATCTCAGATACTGAAGATAATAATAAAGGAAATTATCGAGTCCTCTTTAGTTGTTTAAAAGTTTTCACGTGATAATCACACAAAATTGAACTACAACTACACAATGTGTTCTACTCAAACTGTCTAACAAAACAACCAAGTCTCCTGGAAAGAAAACGCATTCGGACTCCAACGAACGCTAAACTAGACACCAGATAGAAGACATATACGTACACGAAATCGCCACCAAAAGCGTGCATCAGCGCCGCCTCCATACCTCCACGCAAGCGACTATCAGAGATGACCGGCCGCTCAACCAGGCATCGCTCTCTTCACCGTATTTACTGCGTTCCCACACGCCGCGCGCGAGCCGACCGTCGCCGCACGGAGTACACAACGCGGAATGCCGACGGCGGACAAGTGCTTTCTCCGTGATGCATGTTTGAGATCACGTTGCACGCGGTCCAAGCTCGGCGAACGAGCCCTACAAGATAGGAGAGCTTTAAGGCCGAGAAACGTCCCCTCGCGTCGAACAGGACTCGAACCCGCTCCCACCGGCTTGGTGGGTCTGGGCATCAACAGATGTCACTACAGTGCCTCTCATCGGGAGGTCCTACGGTTCGAATCCCGACGGGAACAGGATTTTGAAAACTAATTAATATAGCTAGGTCGAATTCAGCGTCTGTCTGGAGAAGAATTCTAGTAGGAGGCTGCTCTAATAGCTAGTTCTCTGTGGTTTCTCCGATCAACACCACGCGAAAGTCGGACTAATGGGTGTGGCGTCATACGGGTGTAATCAGTACACAGACAAGAGTGGGTTGTAATAACAGCAGGTTTATTCACAATTTAGACCGTAGTCACGAATAACCAATACACTGTATACAATTAACTAACTAAATAGACCCCACTGCTTGGAGAATATTTACAACGGCTACCACACCGCAACATACAACCTAATGTTTCGCCGTGCGTAGTACCGCCTGCCCTGAGACCGACTACATGTCTCACTAGTCACGACAATAACTGCCGGCTCCTTGCGCCGCCTGCACGTTCGCACCTCTCACGAACGACCTACGTTGCTGCCTCCAGGATCATAAAGAAAGAGCTATTGTTCTCACGGCACTTAAATAACCCTCGCGACGCTGCCCGCCGCCTCCATTGTCTCTTCCCTAGCGATGCGCACACCCTGTCAGAAAAACCCGTGCGTCATCGCTTCTGCCTTTGTCTACGCATCCGGTGCACACCACGCCGCGTGCCCACGCTGGTTTTAGCGACACGACGCTACATGGGCCAAGGACCGTGTGCATTATTTCCTTCCCTTCCTTGTGCTATCCTTATCCCTTACTTATTATTTACACATTTACAAGCATTACACTACCACACATGTCAGGGCCGGGGCAGTGCCTCGCTGAAGGGAGATGCTGGTTGGGAAAATCCCGCAACCCGACGTGTAGGTCAGTGTGGGATCTCACCATCCAGGGGGGATCACACCCACCTCCTTGACGAAACATGCACTACATTTACGAAAGTAATGAACATAGCAGTCGATGCGTACGGAAACACCAATCCATCAATCAATCTACGAATGGAAACCGCTCCCAACAACATAAACCGTGACGACTGGAATGAAATCTTCACCTGCCCGCTAGCTTTACACCCCTGGGCAGCAAGTCCCAGTCATCTCTCCGGGATTTCGCCAAGACTAGAGGCGTTTCCGAAAATTTCGGAATTTTCAGCTGAAGTTACTCCAGAAGACTTTCTTCAAGTGAATGCCTCCAAAATAGTATCTGATCACCTGCGCTGCTTCAAAAAAATCCCATGAATTTTTCAACATAGCCAATTCTTCAAAGATTCTCAACAAAAGCTTCATTTGTACAATACTCAAACGGGATGTAAGTTGTCTGTGAATCATCTAAATAATGTACCTTTTCCACATATGTGTACGTAAATAGAATAAATTCCATGTCGAGAAAAGCTTATTTAATGAACGGGGATAATAATAATAATAATAATAATAATAATAATAATAATAATAATAATAATAATAATAATAATAATAATAATAATATTGTAGCCATTGATCACATCACCCCAGCTTGTCCAAATCTAGCAAAGACCGATTACCTGCAAAAACACGATAGGGTGTATAGTTACCTCCACTGGCACATTTGTTAAGCCCTCGCAGTTCCAAACTCATGCCCCAAGTGCTACGAATACTCACCAAAACTAATGACCAATCTTCAAGGACCAATATATTCAAACTGATCGAACGAACAGCAAGCAAACCAAATATTGTTATCCGAGATTTGGAGAAAGAAAACACGTCTGCTAGCAGATATTGATGTGTCCTGTGATCAAAACGTCGTAACCAGGGAGACAGAGAAACGTCTTAAACACAAGAGTCTGGAAATCCAGATCAGCCGAATGTGGGCCGTAAAAGCACAAGGCGTCCCGATAGCTATGGGGACTGTGGGATTTTTTTCCCGCAAAATTTGCGTAAGAACTTGGCTAAAGTCCCAGGTCATTCAAAAGATTGGCAAGTGCAAGAAATTGCTTTATTGGGAACAATCCACATTTTGCCCAAAGTATTGTAGGGGTACCAACAGACTATAGATCTGCTCCTTACCAAGCTGCTAGCAACTCGGATTAGACTTTATATCCGACTCAAATCTTCAGTCAGGAATTAGAGGAATAATAATAATAATAATAATAATAATAATAATAATAATAATAATATAATAATAACAATAATAATTGTTTATTTGTAAATTATTTATTTTGAAATATATTTTTTTGTTTTTGCTAAAGACGTAAAAACAAAAAATATTATCTACCCTAATTCACTTAAATAATACAGATAAAATAGTAATATTTTTTAAATTAAAAAAAAATTTTTTCTCTTTCCTAATTAAACAAGATAACTCTTTCAAATTCCAAACGATATTTTAACAACTATTTCTTCCGCGACTGCAACGCCGGATACCAGCTAATAATAATAATAATAATAATAATAATAATAATAATAATAATAATAATAATAATAATAATAATAATAATAATAATGCTCCGGGCCATTGCCTCTATTATCCGCACAATTTCGCCGAGAGCATGGCCAGCGCCGAGGCATGCGCAATTGGCCCGGCGCCGGCGGAGGGGGAGGAGGAGGGGAGGGGCGTTCCAGAGCGGTGGCGGCGCGAGAGCGATGGCTGGCGCTGGCCCCACGCGACCGACGCGCGGGAAAAGATTTACGGCTGCCTCCCGCTTCCGCCAGCGGCCACTGAGCAATACGCTGTGCAGCGTCGGAATACAAGGGTAACTCCACCTTTTTTGTGTTATCGTTAAGTTACATTCTGTCATATTCCTTCGGATGAGTGAAATCGCTGTCGTTGAAATCGTTGTCGTTGAAATCGCTGTCGTTGAAATCGCGTCGTTGAAATCGTTGCCGAAAAATCGTTGCCGAAAAATCGTTGCCGAAATCGGTAGGTGATGAGTAGCCGATTAGGGAAGTACTGGAATTTTGGTGCACTAAATTATCGATTTCCGTTTTACTTACAAGAGAAAACATTGTAATCGTGCGGCGGAAAACAATGAATTTTTGATAGAAAATCTCTTATAACCAGGCCCTGGTAATGTAAAAATTTATAAATTGTTTTCCTATACATAGTAAATTACGTCCTTTTGTAAATGTCTTCCACGTTGTGTAGTCAGAATCCATGATTTGTGGGTCCTTCATAACGAAAAATAGTTCGTTCGCTATTTCGTTCTTCGTTTCGAGGTACTTTAGCACCTTCTGCAATTCTTGAAAGGTTGTTAAATTCGTTAAATAGGAGTCGCAAAAATTCGAAATTAAATACGTTAAATACGAGTCGCAAAAATGCGTTCATGATAAGGTTTAAAAAAATGTGTATAATCCCATTTGAAAAAAAACAAGTTACCTATATATATATTGTAAAACACAAATAATAAAATAGAAACGAATACATCAATTAGCCCCATTCCCTTATGCACTTCCGTGAAAATTGCATTGCAATAACTTTAACCGTTCAAAAATTACAGGAGATGCTAAAGTTACGTGACATCCTGTATGATACACTAAGGATAGGTGACGGTTTTTAGTTCGATTTTTGTAGGACACTATCCACACAAATCCCGTAAATATGCTACTGCTAATTAAGGAATTAACTATCAAAGATACTCAAACATATTTCACACAAAAAATTCAGAATTTCATAGATTATGAAGTAGGGAAAAGAATGCACTCATGCAATCACCAATAATGTCACGCTACAACATACGTTACTATTCAGCAAAAGTCGGAAACGATCTGTCGTAACTCAATTTCACTTAATTTCTCGTGATAAGACTCAGGTCATCAGGCATGCTCTTTCGCCTGATCAGGAAAATTCTGCAACTCTCGCATTCTCGCAGGGAAAGAAGGTATCATACAGGCATAGGAACAGGCGATTCGAATTTTGCTTTTTAGATTCACGATAGCGCATTTTTTCTTTAAACTCTTCGCGCGAATTTTAAGTGTTCTTTTATAATAGAATAGAGGAAACTGCACATATACTAAATATGGTAAAAAGATTCATCTATTTTTTTACGAAGAGAATAGGAACGGCATGTCGCGATTCTACCTCTGAGTTCGGTACGATGATTACATAAGAGCGTTGCTCTAGGGTCCAACTGGTGGCCCGAGATGTCATCTATTGTGGTCCGCGAAAGGTTTTTAGTCAATAGTTAAAGTACCTTGCATCCATTTCGAGCTGGAACATAGCGCGCCTAGCACACACGCCCTTAAGGTAGAAATAGTTTCAACTTTAGATTTAAGACTTTTTTCTAGGAAATTCAGAAATTAAAAATCATCCCAATGTGTTTCACTGCGTAACTGCCTGATGAGTACAATGATAGGGTCTGATATCACTCATGGTTCTATTCCCTCCTGCCCTTCATAGCAGCCGGGCAAAGGGCCGAACTATACGACAAAGTCAGGTGTGTATCACCCGAGTAATGAAAATCTAGCCTTCAACCATATTAAAGGTTTAAGTTGTGGTTCTTGAAGCCTTGCAAGTTGGACACCCCTTCAAGTAGGACGTTTTATAGAGAAAAGGGTAGTGCTAATAGAAAACGAAAAGTGTTTTTCTGCAAGAAAACTTAGTAAAGTGGTATGGTGCGCAAATACACAAATAACATTACACATAATTAAGGGTTTTTTAAAAAATAGGAAAAATAGATAATGATTTTTTCAGTGAAAAGGAAACGAATATTATTTAAAATTGTATTAAATACAATGATGTGAAAGCAAGGATCACTTTATACTTCATGCAAATGTCAAAATTAGGCCGGGTGTCCATTTCATAATCTTCGAGGAGAGATTTCAATGTGTATCATACGTAGAGACGTGTTTGGTCTGTATTAAGCCTCAATATAGGACATTCTATGAAGAATGGTTGATGAAGTCCCTTGAAAGTCTTTTCCTTGATTCTCCTACAGATGGTACCACAAATTAAGCATCGTCATTCATTATCAGCCACCGTCCAACCCTGATGTGAATAAGGTTGAAAGAGATTTTCATAAACGCAAGCCAAATATAAAATTGCAGTAAATATAATTCATAGAGGTAAGCCAAAGATAGTCTTGGATTGACAGGTCATTAAAAATGAGTGTCCCTTAGGATTCAGCGAGTTTATCAATGGATGCGGATCAGTCTATTGAGTGAAGTTCGAATTTAATGTGTACAGATCCCAGTAATAGAAGAGTATGGTCGAACAACGGGACAATAACCTTTTTGAATTAATCAGGGATTTTGAGATGAACATCGAATCCCCCCATCATGACTCACACGATATTTAATAGTGTGACAAGGGCGTCTAGCTCTGATAAAGAGGTGAAGACATCCTGGGCCAGGGCTGTTCCCTGAGTGACTGCTCCGCTCGCAGAAGCGCGGGCGGCGAAGCGCAGGCACAAAACGTGCGCGGCCAGGTGTAATGGGCGACGGGGCAGAGACTGTGGCGACGGTGGTGCGAAGTTGAAGGCACAGACTCGAGCGATGGCAGTGGTGGAGGAGATGGGGGATCGGGGAGGGGAGGAGAAGGGGGGGAGGAACGGGGAGGGGGGGGTGGCGAAGGCAGTGAAGGCGGATCGTGGGCGCTGGTGGAAGCGGGGGCGGCGTGCGGCGAGCGGCCGGCCGCCCGGCGCTTGACTGGCAGCTGCGGCACCTGCCTTGCGCGCGGCGGCGGCGGCGTCTGTGGCAGCAGCAGCGGCTACTGTTTGCCCGCGCCGAGTGGCAGGGGGCGCTTCCCACGGCGAGGAGGACGGCTCGCCGCCCCTCCGTCCGCCCCCGCGCCCCCGCCCCCGCCGTGTTGACGGAAGCGCCTCAAAGCCGCCGCCGCGGCGCATCACGCGCATCACGGTCCTTCACCCGCCGCCGCCGCCGCCAGCGGGACGCCCGACCGCTTGATGGAAAGGTGGCACCGCACCGCGCCACGCGGCGCGGCGGGCTGGCCTTCAGGGCGGCGCCGCCGTTGCAATCAAAGAGAAGCTCCCACTGTTTGATTAAGAAATGTTGCATTCAAATTATTGCGTTAAGAGCGATATTATATTTTTAGTAGACGCTACCTTTGTGAGGTCGGTGCTTCCTTAAGGGTAAATATAAATTTGAGTTGGAACTACTAATTTATTTTCAGCGATATGTGCAGTTTGTGCACGTAAAACCAGTTCGGGGTGCTTAGCAGATTGTAACAACTTTTTGGTCCCCTTTTTATGGTTCTGCTAATCGTAGAAGGTTTCATGGTGATTCAGTTACATCGAATATAACTAACATGCCTTAATAAAATTTACGGTATTATTGAAACATTCATGAAATCCTATTTTATCCATATTTTACCTTCAATAATATTGCCAGATTTATTTTATTTATTCTTCTCTGTGAATCTTGTCTCATACAAACCCATACTTACTTGGCGACCCTGACAATTTTATATTATAATACCTAATATTTACCGAATTCATATTCAACCAGAACTTTCCCCATAAATAACCCGCAACATTTTTATCAGACAATAAACTTCGCAGTACACAGCATCACCTAATCCATAAAAAATTAATCAATTTATATTATCTCAATTATTACTTTAATTGTTATGCAAATTATTTATAATGTTTTTTTGTTGCTTTTCAATTCAACGATGGCTTTGGAGGTACAAATAATTTAAAGTGGAATTTGTATGGAGCAAAGAGGCTTCGGCGTTCGTTTAATAAAGGGTTTACCTCTTTCCTCGGCGTTTCATTCTTGCATTCCTCGCACATTATTGCTCTCGGCTTTATCATTGATTCAAAAGAGGTACGGGTAATCATAATGAGTAGCATAATTGAGGCGCACTGTTTCAAAACTGTTCACTAAACACTGTAAGAAAGAAAGTGGTAAGTATTGAGGTGGAATATTTCACAAGTGAAATCTTTCAAAATAAAATTCATTTGAATAAAGGTTTATTCCTTCATTCAACGCCTTAAGTTACTTTATCTGACATCCATTGATTCTTAATGATCCGGAACCAGAACTGATTGAGCTGGTGCTGGTTAAAGTGCATCCATTGAAGGAATTCGCGCTCACAGACACTCAGCGGATATAAAGGAATTAGTACGATCACATAATTATTAACGTGTGAAGACTGACAAGAAGGACGGCTGTAATACATAGACAACACGCAAAATGGAGACATCGGGGGAGATCTGACTTGGCAAGAAAATTATTTTTGGTATATTTTTCCAAGTATTACTCGCGACACATAACATGGAAGGACAAAAGAGCAGCAGTGAGAAATTAAAGGAGTGAAATTAATAACTTCACTATTATACTAATGATAGAATTCGGTCAAGTCCACAATTTTAGCCCGAAGTAAATTGGAACCAAAAACTTTGATATAGTGCTCCTTGAAGGAGGAAAGAATCCTCCATATGCGTTAACTCCATCCTCAAGAAATCTTGTTTACCAAGATACTAATGCTGTTTGTTCTAGATCGAAGGATAAATAAGGAAAATGGGAGTCCTTTACAGGTATCCAAAGTGAAAAATTATTACAAACTATAGTTACATGTTTCCTTTGAATGTCATCAAACTATGGATTACTAAAAATACTTTATTAGAATAAAAAGAAGTGTATTAAAGTACTGTCTCTATCAGTCTCTCTTTCACTTAGCGGAATGTCAATGCTGATTCTAAATGATCAATACCTTTCGACGTATTGAGATTTTGACTGAAGTCACAACTGCTATTATAATAATTATAATATTGAAATCTAGCGAAGTTAACAACAAAAATGTAACTCAAATGGAGAGAGAAAAGAAAGGGGAAGAGTGAAAGAGAGAAGAGAGAGAACTGGAGAGAGATAGCTGAGAGAATATAAGAATTGGGAGGATATATCGGCAGAGGGAAACAGGAGGGAATCAAAGGGGAAATGAGAATAACGAGAGAGAAAGACAGGGAGGGAATGAGAGAAAAATACGAGGAAATGACCGGGAGTGAGAGGAAGAGAGTGGGAAGAAAGGGGGAGAAGGGAAGAGAAGAGAGGTGGGAGAGGGGGAATGAGAGGAGAAGAGAAGACAGGGGGTGGAGAGGGTAAAAGAGAGGAAGAGGAAGGGAGTGAGAAAGAAGGAATGAAAGAAAGAAATACTGATAGAGAGTAAGCGGCGGCGTCTGTCGCAGCAGTGGCAGCGACAGTCCACTCCGAGTGTTAGGGCAGCGGTGGCGGCGGCGGCGGCACGACCACAATTGCAATTGCGCTCGGCGCTCAAGTGCCAAATTGCCACATGCACGCCCACGCGCACGCACGCAAGCACACGCCGACACAGCACGCCAACCATGCCACGCCAGGCCACGCCACGCCGCATCGCATCGCATCGCGTCGTCTCGCGTCACGTCGCGATCGGCTAAATTTGGCAAATCCGAACTCCACCTCAAGCAGCCGCCACTGTGGGCGTAGACAGCGCGTTCGCCTCCCAGTGCATCAGCCAGACCAGTGGCCACCAACCGGGCGTTCACGGACGACAAAACATTGGTGGTCAGCACAAAAATAGTCGTCATTTCTTTTGTTAGATAATAACAATGGTATTTACAACAACAACAACGTCTTAAATACAGGAGTCTGGAAATCGAGATCAGCCGAATGTGGGGCGTAAAAGCACAGGTCGCCCCGATAGTCGTTGGATCTCTGAGATTTGTTCCGGAAAATTTGTGTAAGAACTTGGCAAAATTCCCAGATCATTCAAAAGACTGGGAAGTGCAAGACTTTTTATTGGGAACAGCCCACATGTTGTGACAAGGTATTGTAGTGGCCCCGACAGTCGCTATATCTGCTCCTTAGTTAGCTGTTTGTAATCCGGAGTAGTAGATTTTCAACCGACTCATAACATTTTCAGTCATGAATTATAGGAATAATAACAACAATGCAACAATTTTATAAAGTAATAGTAATAATTTTGTTGTAATTTTTAATTAACTAATAATAATTTTGTAATAATTAAACTAAATAATATTTTGTTACAATTAAGTAACCTTTAAAGAATTTGTCCCTGTTAAAGAGGCATTTACTATTTTCTTATAACTGAATAAGCTTTTACTATTAGTGTATGGAAATAGATGAATGTGGTATAAATGTGAAAGTTCACTGATCGTTATTTTACGAATATATTTACATTAGTAAAAGTTCAGCAAGTTGTCCATGTGATTCAAACTTATGAATGTACTAGAGCGTGTGAACTCATAGGTTGGTCCCCGCTAGGCTAGATCCCAAACTTCATGCAAAGAACTGTTTACTATTAGAGGTAGAAATATACTAATTTTTCTATCCGAAACTAAGTTGTGGAATTTCCTCGAATATCCAATATCCAATTCTTGATAATAATAATAATAATAATAATAATAATAATAATAATAATAATAATAATAATAATAATAATAAAATTATAATTACTGTTTAGGATGGATTACGTCAGGAAAAGATTACGCTAATAATATCATACAAGTCAACCTTCAACTCTGATTATAAATAAATTAGTGTCCGGCTACTTGAGTCGTTGGGTTTCATAGAAATAATCACTATTGTCTGCTAGTAGATGATTATCCGATCTGCGATCTATACAGAGTGGTCAAGGTATCTGAAAAGCAAGTATGTTTCTATCTTGCTACGTCGTTATTAGAATTGGCTCAATGAGAATCATGTATTCATTTCACAAAACATGGAAATTTATTAAACGATTTTGGTACTTATTAATTCTATACAATATAAAAAACTTTGGTCATGACCTGTTCCAACCTTATAATGTAATATTCGTCTTCGCGCGCTCTTGGACGACGGTGCCTCGTTGTACCGTCTTCATTCTTCTCCGACGTCGCTGTCCTCAGGTCCAGATACCATCTTCTCTCTTCTTTTCTTGCAGAAGCACACTTCAATCACCGTTCATCACTGCTTCCGAAGTCAATAAAGTCTAATTCGTTCGCCAATTTACGAATTCCAAGTTCATCCCACGCGTAAGCTGAATACTCAACGATCAACAAACTATCTGCTGTTAGCATTCCAGTCCAGTTACTAATAAATTCGCCTAAGCCCTCAATGTCCTTCTAACTCGTTCACTGAAATATTTTAATCTTACCGTCCACACATAGCATTCAAATTCAAGTTCTACCAATATCTACTCCCCAGTAAATGCTTACAAGTCCCCAAAAACTCCTAACATTATTTGTCCACGATCCGTTCAACACCACGGCATCCGTCCGAATGAATGCCTAGCATATTCTTTCAACCCTTCAAAACTCGCTTCATCTTTTCGATTGTTTTTTTTACAGACAAGCTCGCTGTACTTCCGTGCCTAGCCAATCCCTAAATTTCTTACAAAATGAACTAGCCGTCTCCGCGATTGTCACTGCATGAAGATTGTTGATCTTGACGACGGCTCGCTTACCGTTGCTATGCTGGCATATTCACCTATATTTATCCCTATAATTTACGTTGTTTATAATAAATATTGTACTATATTATGTCTCACATATTGGTATGTCACAATATATATAATAAGTAACAGAGAGTACCATATAAATACAGTCAGACCTCCATATATTGGATCTGACGGTTCCTTCGATAATATTCTATATATATAATGTTTACGAGCTCCTCTTTACATTTTCAAGATTTTGAAACTTTTTTCGTCATTTTTCATTGGAGTCAAAACTGTACCAGCTGGTATTCCACATTTCTGCCCCCACTCGGTTTTTGTTGCACACCACAGTCCACATCCTTGATCATGTTCATTTTTTCGGCAACAATAAGCGACTTTCGTTTCGACATTTCGAACATTCTTCAAGTGTGTAAGAGCAAGCTGAATCTGTGCTGAACTGGCAAACTAACATCGTAGAGCAGCACCAATAGACGAAAGGGCACGCGATTGACCTTCAGATTGCTTTGGCATTCGCATTAACACGATTGGTATGTGCCCTCGGACAGAGAAAGGAGGAGTTACCTCCATGAGAAAGCTGGGAACTGAGCGCACGAAAGGTATTGGTTTTCTATAAACACTAATTCAATTGTAGAACCGTCGTAAAGGAAGTTACATTTTCCTCAGAATACTCTCCTTCCAAATTAAACACTACAATTCTTTAGAATTTTTGATACACAGAAAATATTTAAACGGACTTTTAAGAGACCGAAAAATTCGATTTATAGTGTTTATATATATATATATATATATATATATATATATATATAAACACTATAAATCGATTTTTTAAAAAGTCCGTTATATATATATATATATATATATATATATATATATAAACACAGTTATTTACGATAGTGATTTATGTTATATTGGAGTTTTCTCAGACATTATCCAATAATAGTAGCATGCCTGTCCCACACACAACTGAATAAATGAGTTTTCTAAATAAAAACGTTACTGTCTCTTTTCAGGGTCCACATGTTTGAAATCAACTCATAAAAGCTTTAAATTCTACTAATATATTTGTAAGTGAATACTTTTCGGAGATCAGACCATCGTCACTAACTGAATAAATGGAAAACGATCCAAATATTTGTCATAGACTACACAAGAGAATTATGTAAATGCATCTATTGTAATTGTGTCAAATTAATAAAAAATATCCTATAATATTCTTGGTCTTTGATTTTTAAAGACTGAATATTTTTCATATTAATATTTATTACATGAAACATATCGCAACGATTCGGAAATTAGTTGTTTCGATCGTCAGGATAATTGAAATAAATAAATGTATTATTTTTAACAATGGTCAGTTATACACAAAGAATATGGTGTCAATGTACCCAAGTCACACTAAACCGCATCTTGATAAATTCTTTATGAAAGGAAGTAGAGAGAGGTTGAGAGGGACATTACAATATTACAATAAGTTAGACAGTTGTGATATATGTTTTATGTAATAAATATTAATATGAAAAATGTTCTGTGTTTAAAAATCAAAGATCAAGAATGTTATAGTGAATTGAAGAAATACCGACAGAAAAAAAATTTAATAATGAAAAATGTAGAAAGTTGTGCCCAATAATTTCAGTAATTTAATTAATACGTTCTTCAAACTAATTGGCAAGATTGAATGCGCTTATCAGATTACATTAAGAATGTATTTTATCTACTCCAACGCTATATATTTTAATGGCAGAAAGTCGTTTCCATGAGACTGGCTCATCTCGGAAAACAAGGAACTCTTATAGTGCCAGGAAAAAAGAAAGACTATGACAATACAAGTAGAACAGGTTAAGAGGCGTGAATCACTATACAGTAAACAAAATAATGTTTGTAAGCATTAGTACTGAAGATTTATTGAGTGAAAATGTGTCACTTTCGTTTCTGTTTTCAAACAGAAGATATACGCGCACATTTAATTACTTTTAACAGCGAGGAAAATTTTCGAAATTTTTGTCTATGCACTAATTTAATATGTCTTCAATCAACCTGAGGTAGCATGTTGTCATAAATCTAGTTCAACGATCGACACAATTGAGCCACGCACTCTGAAGATCTACCGTTGGAATTTTAGACTCGAGTCGAAATTAACCGCAAGAAAATTGGCATGGAAATTAGCCTTTCAACTTCCGCCCATGCATCGTGACAGTCTCGCGCGCAAGGTGACAAGACACGTCCCGCGAGCGAAGCAGAACCGAAAAGAATAGGAGCTGCTCCATCGACTCCGCTGCCTGAGCGGCGGCGGCGGCACCCGCCATCACAAATCAAGGGTCGTTGGGCGGCGGCGCCACCCACTCGCCTCCGCCGGCGCCGCGGCGCGCGCGGCGGCCGGCTCAGCCATGCCATTGGAAGAGGACACACAAGGAGCATGGAGAAGAAAGGACAATGGGGAGAAGGGGAAGGAAAGGGAAGAGGAGGGGGAGGTACGAGGAGTAGCAAGGGAAAAGGAGGAGAAGAGGAGGGGGAAGAGGAGGAGGGGTAGGGGACGAGGGATGAAGAAGGAAAGGAGGGAGGAAGGAAGAGGAGAACAAGGGAGAAAGACGAGGAGGTGCGAGGGAGAGGAGGAGGGGGGGAAAAAGGAGAAAGCGATATCGGATTTTATGGTAGTGGTGGGAGGGAGGAAGGGGAGCGCGAAGGAAGGCGGAGGGCAGGCCAAGCGCAGCCGCCAAACGCGAAGCGCCGCGGGCGACAGGCGACAGATCGGCGCGGGGGGGCCGTTTATCTCCGCGCGCCCGATCGCCCGCGCCCGAGCGCCCGCCCCGCCCCCGCCGTGCAAGCGTCGTTGCCACAGTCGCAGCCCTCGCGATCGGCTTCATTTTCGGTGTCGGAGGCACCACCTGTCCGTTATTCTAGGAATCGATACCTTTGTCACTTGGTTTGGTTTGTTTTTTTCGTGTTTCCGGGCGCGTCAACTGCTTTGGTCATTAGTCCCGTTAGTGTAGTGCATGTTTTTTTTCTCGGGAGATGGCAGTGATCTCCCCCCTGGCTGGCGAGATCCGGCACCGACCTACCGTCGGATAGTGGGGTTTCGCCTAACCAGGACTCTCCACCAGCGGGGCACCGCCCCAGCCGGGACAAGCTCTAAGTTCCCGACCGGTCTCCCGGAATATGTGTTAGTGTAGTGCATGTTAGTGTGACTGTGTAAGGGGAGAGGATAGAACAAGGAAGTGGAAGGAAAGATCGCGCGTGGTCCGTGGCCCGTTTCGTAGGGTAGTACTCCGGCATTCGCCTGGTGTTTATCGGATAAACCACGAAAAACTACCGATCAGAGCAGCCGGCCGCTAGCATTCTCCTCCAGACAGCAACTGAATTCGACCTAGCTGAAAAGCTAGTGTCGAAAATCCTGCCGCGCCGTGGGGAGTGGGAACCTAGGACCTCCCCGTCAGAGGCGCTGCAGTGACATCAGTTGATGCACTGAGCTACCGCTCCCGGTATTTGTCACTATTCGTATCCTAGAGTCCCTTGACAGATATTCGTATCTTAGTGTTAGTAGACTATATCGAGCGACTCTATTCATATCCATATTCTTCTTGATTGTTTCTGAACATTGTACAGTCGGTACCAAAATCGCAAAACAGTTATTCGAAAATTGTTTCTGAAATATATTCACTAAAATACAATACACGTTCTTTCTTGTAGATTAAATAATTCCCCGTTTTCAGATTTTGGAATTATAAGGTACTATAGGTATCGCAGGGTTTGATAATAGCGACGTATCATTTTTTTCACACAGGACATTGCCCTCAACGACTGTATTCTTTAAGGAGAAAAGAAGGCGAAGTTAATACCTACCCATTCACCCGTTCATTCTGGTCAGTCTTGAACGGGCCCTCTTCATCACTTCACACGTTTGATTTAAATTCCTCACTCGGAGTATGGTATAAATTACCATTTTATCTCCAATGCCCATCGCTAACTATCCCTAGCAGCCCTTACCATCGGAATCTATGCTGCATCATTCATACCCATCGCGCTAATTATTTAGCTTAGTACTGAAATCAGACGTGGAAAATAAGCAAATAAATTCTTACATTTAAGGAATAAGAGCATAGGAATAGTATTTGAATTGAAGTGAAGTGACTCGTCGCTCTGCGCCCCATCATGAGCACGAGATAGCGACAGGGAGGAAGAGAGAAATGTGTGAGTCGAAACGAGAGGGGAACAGCAAAGGGGCGGGGTGACTGAATGGGGGCCAAAAAGCGGAGTCAAAGAGGTGTCACAGAGGGACAAACAGCGAGGTCGAAGTAGGGTAAGGAATGTAAATCAAAGAAGGAACAGGAAGTTGGGCAAGCAACAAGAGAAAACGCAATCAGCCTGCACGGTAGAATAAAATGAATGTAAAAATAGAACAATCAGAATGTAGATACGAGTATATTGACTATCGTAGAATAAAAACAATGATGTAAGTCATTTTTCTTTAAATTACAAAACTGAATGCAAAAGTAAAGAGCTTCATAAAACTGAGGAACATCTAAGGCTGTAAAACTATTGAGGAGAAGAAACGGCGCTTCAATAAAAAGGAAGGACATCAGCATTTCATATTACGGTGAGCATCGGCGCGAAGGCGTATCTTCAATTTCCTGGGTATGCAGATTCAAAAGTTGATGCGAAAAGCGGTCTGACATCTAATGATACCATTGTATTAACAATGTCGTTTCATGTCATTATATTAATTGAAGAGGGGTGACATCGTGAGTAGCCGATATTTGATTACCTTTGCTGGAAATCTTTCTCAAAACCGGAATGAAGGTGGAGTTTAACGAAACAAAGAAATGGGCCCCTACATTTTATTCGCTTATAAAAGGGGGCAACGGCCCTTTGCGGTGCGCCATGAGTGTTGTTTTTTTTTTGTTATACGATTCCAATTCAAACCAATCTACACTTCAGAAACTGCAGAGATGAAGAGGACAGTGGAGGACAGAATGTCATGGCAGCGACAAGGCACCTTTGCCTTTAGGATGATGGTGATGACGGTGATGGATGATGACGTGATGGTGATGATGGTGATGACGGCGATGGTGATGATGGTGGTGATGATGACGGTGATGATGGGATGATGGCGATGATGGCGATGATGGCGATGATGGCGATGATGGCGATGATGGTGATGATGGTGATGATGGTGATGATGGCGATGATGGCGATGATGGCGATGGTGGCGATGATGATGACGACGACGATTCCAATTCTTGAACTTGTGTCCAAGCCCGGAATCGTGAATGAAATCGAAGCTTAGGCGATAATATATGATTTAATTATAGTCACTATTTAGCAACGGTAGATTGACAGGAAGATAAAATGAGATAACTCCGATATAACCTGCCGTCAACCCATTTCGTTCACCTCCAATTCGACATCAATCCATGATGGAAGAAAGACGGTAGCCAGGCCGTTGGCAACAGGTTATCTACGCCCATGGGTAGCACAGGACAACCGCTACCGCAGCCCCGTAACCCGAAATACTGTCTTGCGCCGCAGGGCCAACCTCCGCACCACCTTTAAGAGTATAACGTGGCGTGTCGAAAGTCCACCGCCTCCGCCAAGGACCTCATTCCTCGAAGCTCCATTCGTCTGCCCCTTCCACACCTCCACCCCGCTTCGTGCCAACCCCCGCCCCCCCCCGCCCGAACCCCTGCTCCGCCGCGAAAGCCACTGCCGTTCGCTAACAAGAACTAATCCGACAGGTAATTTCACAATGGCGTACACCGCAATCAAAACAGTTACGCCGTATAAATCTCGCTAGGACTTTATGGCTGTCTGTCGGGCCTGACGGGCGAGGAGGCGTGGCTGAGTGGCGAGTAGTGGGCGTGGAGGGAGGAGGAGGGGGGCGGAGTGGGCGTAACGGACAACTGAGTGCCGGTGAGGGGCGGTGCCCTGCTACAAAGGGACGGCACTCTAGGACTGTCTTCCGAAACGGGTCGTAGTTAGTGGAAGGAGCTGTGAGAAATCTCGTGGCTGGGAACGATTCACCCCACCGATCGGAATCGTTAATGTAGTAGCGAGTCCGAAACTCGAGCACCGTGGAGCGGGGTTCCGGCTTCGAATCCCGAACTTTTGCCATCGCGGTGGCAGAAGTTTCACAGAAGTCGCTTGTTGACTGAATGAGAATTCTAGACTCCGGTTAATCGAATCGGTCGGATCTGATCGGATCGGTTTCTATAGTTTCTTGCGTTCAATTCCAGGAGAATAGAAGAGACAACGGACCGTGATCGGCACGCGATCGTTTCTTTCCTGTAGTGTTCCCACAACCATTCTTGAAGTCAAATGATGGATTGATTCCCCATGAAATAGAGAGACGTACTGATGCGGAAACCAGGTTACACAAATTGGATTCTGCACCGAAGAATTTTGCAAAGGTACGTTTTTTTCCTGCGGTTTTTGTAAACAACTCACTCTTTATTATGTGTGCCTCCAGGAAGATTATTTTCATAGCAATAACCCAGTCACAGAACAAAATATGCATGACTAAGAATTGTTATACATAGTGTAGTTTATATGCCATTAATTAGCTTTCATCAACTTTATATCCATTCAAATAACACATATCTAAAAAATTAGTATGAAGTCGGCAGTTTTGCACGAATATCAAGTAAACGATCATCAAACAATTTTTGAAATAAATTTTCTTGAAGATACCCTAACTGAATTTCACTACATATCTCAGTTTTTGCTTCGCTATGCATTTCCGAGGAGGAGCGACGGTGTTCCAGTCTTTGGGCTATTGCATAAACCAACATTTCCATAAACCAACTTTGAATCTGCGCAACTCGTATAATCGGTCGCATTGGGTTGTCAAAACGTTGTTTTCAATCACACAACACGCCTCAAACACGGGCAATCACTTTGCTTTAGCAAGCGCCTTGTAGCTAACGCTAACATTTGATGATGTCGGGTGATGTCCGAAATGTTTCGTTCATTGTCATTTATACAGGTTTATCCTAACCGTCAGGCTAATTCGTGAATTACCCATATTTCGGTCTTTTGTCGTAACATATAATAATTGGCCGGTATGATCATGCTAAATTCAATGAAACTTAGGAACGAATTGAAGTAATCTAAACGAATGAAAAGGACCATCAAAGTCACAAATGATAAGTTTATTGTTCATAGTGTCAAAGTCAATAAACTCCCTATTCTGTAAGATCAAAAAAGTCTGAGCAGTTACTTCACATCTTATTTCAAATGCCAATTGTAGGATTATAATATAGTTGACTGCAAAACTGTAAAAATAAATGTGAACTTTCTCAACCAAATAATAGTAGAAACTAATTTCTAATTTTAACTTCTAATTTTCAACTAAAAAAAGGAAAATTTTTAACAAATTCCTTGCAAGACGGTTTTAGTCCCAAACAAGACTCAATTTGCTGCTCCTGCCTCCAATAAAATCTAATGTTACATATATTACTAATGTTCAACAAAACTATATAAAAACATAGAATTTAAGTTATTTAATCTATCTGGCAACACTGATCTATCTCACATGCAATTTGGTATCGTTATATTAATCCAAAACATGTTTTCAATTGTATGAGTTTGAATTAAATTTTCACTTCATCATACGTTAACACAAAAACTATTACTTTAATGATTTTATTGTGTTTGATAATGAAAATAAAAAAAATTGAAATTCAATTGATTATTTGTTACACTTCTAAGATTTTAATTTTTTTATTTTAAAAAAATATTTTCCATCAAAATTCACCGCCTTCTAAAAAATGTTCCTAGGTTCCCTATGCGCAAATTCGGTTCTGCTCGTAGGGCAATTGCAAATGCATTGCACTTAGCGCAGTTCAGACTGCATTGCATCTGCAACTGCAGCTGCAGCCGGGCTCTGCTGTGCGTGCGCGTGGGCCGCCGCCTGCGCGCGCAGGCATCTTGCGCGCTCCCGTGCGCAGGGGAGTGACGGGTCGGTTCGCGCCTGCGCAGTCGTATCTTACACCTCGAGCTCTTTTTTGCTCCTCGGCGGCAGCAGCGGCGGTGGCGGTGGCACATAAAGTAGCCCGGCTGAAGCGACTGTCTGACCGTCACGAATCGCTCGGGCTACTTCTCGAACGGCGAAAATAAGCGTGGAAATCAGAGTGCGGCATCTCCAGAGATATGCCTTAGAAGGGTGACGGGATAAATAAACGTCTGGGGAATTGGCAGGAATAACCGGAGCCGTCTAAACGAGAAAGAAAGCTAATGAATTATAACAAAACAGAACTTTAACAATAATTTTCGGTTCTCAAGAGGGTAGACCAAAAATAAAACGCACTAATTAACGCTGGAATTAAAAGACAAATAACAAATGTGGATGTGATGAAATGTACAACATTGATTTTATCAGAAAATCACGAGACGAGACGAGGTTTCTAACGACATATGATTTCCCATCGATCATATTTGGAGTTACAAGAATTGATCGTACTTCTTGTGAGGATATAAGCCAAGCATTGGAAGTTGAGAACTCTGAAAGTTTTATTTGTCAGTATATTCAGAAATTTGCTTCATTATAATAGCTATTTGCGTGTAACAAAAGAAATTAATACGTTGTACTCCAACAGTTCAAATGGAAAATGGGAAGATATATCACCTTTTCGTATATTACTATATTTAACTAAAACGTTTTTGTAACTACCTAAGGTCATACTAAAATAACAATTTTGATTTTTAGAAATATGCTCATTTTCATGTAATGAAGTAGAAGACACTTCATTTATTAATTTAATTGTATTAATTGTAATCAAATAGAATATAACCCTCCACTTGCAAATGCAATATTACTAGGGAATTGAGTTATGAATTCAAAAGTTAAAAGATGATTTAATCAACTGGCGGAATAAATGTAATCTGTGGAGATAAGGGGGAAATGTGGGTGTGTCGAAAAATGACTTGCTAACGTCGAATGTCGCAGGGCAAAAAACCGGAAGACATGGTGAAAACGTCAGAAAAGTCAGATTGGTAGGTCAGATTGAAACAGACGACAAACTTGCAAGGATATCCAAATTTCCCGTTCAGATAAAATGAGAAAACGAAAAACCCGGGGACAAAGATTCTGTTCGTCGACAAGCAATGAAGTACTTGTAAAATGACAGTCATATTGAAACTATTTGCTTCAATGTACGAAACGGAAGAGCGAGTACATCAGATTGACAAAAGGAATGTTGATAGCAAACACTACGATGGAGTGAGAGATTTAGAGAGGTGCCGTGGGGTCGATAGTTTAAAGCGGTTCTGGACTCGATTGTGCGGAAGTGAACTCGAGAAAACAACATGAAAGACTAAAACTGTTGGGAGGTATGCTAAACAGTTGAAAGATAAAGAGCCTGGGAGTATAATGTCAGGAAAGGCACAGGCATCAATCGTCGTAATTTATCATTAGAAATAGCTGCCAGGGAGTTCAGTGAATTGGAGCGGTCCTCGATGGTCAAGAGCAATTAACTGGGAAGTATGCAGAATTAGATGAGAGTGAAAAAGTCCGTAGGAGGAAGAGAAAGGAAATGGAAATAGTCGAAAGAGTGGAGCAATACGGAGCGGAATCTGAAGGGAAGGAGAACTCGACATAGGGATGAAGTGTGATGAAGGATGAAAGAAACAAAACGAGAGGAGAAAAAGACGTGTGTGAGGTGAGGAGGATGGAAAGGGAAAGAAGGGAGGGAAGGGAAAGTTAGGAAAGTAGGAAGACAGAGCGAGATACTGAAGAAGAAAAAGAGGAATGAAAGGAGTGGGAGGAGGAAGTCATGCACGAGAAAGAACGTAAGTGGGGCCGTTGGAAAGGAGGAGCACAACGAGGAGTGCGATACAGAACGAGAGGGAGATAGAAGCAGAATGAAAGGAGAAGGAAGGAGCGTAGAGAGGCGTGCAGAGCGCAGGCCGGAGGAGGGTCAGAGCGCGGGGCGGGGCGGGCGGCTGGCTGGCCCTCGCGCTGAGGCGGCGCCGCGGCGTAACGCGGGCCTCGCGCCGCGGGGCGTGGCGTGGCCGTTGCTCGCTCTCAAACGCGGCGCATCGCCGGAAGCGCCCCGGGCGGTAGGGGCGGGGGTGGGGGCGGGGGCAGAGACGGACGGCGACGGGGCCGCGGGGCCCATAAACACGTCCCCGAGGCGCGCTCGGAGATTCCTTGCCGCGCTGCCCCGCCGCCACCGCCGCTATAATTATTTAGAATTAGAATGGACAGCGCCGGCCTGGGTATTTATACGCCGCGCTTTCGCATAGGAGCCAAAATAGCCGGCCCCCGCGCGTTCGCGCGCTCACGCCCGCTGACGCACCCGCCGCCGCCGCCGCCGCCGGCGCTGGCGCGCGACCCCCGCGCCCACCGGGAGCGTGGATGAGCGCGGGTGAGCGCGGGTGAGCGCGAGTCAACGCGCGGGTGAGAGATTGATGAAAGATGGTGAGCGCAGGTGATAACGGATGAGCGCGGGTGAGAGTTTCTGAGAGATGGTGAGCGCGGGTGAGTTCAGGTGGGCGGTGAGCGCAGGAGAGCGCGGATGAGCGCAGGAGAGCGCGGATGAGAGATGGTGAGCGCGGGTGAGCGATGGTGAGAGCGGTGAGGGGGACGCGTGAAGCAGGTGAGCGCAGGTGACGGGGTGAGCCGGGTGAGCGTGGGAGAGCGCGGGAGAGCGCGGGAGAGCGCGGGAGAGCGCGGGAGAGCGCGGGAGAGCGCGGGAGAGCGCGGGAGAGCGCGGGAGAGCGCGGGAGAGCGCGGGAGAGCGCGGGAGAGCGCGGGTGAGCATCCCTGCACCGGGGTCTCGCGATGCGCCACTCAGCTGCAGGAGATGACCGCAGAGCCGGCGCTGTAGAGCCAGATTAAAAACGGAAATAAAGCCTTTAAAGGGGAAAAATGAATACGAAAGGAGGAGAAGACGCAAGGAGAGAATGAAAAACGGAAAATAGAGAGCAATAGATGGAAATCAGAGCGAGTCGATGTGAGGAGACGAAAGTAAATGGAATAAAGAAATACAGGAGTTAGAGATGGGACGGTGGATATGTGAGACGAAATATCATAAATTGGCAGGACAGTAATAGCGTGAGAACGGGAGAGTAGAGGAACATGGAGAGGGAAGTAGGGTATTTGGCTCTATGTACTACAACCCTGCGCGCTCATCTCAAGGAATCCGGTATGAAAATCTAATGAATGTCTTTAAAATCCTGATTCAAATGTGTCAGCATCGTATATCACTAGGCAGATACGATATAAAATTGTGATAATAATCCGCGAGATAGGATTAAATGAATTATAAGCATTCGATAAACTGCGTTTGGTGAGGAGGGAGAAGAGACCCGGAAACGAAAGGTTAAGAGGACGTCAGCGAGGAAGTGGCGAGAATGAAACGGAGAGATGATGGGAAAGGCTGGGTGCAACGAAGGAGGGGGATGAAAGTGAATGGGAGTATGGAAAGGAAGAGTCCGATACAGGTGTAGAATGAGAGTGACTGAACGGTGAAGTAAAGCATTTGGGATTCAGACACTGTAACCTACATATGTAGCTTAGCGCAGACTCCAGAAGAAGTCAGAAATGTCAAAATCCTATTTGTTTCTCTAGATGTAGATGATACCTCTCATAAGATCATAAACGATACTAATGCAAGGCGAGCAATTGTGAATATGACAATGGGGTGTTTGTATCATAATTACGCCACAATCAAATATTTCCAGTATTTAAATATGTTTGGTAATATGCATATATGTTCCCCGCAGGGGAGGATCAGGATAGGGTAGTTTCTCGGGTCTCGGGTCTGGTGGAGTGTCGTAGACGAGACTCAGTCTCGCGGCGCCTCTCACGTCGTTAGCCTGAAGGTGCAGGCAGTGAGAAGGCGATGCTAAGCTCCTGGTAGTCGCGTTTGCCCGGCTACCCAGCTTCCGCGGCTCGCGTCGATTACTTCTTGGCTGTCCGGGTGACGCCGCGTAGTGGGCTGAAAGGCCTCTCAGCCCACTACGCGGCGTCACCCGGACAGCCAAGCGGTAGTTGGCGGTAAGCAATGGAGAGACGGGATGGGGGCTCGAGCTGCCTGGACCTTGGTTCAGGTAGCCCTCAGTAGGGCTCTTGGATTGACCCAATATTCTAGGCATAGAGAAGAGAACTTGTTCCCGGCGCATGTGAGTGGCGCATTGTTTAGACCCCAGTACTAGCCTGGAAAGCTAGGAGCTCTGAGCTAGCAGGGCGGCCCCTACCCAGGCATTGTATGGGGGGTTGCCACGAGGGCAAACTGGGTTCCAGCTGGATCTGAAACTCAGCCCGTCGGCGTATTGCGCGTCGATGGGGGGTGAGGATAAAAGCCAAAAAGGCTAAGATGCCCACCCCAGGGACTTGTCCCCCTGACGAAGCAAGGAATTGTGGTGTTGTAGACCACAAGGGTTTCATACATATGCATATATGTCCCATTTGCGTGATATAACATCATAATTTCCCTGCGTATACTATAAATCAGAAAAGAGTGAATGTTCTGGATGTGTACTGCAGATCTGACGGTTTAGAATGTCGTACCTTCGCGCACGCTTGCTCCGCAAGACACTGACACGGCGGAAGGAGTGAGCAAACTTCTCCAGAAATCTGCGAATGAGGCGCAAGAAACGCACCGATATTCCGTAGACGTTTATTCACTTTTACAGACATTTCATTGTCAATTAGCGTTTAAACAAAAAACATACAAACTGTCAATAGTCATACAAGCAGTGTTCATCGTTGAGAAACTTT
The DNA here is from genome assembly GCA_964035755.1 of Teleogryllus oceanicus. Taxonomy (NCBI): domain Eukaryota; kingdom Metazoa; phylum Arthropoda; class Insecta; order Orthoptera; family Gryllidae; genus Teleogryllus; species Teleogryllus oceanicus. The sequence continues at coordinate 129,287,420 of CAXIVR010000005.1, read as the reverse complement.
TGGAAAACTAACATTTATATCTTTCAAGGTGCGTTTCAACGCCATCTGCCCCGTTAAACTGTGAAGAAGTTCTTGGCTGTTTTTAAGTTTAAGCACTGGGTTTGTTGACAGAGCCTATTCCACGCCGTCACACGCGTTTTCTAAACTTCAGCTTAAGTTTGTAAACCGTCAACGTTTACAGTCATAAGCCTCTTCTGCAATATACAGAGATATAATTCCCACAAACGTAGTATTGTGAAGCGACTGAACTGTCTTTAATTCGATTTCATCAAATACGGAATGTACTATTATCTTAAAATTACGGTTTCTCTGCCATGACTGGTTCTGATACACATGGCTAGTAATGGCACAATCTTATATAGGGTTGTCCTATGTCTTAAAAATGTGCACGTCTTGATTATCGATATGTGGCCCGCTGTCCCGCTAGGTGTTTTTGTTTTCGCCAAATGTCCTGAATTTTTACTTTTATAATTCTACACAGTCCAACAAAAAAACTGCGTTTTGGGATTACTTGTAAACTACACCGCAGGACTATGCGCTACATACGAGGAGGCAAGCGGCTAATTTCTTTGTGAAGCAAATATTGTTATTTTTGGTCTTCTTACGGTGCGATCTGAGAGCTGAAAAATAGATAAAGAAACGTACTGTGTGGTTAGAATTAAAATACATCTTTCTCTCTCACAATGTGTTAGTGCAAAAGAATGTGGATTGCAAAGGGGGAAAAGGCTCTATCAATTACAGTGTTTTAATATCGATCAAAGCCATGTTTTATTTAACACTGGTTTTAAATATCCTGAAATACTTAACATGATTGTCATGGAGAAATAAGAAAAAACATCTGGATAACCTGGAAAAGTCAGGGAAAATTCGTCCTAGAAAAAGAGTGGTCACCTTGTTATTCTTGAAAATTCAATGTAATTTATCTTGATATTCTAATTAGTTGTTTACTTGATTTCATACTATTTCTTTGATTTACGATTTACTTGATATTTTATTTAGTTGTATAAAAATAAACAATTTGCTTTGAAATATATTTGGGATGTCCTGAATTCCATTCTCATCTTTGCGGCTACCGCAACCTTACAGTCTTCGTAGCCCTTGATCTACCGTTTTTCGACTGGGTCCTCGCGCCCCACGCCTCGCTCCCTCGGTGCTGGAGATGGCCACGGCGCGGCGGCGTCCCCGCGGCGCGGCGACACGAAAAGGTACTTGGGACGCCAGACGGCGAACAGACGTTTAGGAGTTTTTCACGCGACGGCAGATTAATATCGAAGAAACAGCTCTGAAAACAGTTGGCCCGGCGTCTCTCCACATTGGGTCATACAATGCTTGTTCTTTACGCTGCTGTATGTTTGATTACCCGTTTCCTAAGAACACACGAAAAAGATTTTGTGCGTTCGTAATAACATTTAAACTGAATTAGCGATATCGTCACAATGTCTCTGACTTATTATCATTCCTTTGCCACAAATTAATAAGTTATTAATCGTAAACCTTTCCAATTTGTAATCAGATACTAAATGTGATACGTAATGTGCGTACGTTTGAATAACTGCCGCTCAGCACCTCATCAAAAAATGATAATTTTATTTTTAATAGCATGTATTAATGTAAAATCTGTTTAGGTGTTCTAAGATGGAATATGGAACCTATATCTTCCTAGAACCTAGCTTAACTCGCAGCAACAGTGCAGAAACTAGGCAAGGGGAGGAAAAAATTAATTCACATAGCTAGTAAATCATGATTACTGGCGCTTTCTTCAGCGTAATTATTAGTTTTACAATAGATGAAACATTTCGTAACACAGATTATCATGTCAGAATCCCAAAAATATATCACAACAAATTTGAATGATGCAAATCTGAACGGAGGTGACGTTACACAAAACAATGCAAAAACATCATACAAAATGAAAGAATAATGTGCGAATAATGAAGATTATTATTTATTGTATGACAGTGAGGCCAAATAAACTGAAAAAAATTGACAAGTGGGACTATTTCTGCCATGTATGCAATATAGGTAACTCTCCGATAAAAATATAGTTTTCATACAAGGAACTATTCTGAATCGACTTAAAGAACCGAACTTTTTTGCCAGGTCTTCACGTCATCTTTAAATCACTCCGTCTGCAATTATTTTTCTCCTGAGACAAGGTTTCGGTCACTACGCATTTACGCGCACATAATATACGCAGACGAATAACAGATCGGGAGCCTTTAACCTATAAATCTGGCAAACACTCAATTCCTGTCCTCCCCTCCACCATCGGCGTCATCGCCATCGGCTTCTTGGATCAACGCGGCCGCTGCAGACGACAGAACGGAAGGAGCCGGCCCGCGGTGGACAGCGGCTGTTGTCGGAGGCGTTCTTCATTTCGACAGCCTCCGACGTGGCGTGATGCTACGCCCGCCTCGGCGTACGTTCAGCCCCGCCCCTTTTTGGCTGCGGTGGCACGTGCCACCCTTTACGTAAGGCAGGGGGCGGCGGCGGTGGAAGTGAGGTGGAGGTGGATGCGGAGGCGGACGCGAAGGCGAGATGAAGGCGCAGGGAGGAGCGGAAAGACGAGTGGTGGATGAGGCAAGGAAACCGCAAAGATGGGAGAGGGATCGCAAGTGGCGGAAGCAGCGAAATTATGGGAGTTAGAAGAGTAGGCAGCGGAAGCGGTGGTGAGGCGGAGAAGCGGAGGTGTGGTCGGAGAAGGTGGTAGTGGTAGTGGCGGTTGTGCAGGACGGGTAGAAGGAAATGAGCAGAAACTTCGAAGGAAGTGGAGGCAGCGGAGGAGGCAGAGGGGGGTGGATGAGGCAGAAGAAGTAGAGAAAGCGGAAGGAGCGGTGGAGGCAGAGGAAGCGGAGGAAACAGAAACAGCGGAGGAGACAGAGGAATTTATAAACACATTCCAGTTCAGCATTTTGCACTGTGCACTTCTTAATTATCACAACGACATATTAAACCATTTGTTGTTTCTTTACTTTTGGAGTTTTAAAACGTCCCTTCATACTTTCATGCACAAAGAGAAAAAACTTTTTCATTGTTAAAAAAATTATCCGATTGTGCAGATTACGTGCCTCTATGTTAAAGAGTCAAGTGTATCCAATAGTAAAGATGTTACGTTCAGAGACGTAAACAAACAAGACAGGTTAAAAGGGTATTCTTTCTCCCACTACTGACATTAAGAGACTACACACAATAAGATCCGAAGAGCCCGAGAATCTTTCCAAACACTTATCCAGGCATCACTGTGAAAATAAACGAAGTCCCCAATACACAGAGAAAAATGCTGCATTGACTTCGGCTTCTTTGCTGTCAAGTCTGAAAGAGACTTTTCTCTTCTGCTGATGGATCTCGTCTTATCAGAGCCAACTTAAGTCTGCAGGGAGCGCCTGGCGCTCGTCGGAAAGCAAGAAAGCACGCGGCATCGTCAGTGGGCGAATAGGGATGGGGGCGTGGGAATGAGGGAGAGCAGGGGGCGGGGCTGGGACGGCGGGTGGGGGTGGAATGGGAGTTGGCGCAACTGCAGTTGGCTTGCTCTCCGTTTTATCAAGGCTCTGCTTGGAAATCACGTGAAGTTAGTTACAAAATTTATTTTTTGTATTGTCGGCTGTAAAGTGCTCAATAAGCTATGTGTTCGATATTAGTTCTTGTCATGAGAGTTGTGAGTTATAAATCTAACTCATTAAAACAACGGGTGTTTTAATGAGTTAGATTTCACCAAATTACCTTTTTGAAATTGTATTTTCATTCTATGAGTATCTACGATATCAAACTATTTTCTAGGTTGGCTCTTTCTTTACCAAAAGTTTTTTATTGCCAATACACATTTTTTAACTTAACGTATAAATAAACATGTAGTAATTTGCCAGAACACTTTAAATTAACCAGATATATAATTAGTACATAAAAGTTGTATGTGTAGGTTGAGGGTGCTGCAAGCAAGACTATTACCTACAATAATTATATAAGCGATGCACTACTTCTGTGAGGCCAGATACAAGTGCACCTGAACCACTACGTCGACTGATTTAGAGCAATTGGAGTGAGGTGAGGGCGGGTTTCGTGGTGGGGGCAGAGGAAGATCGAGTACTCGAGACGGAGCGTGAAGTCGAACAAGAGTGGCGACAGAAGACACCGAGAGGCGAGAGCGAGAATCAGGCACGCCGTTGGGGATTGCACGGGGGCGGAGCCACAGACGGGAGCGATCGGGGAGGGCAGCACTGGCGATGGCAAGGACGGGCAGGAGCAGGAGGACAAGGTGGGGGGGCACAGGTGGAGCGAGGCGGAGGAGCGATGGCGGAGGTGGAGAATGAGACGGTGGAGGCGGAAGTGGGGGTAACATTCGGGATAGAGTTGGAGATGAGGAGGGGCCGAGGCAGGACGGGAACAGGGTGTGATGGCACGGGGATAGATCACCAGGGGGGGGGGGGGGCGACAGCGCTTGGCACCTCGACGCCCCGAGGGGCGGAGTGGGCGGACGAGGTGGTGCGGGAATGCTCTAATGAGGAATCTCCCGGATGATCCGTTCCCTTTGATTTACCCCGGCACGGATTCTCCAAATTCTGCGCGCCGACCGAACAACAAGGCTATGGGGCGGTTGACGTCAGTGGGCGTTATTCTGAGCGCGGGCGGGGCACCTCCTCGCGACGCGCCCGCTTCCCAGTCACCCTGCCCAGGAGACTGAACACTTTGTGCGAAGGATGCTTCAAGCGAGGAACGCAGATACTCCGAGCACCTCAGGCTCGGAGATGTTTTCTGTGTAACATTCATCAGAAATTCATTGTATTTGATTGATTGATGTTTTCGTGTTTCCAGGCGCGTCAACTGCTTTGGTCATTAGTCCCGTTAGTGAAGTGCTGTGAAGTCTTCCCTCGCTGGATGGCGAGATCCAGCGCCGACCTACCGTCGGCTAGTGGGGTTTCCCCTAACCAGGACTCTCCCACCAGCGGGGCACCGCCCCTGCCGGGACAAGCTCTACGTTCCCGATCGATCTCCCGGAATATGTGGTAGAGTAGTGCATGTAGAGTAGTACAATAGTGCACAAATAAATAACCAATAATTTTCTCAAAACGGCCTCAAAATTCTTTTCTAACAATAGAATATTAAAAATTCTAGATAGAATGTATTTCTATGGATGCATCTTCGCATATAGACTATTGAAGTACTCTGCGCTCAAATGGTTAACGTGCAGTTAGCAAAAACGCACAACCTCGAGTTTCACTGTTTCACCTAGTACAGTTGACTCTGGTTATAGTGAACTTGGATATAGTGAACCTCCGACTAGTAAACTTAAGTCACTGGTCCCGTTTCATTTACATTACTAATACGCACGAGAAGATACTGAGGTGGAAGTAGCGGGTCCCACGATACGGTGGACAAAGCAAAATCAAGTATGGAGAGAGTATGGATCAGAGGCTTTACTGATAAAAAAATCTACGAAGCAAACAATCGAAATAATTATTTTTTATGGCCAAATTAAGTTAATGAAATTTTCAGTTCGTGCTGTTAATGTATTTGGCTGACTCCGTTTATTAATAAAATCAATCACTGTGGAGATTTTCACATAATCGGTTATAGTTAACCTCTGATATAGTGAACCAAAGGTAAAGTTCACTATAACCGGGGTCGACTCCATTATAAAATTACGTACCAATTACAAATAACTCGAGAAAGTATGAGTTGTTGGAGCATCATTAGTGTAATTTTTTTTTCTTTAAATCAGCACACAGAGTGATGTGTAGCAGAGGAGTGCGGCGGATTCGGCATATGATGGGTCAGTGAGGTTCTCTGCAAGTCAAGTAACCCGTTGCTTGACAAGAAAACCCAGGCAAATTCAAACATGTGAAAATGTTTGCAAGGTTTCGCCTAGTATTATAAAATTAGGAACGCATTACAAATAACTTGTGTGTTGTTGCATCAGCACTAGTGTTTGTTTTCCTTTAATCAGGACACAGAGCGGTGTCTGGGAGAGTCAGCGGGGGCGGAAGCGGGGACGGGGACGGGGACGGGGACGGGGAGGAACGGGAGCGGGGACGGGGCGGGGACGGGGAGCGGGGACGGGACGGGGACGGGGCGGGGCGGGGGGGACGGGGACGGGGACGGGGACGGGGACGGGATAGCACCGATGCTTATCGCCCCCCTATGGCCCCGCCGCCCGGCCGCCGAAGGGTAATGTATGACGCCACGGCGAAGCAAACGCCACCTCATCTGTTAGCCGTCAGGTCGATATAAGCACCTGTAGCCCGCCTCCAGCGGCAGCCGCCTCCGCAGAGGTCGACCTCCGCCTTTCACGTCTCGATCATCCATTGACGTCGCCGCATTCACCCACACAATCACCACAAAACTTGCGTCGATAGTATGTAGTATGAAATCGAAAGTTATTCCCAGTGCGAATTCTTAGTTGAAGCTTAAGTAATTAGGATAACTCTAAAAGTGTTGTTGCATCAGCACTAGTGTTTGTTTTTCTTCAATCAGGTCACAGAGCAGTGTCTGGGATAAGCAATAAGCTTCCTGCAATAAGTGCTTGCTTAATATAAAGAGATGGAAAGGGATATTATTTGTACGCATTTTTACATTCTCTTCTGTTTACTGAAGCATTCTGTTGTAACACATTCTACATGTTATGAGACACTTAGAATCAATTTAAACTATTTCTAATTCGCATATTCCTGCACACACCCTCATAAAAGCAATTTTTGCGAGTTTGGATATATTTCGGTACATTTGCCCTTCCTTAGCAGAAATTTCTCAAGGTTAACATTAACGCATCAGTCGTTGACAATTAGCACTCCAAACACTAAAAGTAAGTTATCTCTCGGGATAACTTGATTGCCGTCTCCCTGTGCGAAATGTAAGAGTCGAACTGTTGCCGTCCATTGACGGAGATGTTGAGCCCAAGAAGTTGCTATAAAACCAGCGCTTCCTTTCCGCTTAAAAGTTAAATACGTGTGGTCAAGGTTTTAAAATTCATAGTTTCTATTTTGGAGTTCAGGAACTTTATTGAAAATAAGAGTAAATAATATTTTTATTGTAAAACGATAGATCTAAAATCTGTATTTTGCCACTAATGTAAGATTACTGCTAAAATGTTAGATTTGTTGGATACTCACGATTGGAAATTAAATTTTTGGGAATGTGCTAGGCTAGTCGCTGGCACAACTTTCTCACGTCCAACACAAACGCAGAAGCCCATATTGAGACATTCATTGAGCCAAATCTGGTGTGGTTCCTCCTTCATGAAGTAACTCAATCTGTTTTGCAAGCGGAACGAAATGATCCACATAGCTAATTCCTTTTACAAATGCTAGAAATTCCCTTGTTGGGAGTACCATCTCTCCCCGTAAGTGGCTGCCACTTCCTATCACTGCTAGTCTCATTATCACGCAAGCACAGTCTTCAATAAGCACAGTCTTCAATCCCACCTACCCTTCCCATCGCCATCCCAACATCCCCACCCAACATCCCACCCAACATCCGCGTCCCAACATCCGCGTCCCAACATCCGCGTCCCAACATCCGCGTCCCAACATCCGCGTCCCAACATCCGCGTCCCAACATCCCCGTCCCAACATCCCCGTCCCAACATCCCAGTCCCAACATCCCAGTCCCAACATCCCCGTCCCAACATCCCCGTCCCAACATCCCCGTCCCAACATCCCCGTCCCAACATCCCCGTCCCACCATCCCCGTCCCAACATCCCCGTCCCAACATCCCCGTCCCAACATCCCCGTCCCAACATCCCCATCCCCTTCCCCAATCCTCTTCCCTATCCCCTTCCCCTTCCCATGGGCTGCCCAACCACTACCGCCGCGTCGTTGTCGGCAACTCCACGCCGCCGCCCGTGGCGCCGCCGTCCCACGCGAGGCCGTTTTTCAGCCGGGTTTCCTATCGAGGAAACAAGTTATAAAAATCGGCCTGTCCGTCCGCCACCCGTCCATGGAGGCTCGCGCCCGCGCAACTTTTTCCACCGGCGGGGCGGAGAGGGGAGACGGCCCGATCGCTCTCCCGCGCACTAAATTTGGAGCGGGAACAAAGGAGCCAATCGAGGCGATCGCCGGCTTTTTGTGGCCGCCGGCAGATGGCCAGCGGATGAGTGACAGGCAGAGGGCCCTCGTCAGTCGAGGCGGCGAGGGGGGAGGGGGAGGGGAGGGCTGCGCTTTCATATGCAAAACGGCGGCGTCGCCTCCCGCCCGCTAAACATATGAGGAGCAAACTGGAGTATAACACTCCGTTATTACGGTGGCCGCGTCATTACGGCGGGCGCCCGTCACGACCCCCGCGGCGCCGCGAGCAGCAGAGCAGCCTTCTGGCCCGGAAGTCCGGAGCTGCCGCGCAGCACGACGCGGAGGCGGCTGCGGCCGGGGCTGCGAGGCGCGCGCGTTCGACGATGAGCAGCTGCCGCGATTGCGTCGACGTCGTAATAAAACGTCGATTCGGAAACCAGTTTCACCTTTGTCGAAACTGTGGAACTACGGACGATCCAGGAGACCATGCCCCACCCCCAAGACAATTTGGATTATTTTCTCAATTTATTTAAAATAATTACGACGTATTGGCGCGTCTAAATGTTTTGTTTGAAAAAGTACATGGAGGGAGGGAACGTCTCAACTAAAAACATAACTGGAGGGATGTGATACGTGGAGTATAGTGGAGGACCCCGTAAGCTTAGCGTACGTGCATGTCTATGAATTTCTGGTACCAGTTTTCACACCGCGACCTATGGAGATACAATATTTACTACTCTTTCAGGACTCATGACTGGGGAGCGGATGTTGATGACCTCAAATATCGCCAAGTATGATTAATAAAATGCTTTTGAAATGTTTTGAAAATGTCCTAAAAGCAGAGAAAAGTGACGTAAATATGTGATGATTACCAGTTCGGATGAACAACTCAAGCTGTTGGATACGTTACTGATGTATTCGAGAATTCTTCTATTCGTTCTAGTGAACTAAGCTTTCACGCTTTTGATTTGGACTGTTCTTTCATAGAAAATCTTCGTCTTTAGTTTTTCGAAATCGGCTGAACCTCCAATGGCACTAACAAGCCACTGAAACATTAGATTATAATCTAGGTTATAGGTTGCGAGTATGCATACATACCCAAAATGACTGACGTTACAACTTCTGAGCGAAAAAATCGAATAGGTTAACAGGTATAGGTACTAAGGAATTCTGTGGAGAACATTTGTTGCCGAAATATTATTTGAAGAACGTACCATTAAAACAATGTTAAAATCGATGAAATCAGCGAAAAATGCATAAATATGTCATATAGTCGAAATCAGAAAAATGCAAAAACATACGATAAAAATTAGTCATTTCCTTTTTCAAAACATAAAAGAGTTTCTACACTAAAGTGAAACGAAAAATACTTTTCATTAAAATCAGCCTCCTACAGTAGACGGACCACAGTAGTTGACGCGTCAGGAAACACAAATAATTGATCAATAAATTTCGTTCCGAAAGTTCGAATGATAAAAAACAGGGATAAGAGTATATTTATTGAGGCGAAGAAAGCATGTAATAAAAAGCTCACCGTTTGGCCTCGGCTGCGTCAGCTCAGCGGCAATATATTGGCTATGCAGTATCGTTGACCGAAAGGTAATAATATTGGAACCCCGATGGTGGCGTATTTCCACTCTAGCTACTTAGATGAGTCATATTGTGTGTCTGGAGGAGAATGCTAGAGAAACATTGCCCTGATCGGTAGCAGTCGCGAGTTCTTACATCAGTGCCGGACGAATGCCAGAGCAACCCTAACAAATGGGCCATGGATTGCGCGCGATCTTGCTTTCCTTATTCGTGTCCCTTGTTCCCTTACACACAAACACACGCGCACACATACGGGCAGTTTATTACCACCTATGTAACTCCACCACTCTGAGCGTAACATGCTCTACACTTACGAGACAATTGACCTTAGATGTTGACGTACCCGGAATCAATGCTCAACCATTTCACCGTTTGTGACAAATACTGCTTGTGCTGCACAATATTTAAACTAACCACAATGCATTTTTCGCCGCCATTATAGAAAAGTAATGTTGTCTCGATATGAATATGCTAACACATTTTCCCTTATTCCCCGCCTTCTTTTCAAAATCAGAGAGCACGACGACGCACGCAGAGGATTCGAAATGATAGGAACGAGAAATAACGAAGCCAAATAGGGATGAGTCAATCAAACCGTATAAAAAAACGGCGGATAGGATTACGTCATTGTTCGTTAGTGTGAGTGGGTAATTGCGAGGACGATACTGAACATATGTAATAAAGGTATTTCGTACAATTGAACGTGTGTTGTATGAGCGTGTGCGAGTATGTGTCATTATTTTCCATCCAAGTCTGGATAGATGAAAATGGCAAAAATTAGTATGACAACAAATATTTTTGAGAAATTTGACTGACATTCTCAAAATGGTAACGGTTTGTACAATAGACTGACAAATATTATTGTTGGATTAAATGAGTGGTTTCAGTGTGTGTGTGTGTGTGTGTGTGTGTGTGTGTGTGTGTGTGTGTGTGTGTGTGTGTGTTATGCGCTCGCACTCGTTTGCGTGTGTTGGTTGGTTGAATGAGCCAGGTGGGTGATTAGATGAATGATTCGCTAAGGCGGTGCTCATCTTGCTGATAGATTGAGAGTTCGAATGGATATCTAACATCAGATATACTTGTCAGTGGAAGCTAAGATGTTTATAGCTATAGGATGGTAACCGAGCAAACTGACGAATAGTTAAACACACGCAGAGAGGAGAAATGAGTTCTGTGAATGGTGAGTCGGTTGGAAGAGTACAACTGACAGAAATGAAAGAAAGTGATGTTTAAAAAAGGGATGAAGGATCATGAAATAGGCTGAAAATCTTTAAAACAAACGATAAACAGAGAAATCAAAATATTTCAATGCTGAAAATACAAAAACAAATGTATAAGGATGCAGTAGGAATCAGTCAGCATATAAGGGCGGCATCAACTGGCGGTGACGGGGGGCGGTGACGGTTGGCGGTGACGGGGCGGTGACGGGGCGGTGACGGGGCGGTGACGGGGCGGTGACGGGGCGGTGACGGGGCGGTGACGGGGCGGTGACGGGGCGGTGGACGGGGCGGTGACGGGGCGGTGACAGGGGCGGTGACGGGGCGGTGACGGGGCGGTGACGGGGCGGTGGACGGGGCGGTGACGGGGGCGGTGACGGGGCGGTGACGGGGCAGTGACGGGGCGGTGACGGGGCGGTGACGGGGGCGGTGACGGGGCGGTGACGGGGCGGTGACGGGGCGGTGACGGGGCGGTGACGGGGCGGTGACGGGGCGGTGACGGGGCGGTGACGGGGCGGTGACGGGGCGGTGACGGGGCGGTGACGGGGCGGTGACGGGGCGGTGACGGGGCGGTGACGGGGCGGTGACGGGGGCGGTGACGGGGCGGTGACGGGCGGTGACGGGGCGGTGACGGGGCGATGACGGGGCGGTGACGGGGCGGTGTCGTAAGCGGTGGCGATCGTGAGTAAATAGAGGCGAGGTCAGGGCGGTTAGCAGTGGCTGTAACACTAACGGTGGCGACGGCATGATGGAGGCAGTGACGTCGGGCGGCGGCAGAGGCAGATTCGGGGGCTGGAAGCAGAAGCGGGCCAGGGACGGGGAGGGGCAGGGGTGGATGTGAGCGTGGGGGAGAAGGTGGGAGAGAACGGGAGTGGGAAGGACAACGGGAGCAGGACCAGCTGCGGTGGCGACGGAAGGAGGTAGTGAAGGTGTGGCGGACGGCGGTAGCGGAAGCGATGGCAGAACCGCTGACGATAAGTCTTAGTGGCTACGGGAGAAGCAGCGACAACCAATAGAGGCGTGGGTGGAATTAAAAGTGGAAGAGGATGTACATTCTTGATGTACATCCTGTAGGGGAATACATGTCGAAGGCTATTGTGAATATTGCGGATTGACACATCGAAAAGTGGAAGCCTGCCATTCCTTTAGCAATAATTATTTTTAGATTGTTCGCCGATTTCGTCATGAATTGTATTTATTTTGCCTATTAGTGGGAAATTCTATCAATAAAGGGATGCGGATTGTGCACGAAGATCCATAGATATAGTATTACAAGAGTAGGTCCACATTTTTTTATATCCGTAGATCAAAACTGAGTCACAATGTACATTGTAATGAGCTTCTCATACAATGAAAAGGGAATGAAAGATACCGGGAAAGACGATTGGTGCATGGAAATCTGTCAGTGACGGAAATGTAGCTTATATTGAGGGACGATTGAGGATGATTTGAATTGATCCCTACAGTTCGAATCTTAATACACAAGTATATAATACAAGTATATTTATTATTTTGGAATCAATAGATTCCATAATAATAAATAAATATCAATACCAATAAATTATTTAGCCACCATTTCTTAGGTAACTATTTTTCTTAGGAGTCATACTGCACATGGTGTGCTCGGCACGAAGTGCAAGAAGTAAATTATAAAATCCATAGCTTCCACTGTACATTAGGGCAGCTACTTTTAATATTCATAAAACCAATATCTGCCAAAACCTGCGCCTCTCGTCGTCTGGGTCCCTGACGTTGTTATTAATATACTATTTATATTACAATAACTAAATTATCTACATACTACAATAATAATAATAATAATAATAATAATAATAATAATAATAATAATTCAATTAACGTTTCCGCACGTTGTCTTTGAGTTTTGCAATGTTATTGAAAGTATTGGAATAATTACAAATGCTGGAAACATAACAATACCACAATTCGTTCGAGATAACATCAAATACTGAGGATATACAATGATTTCCTAAAATATGCGAAAAATAGCAGAATGTGACCATCTTTTCTCCATTTCACTGAGTCATATATGCCTCTAAGATAAAAAAATAATTTGTCATTTTCGCTTTATTTGTAGCGGGATTTGGAGGCCTAGAGTGAAAATATGAACGCTGATAGATTCTATAATGTCGATTGCAGGCAAACCATTTTGGTTTCGTTTTGAAATATGTGGCAAAGGTTTTCGTACGGATATTGCTCGTGAGAATATTCGAGGTAGTGTAATTCGCCAATGCCGTGTGAGAAGATGGCACAAAGCAAGCTCCGCACAGAGAAGAGCTCCCTACAGAAGAGCTGGCGTAGGTGAAATTGACGTCACAAGCGAAGAACGATCGCGGTGTCCTGAGCCAAGCCAGTGATTTGGCTGTTTGGCAGCAACTTTGAGATCTGTGAAGACGGTTTCACCTGTTTATCGCCAGTCGCATCGCAGCGTAACCGAAAATCCTTTGGCTAGGAACAGTTTTCTCGCAAACCTCTCCGAAGACCAAATAAATTAAAAGTTAAATCATGAATTTTGGGCCATTAGGTATATTCTACTGAGTGAACAAGTTTCTTCAAATACTCCTGTTCAATGAAATATATCACAATATTGTGCATCAACACATACGTACTTAAAAAAGTCTTGCAGTCAATATACATGATATGTTCCCTAACAGTTTTAAGGGATATCTCCTGTGATAAACCAAGGGTTCAATAATAGAACACTGCAATTACTCTAACGAGTTTGTAATTTAAGTGAAACGCCCAAAAATATATCTGACGAAATCGAGAAAAGAAATGTTGAATGAAGATACTCCATGTGTTCTAATGCACCCCTGCGGATCCGTGGAGTGAGAACGTCACAGTAGAGAAATTAGTGTTCCTATATAATTCAAAGAAAAAAGCACTCACGTAACACTTTTGAAGAATTACTTCATGAATGTATGCATCACGAAGTTTAATAAATAATGTTTTGACCCAATCACTACTGAGAAGATAGAACTGTTATATCAGAAAATGTTCATAGGAATCCCCTACCAGCGAACCAATCAGGTATTCACGCGAGAAGATCTTAGAACTACATCTCATTTCAAGATTCAAATATTCTAATAAAACGTCAGCACTTGTTAAATTTAGCATGTAAAGAGATAAAACAATTCACGTGAACACTGCAGTTTGAAAAGCCGCGAAGAAATTTCTGTTTGATAATCGCTGTTGCGGTGGTCCACAAGCTATATCTTATGAATAATGCAACGGAAATCTTGCCGAGTGGAGAATAACTGAATAAGCGGAAAGAAATACGTGACAACAGGTACATGTAACTCTTACATTAGATACAAGACTTGGAGATGTCATGTTGGAGAATTTGATAATATTTCAAAATGAGACATATTCACCAGAGAATGGCTCGCCAGAACTTATTTACGCAACCTTACCTAAAGTGAAATGAATGACGCGTAAAAAAGTACATAAATTGAACTACGAAGTTCACAATTCATTCACATATATTGTAATATAATGTAGTTATTTTGCCAGTTTCAGCATCGTGTAAACAATAACATGAAAAGGAAAAGACGTTTTTATGACAATTACTTAGAGGATAATTTTATTGTACAATGATAATCCTTGTTTGGACTACAGATATTCCTTTCGCATACTATGTCCTCTGCCTCACATTACGTACTCAATAGAGAATCCCTTCTGACGTTCAGTGTTCATTTATTTGCAGCAGATTCTATTTCATCTTCTATTACTGTCCTCGTAATTTCGTGCGCCACTGCAGACTCCAGACGATCGTAGATTGGTAGGAAAAAGCATCCAAAAAGCAGAATATTAAGATGGCGTAACGCGAACCCAAACAACTTTTCTCTTTCATCCCTTTCAGACTTCCCATTTGTCCGCGCGTCCGATCCGAGGCGGTATGTCACACACTGGTGACCATGCTCAGAAGTGACATTATAGATGATCGGACCGTCTCGCGAAAACGCAAGAAAGAAGAAACTCTATACTTCTGTACGTTCCTGAAATAACTTTTTCTCAAAATTCCCCCGAGGAACCTGGCCAATCTATTTTTCCACCCGCTCGGCGTTAGTCGCGGGCGTAACACGCCAAGTCACACTCCGCCGCGAGTGATGCATTGGAGGCCGAATCAAGGAAGCCGACGTCCCCGCGGTGAAGAACGGCCGCTCCGATCCAATGGAGCGTGCTCGGGCGGCGACGCCACGGCGCAAACAGCGGAGCGAACGAGGTTAAGGGGGCGAGAGAATGGGTCGCTCGGTTCAAGAGAGGAGGCGCGTGGAGCGCTGGCGGTGAGGATTGCGGGGGAAACGTGGGTGGGGGATGGTGGGTGGCGGGATGGCGTGTGGCGGAGGTGGCGGGGATGGCGCGGTGGCGGGATGGCGTGGACGCGGGGATGGCGTGGCGGCGTGACGGATGCGATGTGCGGATGGGTGGGGTGGGATGGCGTGGGCGGGAGGCGGGGTGGGATGGCGTGGGTGGCGGGGATGGCGTGGGTGGCGGGGATAGCGTGGGTGGCGGGGATAGCGTGGGTGGCGGGGATAGCGTGGGTGGCGGGGATAGCGTGGGTGGCGGGGATAGCGTGGGTGGCGGGGATAGCGTGGGTGGCGGGGATGGCGTGGGTGGCGGGAAGGTGGTGTGTTGGGGGGCAAGGGTGATGCGGTTGTTGCGTGGACGGAGAGCGAGGGGGAGCGCTAGGGGCAGATATGACGGGGGGAGGGGTCGGGGATGACGAGGAGCGAGGGGGCGGGGGGGGGGGGGGGCCGTGAAGCGGCGAGAGGGCGGGGAAGCGGGTGGGGGGACCGTTATGATGGGAAAAGCAGGGAGAGCGACGCAAGTTGGGGTGGAGGGTTTAGCGGGGGAGTGGCGGGGGTGATGGAGGTGGCGGGGCGGGAGCAGATGAGCGACGTGGACAGACGGAGAGGCTATATAAGGAGTTAACAGAAACTAATATGAACTAGTTAGTGAAGGCAGTTCATGTAGTAGGTAAGGATTGACGCAAGGGTGATGAAGGGACTTGAGGCAATTGTAAAAAGCATCAGAATTCAAGGAAGCACCCGGTATACACGTATCCTTTAGACGAACGTTTCCGGAATTCCAGCGAAAGTGCGAATGTATAGGTGACACCTGGAACCCCAGAAATTCCAATTTGCACGCGCGCGAAGAATACAAAATGAACAAGAGAAATGGTGACTTGTCGAGAGTATGACAGCAAGAAGGAAAACGCTATGCATGAGAGGGCATTGAAACCTCCTGCCGACAAGCCGAAATTTAATAATAAATGGTAGAAGAATAGAAGACCCAGACAGCTCGAGTATTGAACCAGGAAGAAATTTTTGCTTGCATTTTATGAAGATACTAAGTAAATTTGGTGA
Organism: Teleogryllus oceanicus; assembly: GCA_964035755.1. Lineage (NCBI taxonomy): Eukaryota > Metazoa > Arthropoda > Insecta > Orthoptera > Gryllidae > Teleogryllus > Teleogryllus oceanicus. Next base: position 129,271,228 of record CAXIVR010000005.1, on the reverse strand, counting down.
AAATGGCAGACAGTGTTTAGGGAGAGAAAAAAGGAAGTGGAGAATAAAGATCGGATAAGAAACCGAAGATATTTGAATGGGAAGAAAATTGATGGTGATGCGTATTCAAGGGCGAGAAAGTAAAAGCAAATGACATGAAAGGCTGGCTAATTAAACATGATGGGAAAATTATGAAAGAGATTTGAGCAGGAGACATAAACAAGAAAGACCTAAGAATAAAACATCAAACGGATAAACAATATCAGATACAAAATAGAATGATAAGCAGTCAAAGGAATTGCAAAGGCGAAAAGTGGAGCATAAAAGAGTGAGAGTGTGTGAATGAGCGAGAGAGAGAGAGAGAGAGAGAGAGAGAGAGAGAGAAGCGTTATTAATTCAGTATTAAGCAAGCATTAATTCAGTTATTAAACCAACATTGAAGATGAATACCTTGAGCAACGAATGAAAATGATCGGTTGATGAAGGACTCAAAGAAAAGGAGTTCAGGAAGGAAATACAAAACAAGCGATTGAAAGAGACGAAAACATTATGATTTTAAAAAGTCTTCCGAAAATAAAAATGTAATTTAAGAAAGAAAAAGAAAGACAAGTATTCAGAGTTGGAACTGGAATTATACTCGAAAAAAGCTGTATTTCAGGAAAGCGAATGATAACCATGACAGGTAACTTTTTTAACAAATTATTCTGCCATTTCCAGAGACGCTTTCACTGAACTACAAATTAGCACAGCATTTTAATCCCACATTCATTTTATGCCACAATAACAAAGGTACGGAGGATAACCTACACCGTGATCCTCATGCAGGCGTGGATAGGATTTCTCAAGGGCGGCAGGGGCAGCGAAGGGGCAGCGAGGAGCCAGCGGAGCCGGTCGTCACCCGGGAGGCAGGACGTGAAGGAGGAGGAGGAGGAGGAGGGGGAGGGGGAGGTCACGGTGGTCGTCTGCGAGACGTCGCGCTCCATCAGCACTCACACGCCTCCGCCTCCGCCTCCGCCTGCGCCGCGATCCACAAAGCGCTGGCGCTGCCGCCCGCGCCCCGCGCCCACTGGCGCTCGCCGGATTCCCGCGCCCCCGGCATCCGCGCGCCGCGCGGCGGCCGCGTGACTGAAACGCGGCGAGCACAGCGCCCGCCTCTTTCTCCGCTCCCTCGGCCACCGACATCACCATCACCACCGTAACGGTCCTGCCCGTGTCTCCACCATCACTGCACCGCCATCGCTTGATTGATTTGATTGATTTTTCGTGTTTCCGGCGCGTCAACTGCTTTGGTCATTAGTCCCGTTAATGTAGTGCATGTTCTTTTCTCGGAGATGGCGGTGATCTTCCCCGCTGGATGGCGAGATCCGGTGACGATCTACCGTCGGCTGGTGGGTTTCCTAACCAGGACTCTCCACTAGCGGGCACCGCCCCAGCCGGACAAGCTCTAAGCTTCGACCGATCTCCCGGAATATGTGGTAGTGTAGTGCATGTTAGTGTAAGTGTGTGTAAGGAGAGAATAGGACAAGGAAGAGGAAGGACAGATCGCGCGCGGTCCGTGGCCCGTTTGGTAGGGTATGCTCCGGCATTCGCCTGGTGTTGATCGGAGAAACCACGGAAAACTAACGATTAGAGCAGCGGGCCGCTATAATTCCCCTCCAGACAGCAAATGAATTCGACATAGCTATCTAGCTAGTGTCGAAAATCCTGTCGCCGTCAGGACTCGAACCTAGGACCTCCCGGTGAAGGCGCTGCAGTGACATCAGTTGATGCACTGAGCTACCGCTCCCGGCACCGTCCTCGCCATCACCGTCCTCGTCATCACCAACATCGCCATCACCAACATCGCCATCACCAACCCAACCACTACCTCACCACTATCATCATTCCCAACAGTATCTTCATCCCCAACAACAACACTACCCTCCACCACCACCACCACCATCACTATCCACCACCGCCGTCACTGCCGCCGCTGCCAACCGCTCGGATTGTCTGCCGCGTCGCTCAGGACTGCATCGCTCGTGTCTGGTGCTCGGGTGCGTTGCAAATTTACTGACGGCGGAAAGCCACACTTTGTACTCGGTCTCCGCTGCTCACTGCGTACAATGAGGTACGAAAGAGAAATGTGACAGCTGTATGCTAGCTTTTATGCTGCGTGGGGTCGGAAGATACACAAGAACTTACATGATATCAAAGGATACTGATGTCTTTATGCCTTTTATTCATACGCTTAAGACAGTCCACTACAGCTCAGTAGTAGGTCTGAGCGGCAAAAAAACATCTTGCGATATTATCAGTAGTCATCTAATTTATGTTTTACACTCCAGAAACCAATATTGATTTATCTCAATACGATAAAAAGTTTCATTTCTTAAATGTGAGTCTTTAGGATCTGTTCTAGAAAAAAATATTGCATGTTCTAGAATAAATTATTAAAATGAATTAATGTAATTGTCATAATTAATTTAACTGAATTAATGTAAATCTTATGACGGAAACAAAACCCTATTTTCAATTCAACAACTTCTATTAGAGTTCACAATTTTCTCATAACTTTAAGATAACTCACGTATTATCATTTTGAAACTTTTCTACCTCGTCGAGTATTTGTCTTTAAATAACACAGAACTTTCCGTAGTAATTACAATACAAATCTTGTTGACATGATAGAAAAGCTGCTTAGAACTTCGTTTCATAGCTCCACAAATGAAACTCAAATACCCGTGAACCACGAAATAATATCCTGTCAAATAAACCTATTGTTATATTTTCTCCTCGCTTCCACACATGTCATGTCGAGTAACACATACTGGCTCGGCCCACCGCTGCACCTAGCACACTCGAAAACTAACATCCGCCAGGTTGCCAGATTGTCAGGTTGGCCACCTTTTTCTGCAGCCTCCTTACGCCTCCCTCGCAACCTCTGTCACAGAGACTGCACCGCCGCCCCGCTCCCCCCGTCCAACTCCTGTCCAACATCTCCCACCTCTCCCACCCGACTCCCACTCATCTCCATCTCTACACTACATTCCCCACACTTCCATTTGTCTAGCCGTCCACCACACTCCCTCCCTCACTCCACCACACCCCACCACACCTCTACCATACTCCTCCCTCTCCTACATTCCTCCCCTCACCATCACACTCCCTCTCCACCACACACCCTCCACGCCTCTACCATACTCCTCCTCTCCCTCCCTCACCTCACCTCCACATTCCCTCCCCTCACCCCCACACTCCCCTCCTCTCCTCTCCACCACACCCCTCCACGCCTCCTACCATACTCCCTTCCCTCCCTCTTCCTCACCTCCACATTCCCTCACCCTCTACACCACGCACCCTCTCCCCTCAACCATACTCCTCCCGATCTCCACCATATTCATTTAGCTTTCCTTATTGTACTTTTCTCCCACCATCCTTCTCCCCCTTTCTCTGCTCCTCATTGCCTCTCAAACGCCGATTTATCTCCCCGCGTAACTTTTGCTTCCTCTAACACTCTCTCTCATTCCCTTTCGATGCCTCTTGATTCTTCAGCGTTGCAGACTGCACATTAAGAGACGGCCCGTCTCTTCCTTTCGTGTTCCTACCGCCCATCCATTGCCAGCCCATCTCCACCGCCTCCGTCCCCCCCCCTCCAGCCAGCCCTGGCGTCTGGGCGCGCGCCGCACGTCCATTACCATGTCGTTCGTCTTTTTGCGCTGTAAATAATAACAGTAATGTGTAAGGGCCGCGCGGAGCGGCGGGGGGAAAAACACAGCTGCAAATAGTTGAATGAAAAACGTCATTGGAATATTTTGACACGGAGACAATGGCGGGAGTGGGCGCGGCCCATTCATCTGCGGCGCTCGTTTATGGAAGGAGCATTCTTGGAAGCCGCCCGGCGTTGCGCCGAGGCGACCACGCCCGCCGCCCGCGCCCGCGTCGCCCGCGCCCGCGTTCAAACACCGCCGCCCACGCCCCGTCCGTCGCCCACGCGCCGCGCCGCCGCCCTGCGCCCGCCCCCGACCTCCTTCTCATTAACTGTTGCTCCTCGACCCCCGCCGGGGGCCTCGTGCCACTAGATGCCTTCATTTCCTTCTTACATTTTTTTCTTTTATTCCGAGTGCCACATCGATGTTTTTATGTCTGCTGTTCTCTATTAACTGCTACTTCTATTAACCTTCGGTCGTCCTCTCCCTTTCCTACGGCTGTGCGCTTCTTATTGCATTTTTTCGTGAAATCTAAACATATTCTGATACTGTTGTGTTGAAATTCTCTTCGATTGTTACTTCTATCCCTATCCGTGCACAATTTTCATCCTTCTCGTTTTTCTTGCTACTTCTTGAGTCTTTTGTTCTTCTTATAGTTTTTCTTGGATTCTAGGTGGTTCGTAGATCAAAAATAGATTCACAACAGCAATACAAAAACGTTCCTATTCTAAGAACTGCAACTTCTACTCACCTCCATTCTACTCCTAGTGCTAGACATTTCTTTCTATTTTTTATCGTTGCAACTATTTTTCTATTCACACTTTTCCATGAGCAATGAAAAAGAAATTCACAAAGTAATTGCAAATATTGTTACTACTCGGTTTTGTTGCCTTCTTTGTTGATTTCATTAGTCTTTCATCCGGTCACATAATCTTTGTGAACAAACGCAGCCTTATATTCTGCATCTCGCCCCATAAGCTGTATTTTGCTCCTGCTGTTCCTCCCAAGTTGATGCCAATTACTACATGGCTTTTAGAGAAGAGTTCACAGGTGTCGTCGTCTCTACCTGCCAATATGTGTTTCTTATACCCCAAAATCGTTGTTTCTTTTCCCTGGAAATCACGGAAAGTCTCTGCTTTCAGTTTTCGTCTATCTCTTCCTATTCACGGGCGTTGCATCACATATTTTGAGGATTTACAGTTGAATATCCTCATGTCGTTATTTCATGGTTTTCATGAACATTTGATTAATATAGTTCTAGTCTGTAAGTAAAAAACTCTCCCCATTCTTTATCGACACGCAAAAGATTTTTTTAAAATTTACTTACACTTAAGAACAGTTTTACATAGAACGTAACCGTGGGAGTTTCCATTTCCAAGCTTTCACGTTCGTGTTCTTAGTATAACACCCTATCGTGTACTGCAGCAAGATTGAAAGAATATCTCGTGTTTTTGTTAGAAGCTAATGCAGCTTGTAAGACACCAATAACCATTCATGGGCTCCTATACTCATGAAACACTCCTGAATAACTCATCGAACTCATGGTTTACAAAATAATTATCATCAAAGTAAGAATGCATCCATTTCATCGTCCACTTGACGTTTTTCGATTGTAAAATATAATTTCTGAGACGAGTATTCATAGTATCGATCTGGATGAGTGGCTGTGGTTTAGTTTACGTGTCAAACGGTACGTCAAAAAGTTACTCAAGTATGACGAAAGTACTTACACACGTACATCTCCTCACCCACGTTAACGTTTTCACTGAATGAATAATCCTCAGCCTTCTCGCATCTGTTGCCCTCTGTCTTTTGACTTTCGCTCTCCGAACTCTCGCTCGCCGCGCGCGCCCCCGCACTCTGCCGCAGCAGGCGGCCCCTCCCACTCCCCGTGGCGTGGAGGCGGCTGCTCCAACGCCCCCGCGCACATCGACTGCCGCCTCTTGGACGCCCTCTTCACGCCCAGCTTTCACAGCAACGCGCGCCGCCACCCACGCCCGGCGCTCGCCTCCGAACAGATCGAAAACCAAGGAACAGGTAACAGGAGTCGTAACTGTTGCGGCCACTGCCGTACACTGTCAGAAATGTCATTAAATTTAATGTACATTAATATATTGTACATTAATATATTGTACATTAATATAATGTTCATTAATATATTGTACATTACTATATTGTACATGCAACTTAATGTGATCTTGTACATTAAAACACCTTAACATATTTAGGAATTTTTAATGTACAAGATTACAATAAGTTACATGTACAATACGTTAATGTACATTAAATTTAATGAATTTTGTGATGACGTGTTTTATGTTCTCAGAACAATGCAACAAATGGTTATCGCAAAGTTGCATTGTACTAAAAGTTATTTAGAGTGTACAAAAAATGTTTTGTATTATTATCAATAAGAGCACAAAAATCACCTAATTCACCATCATCTTAAGGAATTCTTCATTAAAATATTCTTTGTGACTTCAAAGGAATTTGGAAAATACAATGAAAATACCACGCAAAATTATATTTTTTAAATATGTGTTTTCCTAATTGAATTAGCATTTGAGATGAAAATTAGAAAATGTATCGTATTTTTTCCGAATATTAACGTAGAACAAATATTCTTTGTGACTTCAAAGGAATTTGGAAATTTGACAATCATCCTACCTGTGCATATTCATACATACATACTCATTTATTTGAACTGCAATTGGGTATGACCGTGGCAGTTAATTAACAATAATTACAATAATAATAACACTTAACATTAATAATAATATTAATAATAATAAAGATATTTTAATAATAACAATAATAATAAAGAGTACAGTACAAGCCAGACATGCAATAATCATACTATCACTAATATTAAGTATTATAACAAATATTTCAACTCGTATGATATATAATAATTATAATTATATGTCGGTGATGCTAAAATTTAATACAAGCTACATAAATATTGGCTAAATTTATTGTTTTAATTCATTGATCGCGTTCACTACAATTAACTGCACGACACTGCACTGCACAACACTACACTACACTACACTACACTCCTACACTACACTACTACACTACACTGTTTTGCTTTGAGTTACACTGACCAGCACTACATCGCACTTCACCGCACTTCACAGCACTTCACCGCACTTCACCGCACTTCATAGCACTTACTCATTTAATGTCTCTTACTATCATATTGTTCTAACTTATTTCTACAACTTCGGACACTTAGAGGAATGGCTTTGCAAATTGCTGCAGGTAAACTGTTCCACTCTTTACTTGTTCTGTTACAAAGAAAATTTCCAAGATCTGAATTTTGTTTCCTTGTTCGAATTTTGTGAGTGTGATCGCTTCAGCCGAAATAATTTGGTTTTCTAGTCTAACCTGAATTTCCTTCCAAGCTGTTTGACCTACGTATGATTTATAAAGAGCGCAAAGCCTCGCCCTTGTTCTTCTCATTTCTAGAGGTTCCCATGCCTTTTTTATCGCGTTAGTTCTGTAGGTAAACTTATTCGCTTTTCTCTGTATTCTATCTAGATTTTTCCGGGGCGACTTTCTGTATGGATCCCAACATGCCACTCCGTATTCCATGGAGGGCGAACCAGCGAAAATATGCTAATTCTTTTGCGTTTGCAGAGATTTTCTTTAGAATTGCATTACAAAATGCAAAGACTTCCACGTTTTCCTAACTACCTGATTTATATGCTTCTCCCACCTAATTTACTATCTATATGAATGCCTAAATACTTGCATGATGAGACTCTTGGGATGATGACCTCACCTAAACGATAGTCTGGTTCCTCATAATTTCGTCCCCGCCCGAACGTTATTGTTTTGCTTTTCGATCCGTTAATTCCCATGTCATTTTTTCAGCCCAATCACGTAAATGTTCTAAATCCTGCTGTAATATTTGTTCGTCAGCGCTACTTTTGATTTTTCGGTATATAACACAATCGTCTGCAAATAAACGCACCTTTGATTGTATGTTAACGTGGAGATCATTTACGTACGCTAAGAAAAGTAATGGCCTATGACACTTCCTGTGGAGCCCCTGAAGTAACAATGACCGTAGTCGAAAACTGAGTGCCAATTCGAACTTTTGTTTCCTGTCTCTAAGAAATTCGCTTACCCACTTCACGACTCTAGCATCAATTCCTGAAGTTAATAATTTCCTGATAAGTAGGTTATGCGGTACTACGTCGAATGCTTTCGCAAAGTCGATTACGATTGCATCCACCCTCCCACCCGCGTCAACTTCGTCCAGCCTAGATCTTGCAAAAGAGAAACGATTTGGCTTTCGCATTGAATATTTACTTCTAAACCCATGCTGTCCGTGAAAAATCCAGTTCGCTTTTCCCATTCGCGGCGAATGTACCCGGCTATTAAATGCTCCATTATTTTGCATACTACTGATGTGAGCGATACTGGTCTATAATTACAAACTTTCGTTTTATCACCTTTTTGAAAATAGGGACCACTGTAGCTGTCTTCCAATCGTCTGGTAGACTTGCATTATTGATTGAAACATTGAATAATCTTAACAAATACGGCAATACTGCCTCCCACCGAGTTTAATAAAATCTGTCGAGATGCCGTCTGGTCCGCGTGATTTACCGTTTTTCAGTGATTTTATACGTTTGCGGAGTTCCCATGCATGAAGCTTGAACTGGTTTTCTATTGGAAAATAATGAACTTGCTCCTGCGCCCGTTTTGGTTTGAATATTGATACAAAATACGCGTTGAACGCATTTGCTTTCGCTTGGTCGCCGTGCAATGGCGCGTTATCTGCGTCTAGAATTTCCTGAATTTCTTCCTTATTCCCCCGGCGTCTGCGGACATATTTGTAAAAGTCTGACCAATTATTTCTTCCTGTCTCCAAAATATTTCTTAAAAATAATTCATGCGCAATTTTCTTTTCTTTTTCTAATTCCTGTAGAATTTTTAAAAGTTATCATGTCAGCAATGCTGCGATGTCTCCTATTAAATGCTAGTCTAACTTTCTCTTTAAACGCCGTACCGCCCCTGTATGCCAAATGTCATGTATGCCAAATGACTCTACAAATGTCACGTGTTCCATTTGTGCAGAACTGACTGAGCAAGCACTACCTCCCCTTTCACAACGAGAACTGGAGGTGTCATATATCGTGCCCGCTTATCCTTTCGCATTTATTCATTTTGTTGTAGCCTTCGTGCAGGGCACGTTTGACGCCCTCCCTGTATCGCTGACACGCCCAAGCCCCTCCTCCTCCTCAAAACAAGAATGAAACGACAGAGTGGCTGTCTCTGTTCAAAGTGAGAAACTCCGATCGTGTTCTGAGCTGCCTGGGCTCTTGAGAACTCAAATTGGGCAGACTGTGACTATCATCCATTTGCTAGGATGTAGAACGTTATTTCCTTGCCCTTATAAAGTTCCTTACCCTTGAGTCTGAACTCAAAGGTACTAGTGATTTTGATTACTAGTTATAATATGTAATAATATAACATTTAAAAACTAGTTTAGGAAGAAAAATGTGCAATGACTCAAACTACACATTGAGTTCATTGGAAAATCCTCTCCTTTAGATTTAACGACTAGTGGTTAGTCACCAGCAGTTATACCTAAATTTACTTGACACCCGGTTTCAATGTCGATTCTAATCAATCTCCACACGATCGTTCCATCACTATTTAATATGGCTACTTTTCGTAATATTTCTTTTCCTTCCAATATAATAATTGCCATCGATACGGAAAAAACTATAGGTTATTTCCAGAGTTTCGAAACTTTTCAGTAAGATTTCACAATGATACGATTAGTTATGTGAAATTTGAATTCATCCTAAAAACCTAAATTCATCATAAAAATATATAACTCAAGGGCACCTTATGGCAAAAACCTTAAGTTCAGTTAGAATTTGCGTACTGGAAAAATATGGATAAGCTTTTAGACCCTCCGATTACGTTGAATAGTTCTCCATATTGAAAAATGTCCAGTTGTTAAAGAGTTCTCAATACTAACTAGCTGCAATGAAAGAGAAGAAAGAAAGCGAACAGAGAGCAAAAATAGATAGGAAATCGATTGAAATAAAGTGCAAGTTACTTCAACTGCGTTCTGACTTTCCCTGTAACATTTCAACGCAACAATTTTAGAAGAATCAAGTGTGAGCCAACAACACACTCCTTCTTTTCCCACAATGCACCGATCGTTTCGAGAACTTCGATTTAATGCGAACACGTCTCCACCCATTCTTATTCGCTACAACTCACTGTCAAACTTGACGATAAGTTGGGCCAATCTCTACGTTCTTGAGAACTGAGGACTCTTCGATTGGTGTCGGCGGAAGCGACAATGGCGGTGATGATAGGGGTTACGGGAACGAAAGCGGGTGTAGGGGCGACGGTGGCGGCGGCAGGAGGGCGGCAGGGCGGGCAGGGGCGGCGGCAGGGGCGGCGGCAGGGGCGTCGACAGGGGCGGCGGGGAGCGGCGCGGGCCAGGAGCGAGGCGGGGTGGAGCGAGGCGGGGGGGAGCGAGGCGGGGCGGGAGCGAGGCGGGGCGGGAGCGAGGCGGGGCGGAGCGAGGCGGGGCGGGAGCGAAGCGGGGCGGGAGCGAGGCGGGGCGGGAGCGAGGCGGGAGCGGACCGGGAGGAGCTGGGAAAGGCTGGGAGCGGGTGGAGTGCGGGGGAGGGGACGAGACGGGGGGGGGGGGGGGCCTTGGGGCGCAGGGGCGGGGGGAAGGGGGGAAGGGGCGCGGTGCGGTGGCTTCAGCGGCGAAGGCGGCTGCTGACAGAAGACAAGCGCGCGGTGACATTGAGTGGTCATTGCGGCTCAGCGGCAGCCGGTCGTCGGCCTCGCTGCGCGGTTGCGTGGGCGGAAGTGGCAAGCTGAGTGCAGGAGGCGGACGTGTGGGTGCGCTGGGTGCGCAGTAAGAAGTGATAGCAACGAGATGAAATTTCTTGAAGCAGAAGGACGATGGGAATGGTGATACGACCCTACTTTGAATGTTGTTCGCGCTTCACCAAGGCCAAAAATATGACTTTTCTTGTGTATAATGAGTAGAAGACCCATTGCTTCGTTGACCGGTAGGTTCAAGCACCTCTGGCAGAGGAGTTTCGATGCATGTTATTAATTTGGAACGCCACACTGGTGAAAATAAGCGTGGCGTCTGATGTTTGTGGTCAGGATGGTGACTGACAGGAAACAGTCACACACACTCGAGATTCATTTGAATTCACGAAACGAATCAATTGCTATCCAAGATTACTGAATTTCTTAGCTTAAACTTGTAGTGTCGCAAAATTCAAAGACACGAAAATATATTACTATATCTTATATGTTAATTATTTCAATTTACAGGAGTGTTTCGCATTTCTTGGATTATTTACATATTTTTTGATTATTTACAATTTCTCAGAATTTTGCGACTATCGGTCTACGACAGCATCCAGTCCTTATACTATTTAGTTATATTAAGTGGACTGTGTCTTTTCGTCTAGGCAATAAGCCGTGCCCTCAATTGTGAGAATGGATCAATATTATCTACTAAAAGTAACACACACAAATGATCTATCACACTTCACTGAAAAGTAATTCTACTTAGTACGCAACAAAAGTCTGCCGTTTTAGTAGAACGTCCGCACCTTATGCCAGATGCAAACCAACATCTAACAGCGCCACGCGACAAGGCTTCCACCGTGGTAGACACAGGGGTCAACAATGAAAAATTTCAGGGCCCATTCATTACCTGCGGCGACAATGGAACCAGCGGAGCCAACTACGAGCAACCACTACGTCAGGGCTGTCTAACTGGCGGCCCGCGGAGCCATTTATTGTGGCCCGCGAAAGGTTATTAGCCAAACGTGAAAATCCCTTGCACCCATGGCAGGCGAGAATATTGAGCCTAGTGCACGCGCCTTGTCGAGGTCAACACCCGCTTCATGTAAAAATAGGTTACGTTTAGCTTCAAGCCTTTTTTTTCTAGTAAATTCAAAATCATCCCAATGTGTTTTATGCATGGGGTTCCATCCCCCTCCCCGTTTCAGAGCAGAGTAATCTGACTAAATCAACAATATGGGGTCATATGCGGATCGCCCGAATAATGAAAATACGACCCGCAACCTTATTAAAGGGTTTTCGTTGCTCTTGAGGCTTTGCAAGTGGGACACCCCTGTACTACGTAAAGGCACCGCCGGAGCGTGGTTCGCGCTAAGGAGGCGATGGCGGCGCACCATGGTTAAAACTGGCAGTGGGCACAATGGTCCAAATGAATTCCACGGCATACCTGTCTGAGGGCATCAACTGATGACATTGCAGTGCCACTGACTGGAAGGTTCTAGGGTTCCATTCCCGATGGTGGCAGCGTTTTCGACACTGCCTACACAGCTACTTCGAATTCAGTTGCTGTCTGGAGGAGAATTCTAGCGGTCGGCTGCTTTGAATGACAGTTTTCCGTGCTTTCTCCTAACCACACCGGGCGCATGCTGGAGTAGTACCATCACCAACAGGCCACAGACCGTGCGCGCGACATTTCCTTCCTCATCCTTGACCTTTCCTCACACGCTTACACCTAGTACTTTCACTACACCACGTAACGTTGAGCTGCTATGTTTGTTAACTTTTTCTGGCCCATTGCTGCTGATGTAAAATCCACTATTATTTCCCTACGTCCGATATAAAATGGGTTACGGTCAAATAACTCTATTATTTTTAGGTATTCAACGTTCATTACCATTATAGTTTGCCGATCATGGACGTGTTATTTTGTAACTGTTATTAATAACCGTTTTTACGAGTCGACGTTTTCGACGAGACGACGTTCCGATAACAGTTATTGAAGAAAAGCTGTTAAGCTCATCTCTACCGCAAATCGCGATACAAAGTGACTGCTAAAAAAAGAAAATTTACAGATGTTCTTCAACTCCACGGTAAATGACCGATAATCGAGGTGGCCGTTTGAGTGATTAAGTGATTGATTCGGGTCGCGTCAATTGGTAATGTCATTGGTGGCGTAAGTGTAGTGCACGTTTTATTGCGGAAGGTGGTGGTGAACAACCCCCACTGGATGGCGAGACCGGTGCCGACCGATCTGTCAGTTTGAGGGGATTTCTACCACCAGATGGTACCACCTCAGCCTGGACAAGCTCTAAGCTCCCGACTGGTCTCTCGGTATGTGCATGTTAGCGTGTGTGTAAGGGGCAATGATTCGACAAGGAAGAGGAAGGAAAGATCGCGGGCAGTCCGTTGCCCGTTTGTCAGGGTACTGCAGCATTGACTTAGTGTTGATCGAAGAAACCACGGAAAACAACTAATCAGAGCTGCTTCGCCAATAAAATTGTTCTCCAGACAAGAGTTAGCTTAGTGTCGAAAATCCACCTCCGCCGGGACGCGAAATCTAGAACCTTCCGCTCAGAGTCACTGCAGACAGCGGCAATGCTGTACACAAACCGGAAGCGGCTGCGACAAGGGCAGTGCGGCAGGTGTGGAGGCGGTCAAGGCAGCGTTGACTGCGTCGCTCGACCTCCGCTCGCTGCCATACGCGCGGGCGTCTTTGGGGAGCAAGAACGCGCGGAGACAGAGGCGGAGGCGGCGGAGGCGGCGGAGGCGGCGGAGGCGGCGGAGGCGGCACCAGGGCGGAGGCGTAGGCGGCGGGGAAGGCGGCGGTGGCAGCGGAGGCGGCAGTGGAGGCGGCGGAGGCGGAGGTCTAGGCGGCGGAAGCGTGGGTGCGTGGGCGTGTGAGCGCGTGGGCGCGTGGGCGCGTGGGCGCGTGGGCGCGTGGGCGGGGCCCGGCGCGTCGCGCCGCGCCGAACAAGGCGAAGGGAGGTGAATGGTCAAGGCAAACGCAGGTCGCGACAGGCAATAAAATCCAACGTAAATAAGGTTGTGCAAAAGCGTCTTAGCGAACGGTGTGAATGATTTGGCAGACGAAGGAGCGGTCTTCCTCGATCTTAACCAGAGTGTTTTGCTACAAGGAAAATGCGTAACGCACACGCGCCTCGCAGCGGCTGACCCTTCGCCCTGCACGTCAGTCTTGGGAGGAGAGGCGATCTCAGTAATGGAGGGAAAGCGTACGGATGGCAGGAACGCATTGTTGGAAAAGGAGAGAAATAATTGAATCCTTTACATTCAAAAGCGTCTAAAATTCATCAGCTTATAATGGATATATGTGCTCAATAACATTAATAATGTGACACCGTAAACATTATTAATATCAATACTTTCCAAGAAACATTTCCTTTCAAAATTTGTATTAAACGATTATAAAATCACGAAATATCTCAACAGGGCGAGGGCGGATGTAGGGGCTAGGGCAGGGGAAAGGGTGGGACCGAAGGAGAAGGCATGGGGGGGAGGAGAGAGGTTAAGATGAGGGGGATGAGGACGGGGATGTGTGAGGGAGTCGGGGCGGAGCGGGATGGACGGTGGAAGCAGTGATGGATGAAGCGGAGAAGCCTCTAGAAAGAAAGAAAGAAGGCGAGGTGAAAGGAGGTGGGGCAGCGGTGGTCGGCGGCGCCGTGTGCCGACAAAGCAGCTTATTGGTAGTGCGCTCACCGCCCTTCTTTTTACTCTACAACCAGAGCAGCGTACAAGACGACCGGTGCGATGGCCGAGTTCAGTGGCAATGGGGTAATCCGCAAGCTGCAATCCAACACAAGACTCTTTGAAGCCCGTTGCCGCCACACAATAGCGTCCGTTGTACGAGACGGCAATTAATATTGAAGACTTACACTTTATATGAGCAAGACATTTTTCACTTCGTCATAAAATCTGTAATATAACATTACTATTCAGGAAGGAGGAATACTTTTCATTACCTGAGATTTAATATCGTTATCTTCGACGAGCAAGTTGATATAGATTTTGTATACCAATTGACATAAATTTTGCATACCAATTGTATGAATGTTTCCACAACGTATTTCAATGAGCAGTTCTTTTGTGGAAAAAATCATTATCTTATTTCAATAACGTTTTGTTCTGGCAACTCACCTCATCCATTGGAATGTTTAACTTAAATTGTTATTATTTTGGTTGGGTACCTACATAGTACTTAACGCCTTTTATTTTATCTTCAGCTGAATGGTTGAAGTGAAGAGATTACGAGAGAAAGTGGAGTATACCACTATTCGTTTTGTCCCAAGATTCATTTTTCCATCACAAGCCTCTCATTAAAAGTGACCATGTTTTCTGTCTATACACGAACAAATTTCAAATGTGAATCATTATACAATCATTAACCAAAATACATAATATCGACTTACGAAAGTTTTACTCAGAAATTTTTTATATGAATAAATAGTGTTTTCTGAACGCATTTCGATGATGTATGTAGCGTGGAACCAGAAAAGGGGAAGGAGGCGAGTGGGTGGTGTTATGGTCATACTTCCCTCACAATGGCTTTATCCACTTTCACTATGGGCAATGTTTTTATAAGTTATACTAATTTCGAAAATACTCTTAAATTGATGAAAAACTATGCAGCCTCCGACTCTATGAAAGTTGGTTTCGTTAAAAGACCAGGAACCCGAAAAAAATACAATGAAAAGGTTTAGATTTTGTATTAATAAAAAGCTCCATGAATTATAGACAATCATATTTAAAATAAAATTATGGAAATTGGTTTATTACAACATTAAATCTTGATATTCCTTGGTACAACGTTTCGGAGATTTGTGCGTCTCCATCTTTAGGTAGAGTTCTCGTGACAAAATATATCAATATTTTAAATAAATCAATTCAAAGCAATTAACAGCCCACCGCGAGCGGGCGCAGAACGCTCGACATACGCCCCTCGCGCACGAAACGCTCGAGCAAGTGCGCATGAACGAAGAGTGGAACCCCTCGCAGCACCCCTGTTTAAGAGGAGCGTCTAACCTTTACTCTCGTCAAAAAGTTGAAGTTGAGTCTGAGGAAGACGATTCGCGCGTTACACGCGAGCGCCAAGCGAATCGCCTCTGTATTCGTAGAAATGTAATTATCGGTTACTCTTCTGTAAGTAATTTAATATTTAGTGTAACGTATTGTACTGCTACACAGAACGACCGGCCGTGCACCCCCCGTCGTAGGGGATTAGTAGGGAGGCATGCAGGGTGCAAGAACAAAGAGGCAACTGGCAGAAGCGGAGACACGTCGAGGTATTATGGGAATTTCTAAGAATCTAGGGAAAGGGATGCTCAAAATGCGTTGTCCCGCGTAGGCTCGCTGAGGAGTGGCGCGGGCCACTAGTCAGACATTGCATTGTTAAGGATCGCTCCTGCGATCGGGGGAGTAAAAGTCTATCAGAGCTACGACCAACGTTTAATTAATTACTTGTACTTATTGTGAATAAACCTATATATCTTTGAAGCTCGTGACTGTGATTTCTGTGTATTCCCATGACGTCACAATAGGCTTTCCGGAAGTGCCAGATTCTATGAGCCCCTTATGAACAGTGCAAATTATTTCCTGGGAAATGGTGATCGGTTGATTGATCAGTGTTCCGGCCGTGTCCACTGCTAAGTTAATTAGTCCTGTAAGTGTATTGCATTTTTGCGGGAGGTGGGGGTGATCTACTGGATGGCGAGATCCCCAGCGGGGTTTTCTCCAGCCAGGTATCTCCCATCCGGAACAAGCTCTAGTTCTCTACTTGTCTCCTGGCATATGTTGGAGTGTAGTGCATGTAATTGTGGACGTAAGGGATGAGGATAGGGCAAGGAAACGGAAGGAAATATTGGTGTGGTTCGGGCTCGTTTGTTATGACACTGTTCCGGCATTCGGGTGGTGGTGATCGGATAAAGAGAGAAAACTACTGATCAGAGCAACCGGCCACTAGAATTCTCCTCCAGGCAGTGGCTGGACTCGATCTAGTAATGTAGATAAAGTGAGTTGGTGTTCCTCCTTGGGTGGTTGGCAAAGAGGGTTTGCTTCAGGTTTTCTCGGGGTTCTCCCGTTTCATCATTTTATCATTACCCCATTGTAATTCTCATCATATCACATCCTTTTTGTCAGAAAAGAAACGGTTTTATTTTTCATTATAGATGTGACCTCGCAGATTCAAGTTGTGATTCAAATCAAAGTTTATTGATATGAACAACAAGTATCAATATTATTAATATCTAACGGTGCTCGCAGAACAGAAAAAGGATTAAAATAAAAAAATATGTAAAATGGCTTAACATGAATCACATAGATATTTTAAATAACTACATGGTTATTATAGTTGTAGTTCTTTCGTCTTATTTCTATACTTGAAATGTTTGATAAAGTACAAAAGGGCAAGAAAGAATCCGCATTCGTTCTTAATAGAATAAAAAACGTGAAATAACCTATCAGTATAAGCCAGTTTATACCTCAATTGACATCAATACTGCAACACCCAAAAGAGAAGTACGAATTGAGTTATGCGTTAACGCGACTGCAACAATCGATTTGTTAATCGCCCCAAATTTAGCTTTCCATTTTGGCTGCAATTTTACTACCAATATCCCAGTATTATCGATTCATTAGTATCATTTCCGGCACATCTGCTCGTTATCGAAAATAATATGGGCTGAAATAACTCAGGGTAACAACTGGTGCCACTGCATTGACTTTGACCGGGAGGTCGTAGAGCTTGCGTCCCGACGATGACGGATTTTCGACACTAGCTACAAGCTAGGTCGAATTTCACCAGGATCTGGAGTGAAATTCTAGTGGTCAGCTTCTGTAATCGGTAGTTTTGACGGTGTGTTGTTTCTACAATCAATATCAGGTGAATGCAAGAGCAGAACTTTACACCGGACACTATACGCGAAATTTCTTTCCTCATTCTTGCCACAGGTCTTCTGTTCACACACAGACACACACATGAGCGCGTTTTACATTGCGTCACATGTCAAGAGACCTGTCAGAAGCTTAGAGCTTACCCCGACTGGTACGGTATTAGTCTGGCAGAGATACCTTGAGGTGAAATGCTCCGTATCTCCTGAACCAGTTGGGAGACACATCGCCACCTCCCTGGATGTAATACAATCTGCACGAATAGGATTAATCACCGCATTTGACCGAGAGCGGTGGCTCAGTGCATCAACTGATGTTTCTGCAGTCCCTCTGACTGGGAGGTTCTAGCTTCGAGTCCCGACGGCGGTAGGATTTTCGACACTAGCTTGTGAGCTAGGACGAATTCAGTCAGTCTGGAGGAGAATTGTAGCGGCCGGCTGCTCTGATCGGTAGTTTTCCGTGGTTTCTCCGATCAACACTATGCGAATGCCGGAGCAGTACCCTACCAAACGGGCCACGGACCGCGCGCGATCGTTCTTCCTCTTCCTCGTCCTATCCTCCCCCATACACACATTTACACTAACATGCGCTACACTACCACACATGCCTTGAGACCGGTCGGGGTCTTAGAACTTTTCCCGGCTGAAGCGGTGCCTTGCTGGTGGGAGATAGCCCCGCTAGTCGACAGTAGGTCGGTGCCGGATCTCGCCATTCAAGACCACCGCCACCTCCAGGTGAAAAAAATGCATTACACTTAGGACTAATGACCTCAGTAGTTGAGCGCCCGGAATCACAAATCAATCAATCACCGCATTTGAAGCGTTTGGAAACACGAAATAATCAAGGGATGGATGAAAATACTCAACAGTCGTGTTACGAAAAACCTAACAGTCCCTGCGACCTAATCCGTGAATCGCGTCGCGGGCGCGCGCCGCCCACTCCGCATGCGCTGTGCGTCTCGCGCGATCCGTACGAGGAGGGCGGAGGGCGGTTGTCGTCCAACAGGCGGGCGGAGGGCGGACGACGGGGGGGGGGGACGGCGGCTTACCCGTCGTCGAGGCGGCGGCGTCGCCGCGCGCCGCCTGCCTTGCGATGAGGCTATGTACGTCGACAGATACACTTCGAGTTGTTGCAACACTCCTTGCAGAGCCCTACGTAATGCAGCACAATGTCTGACTGACTGTAGCGGAGAAACTGCTCTTCTGTGACAGACTTCGATTTATTTTTACCTCACGTTTTAACTGAGACGCATTTACAAAGTAATTTGGATTCATTACTAAAAGTTGCGTGTCACCTACAATGGTGAGTAGTCCTGTAAGTGTAATGTAAGTTGTATCCCAGGAGTCCAGCGCCGACCTCTGTTGGCTTCCGCGGTTTGCCTTTGCTTGTATTTTCCCACAGCGAGGCACCCCTCACAGAACGTGCTCTAATATTCGATGTGGTCTGCTGAAATGTGTGGTAGTATGTTGCAGGAAGGAGTGTGTGTGTGTGTGTGTGTGTGTGTGTGTGTGTGTGTGTGTGCGCGCGCGCGTGTGCGTGTGTATGAGAGAGAGAAGTACGGATAAAGGGAGAAAGGGGACAAGGATGAGGAAAGAAAAATTACCCACGGTCTCGTAGCCAGTTTGTCCCCAGGCTTGTCGTCTGGGATTGACGGGAGAAACTACCGAAAAATACTGATCAGAGCTACCATCAGTTAGAATTTTCTTCTATACACTGATTCAATTCTCCCTAGCTTTCATCATATACATTAGTTTCGAAATTTCGGCACTGTGAAGACTCGAACCCAAGGACCTCCCAGTCAACGACGCTACTGGGTCAAAGAAAATTAGCCATCACAATTCGTTGTGATTTATTCTTCAGTATACGTGATTAAATTGACTTAATTTGGACGTATTTTCAGATTTATTTTTCTAACCTGAAGGTAAAGTTTAACCTCGGGCGCTCCAAACTTCATATTACAAATTCCCTGACTCAAGTTTCATTCATTTCTCTTCCACACATATTAGGTATCTCAGTCCTCGCTCAGACGAAATGTTGCTCTTTCTAATGAGACGTTCCCTATACAGACTTCCTAAATATTGGTGGCGAATCACATTATACAAGCGTATTTTTCCTTATATGTAATAGTACTTGTTTGCACAACTTCAGACCTGTCATCTTTTTTTATTGGTTTATTTAAGGTCGCTTCAACATCTAAGGTCATTAGCGACCACTATTGCTGTTAACGGTATGGTAACTATGTGGATGAAACGATATGGTGATTGATGATAAGGGGTGAAAGGACGAACACAAATACAACCATGCCGAGGCGGGACTCGAACCCGCGACCTTCGGTCGAAATCACTACGACACTACTGCCTTAGCGATCTCGGCCACCGGGCCGGCACCTGTCATCTTTGATTTCTGCTCGTGGGTTATAAATGGTCAATATATCGTTCCCTTCTGGGGTTATTTTAAATTTCAAGGGTGAGTTTCGCTAGGATTAATAATTATTGTTCTTTTGGTTAATCGAAATTCGATATGCCACATACAGTGTGATGTTAATGAAGAGCGATCATTTATTTCTTGCCGAAGTAGCATTAGAATTTACCTTATTTAGTCGCAATAACTTTATACTTCTTCTCGGAAGGAAATTCCAAAAAACAAGTAAATGTTACATGGAGAAAGCTGGGAAAATAGAAATAATTTGTCTCATGCGTAAGGCTTTGTGGGGTTAGATTTGTTGTGTACTATTAAAAGCCGCACTGAAACTACGCAGAAACACAACCGCATTTCGCAAATAATGTTTGTGTAAACTATTGAAAGTCACATTGTGTTAAGCACGTCACAACTTCTCAGTATGAAGGTAAGAAAAGAGACTTCATATTCAACTATTATTTGAGAGTATGAGGTTTTAACACAATCCAAATTTCCCCCATAGGACTCCAAAACCTTTTTTTTATTTCCTGTTGCTTTCAAACCGATTTTTCTTAACGTCAGTTTTTTTAATTATCTGTTTTTTTAATTGCTGTAATGGTACCTGCTTTCGACAAATCTGCTCATTTTAAGAATTGTTAAGTATACATTTTTCTTTCCGGTCTCGGCATTTAGAAGCTGCGTTTCGCTTAACACTAAATTCCAATGGTCGATCATTTTTAGCATAATCGCGTAAGAGATAAATTTTAACTTTTTGTTACAGGTGGCTTCTTTTATTTCATCTCCGTTTACGCATGAATGTTTTGAAACCCAATACATAATCTTATCATATTAAACAATTTCTGGAATGAGTTTTCGTTGTAATAAGATGAGTGCAGTAGTTTTTAGTTCTACTAGAAATTCAAGAATGCAGCTGCACTTCTTACTTGTTTTCATGTTTTTAATATGCTCTCACATACACAGTCAATATTTATATTCAATTTCTGTTGCTCCGAACTCGCTTTTCTTGAGAGCAAAAACTCATTTCAGTGACGTCACCGGCGTGCTAAAAAGTACAGTACTTGCTGGTAAAATTAAGCAAAATCTCATTTTCATTTACATCGTTTTAAGCCAATGCTAGAAAAATTAGTTCACATTTCGAGAGTAAGAATTTGATGAAACAAAATCGTATTTACTACAAGTAAAATCTAGCCCTTCACTTCTATTCAACAATCGCGAACCACCTCTTAACATTTCGATTCGATTTATTGTTAATTCTGCAATTAAGTGTAGTAACTTGGTGGCAGAATATCTTGACCTTACATACATTAAACTTACATTCATTAACAAAAGTTACAAAAAGGAGTTAAATAAAAATAATAATAATATTAATAATATTAATAATAATAATAATAATAATAAATAGTACATTAAAATCACCACCAAACCTACTCCACTTCACTTCACTGCACAACACTTAACTGTGACGCATTTCTTTCACACTCGCTTCTTCTTCTCGCATTCCCTTCCCTCCACTTCACTTCATAACACTACACTGCGCTTCACTACTCTGCACTGCACTGCACTGCACTGCACTGCACTGCACTGCACTGCACTGCACTGCACTACACTACACTGCACTGCACTGCACTGCACTGCACTGCACTACACTGTACTACATGAATAATAATAATAATAATAATAATAATAATAAAGATAATAATAACAATACTACTACAACTGATATTTATACTAACAATTAAACAACTTACTTTGTATGAAATACTACTAATCTAACAGTGGAAAATTAACATTGATACAATAACCTAATATATAATGAACTAGAAAACTAATTTATTTTTAAAGTTGCTCAAGCTTTCAGGAAAGGGTTCTACACGATTTACACGATAGTTTACGGCCTTAGTTCTGTTCACTTGCGTATGAATGTGCAGTATCTCTCAAGCCAACGCATCGTCTGCTTACTAACCATTAAAAGCAGCATACAACAAGGAATGTGATCTTTGTCAATACGGCTGGTCCGCTGAGAAGAATTACCCCCATACGAGATAGCTGAGATTTTTAATTAAGCATTTTCTAAGATCGCTTCCGTAGAAACCGGAAAAGCTGCTTTCAAAGGAAGAGGAATCTGGCATTTGAATGTTGCATTCTTTAAAAAGGATGACTTTGCAGTTAAAACCAAGAGTGAACCCAAACTGTAGAGTAGACTACAGCCAGTGCGTCTCAGACTATGTTCTCGGAGGCCGAGTCTTCGAAACGAACGTCCGTCCTGAAGAATCAATAGAGCAATCTGAATCTAAAGCTCAAGAACGTAGTGCTTCTCTGCACAAAAGCAACCAAAGCGACGGTGAATATTCCTTTACAAACATTTTGTCCTCGATCTCCCCTAGGCCAAAAATAGGCTACCAATCCCTCAAAATTGCTCCTATGAAACGGCATTCGGAGATTTCGACTGTTTCGCCTTACAAAATGCTCTATGAAGAAAAGAAACAACGAAGAGAAGGGGAAGAAAAAAATGTTCTACTGCAAAACAAGGAAAACAAACGGTGATAACAAGGAGTAGAGGACCTAAACGGAGCTCTACAAGCCGTTTGTTACAGTCTTCCACAGAGAGCTCGTCGATTTGCTTTAATAATGAAAGTGTCGATTCCTGTATAAAATCATTTATTTGCTTCACTGACGTATAATCAAGTGTCACGGTCATATCTTGTAAAGAGAGAGTAAAATGTATCACATGTGGATTGTGCAGATTGTGACATTGTCTTTTATTTGTAAATTTTATGCTACGAAATAATAATTTTAGCTATAATGTACAAAACGTAATAATGAATTTGTCGATTCAGAGAAGGAAACAGTGGAGACAGTTCACTCAAAGAAGTGGAAACAATAGTATTACTTTGCAATTTCACTATGACAGCTAAGTTATGTCAGTATGGTTTAAATTTGCAACGGTTCCCATTACCCAGGTGATCAGGTAATGAGAATCAATCGTGTCTGTTTGGTATTTCCTTTTTTACTCATAACAGAAATGTCAGCGTGTTTCTTGTTTTAGATATTTTATGGATCAAACACAACAGAACCTATATTAACAACAAGAATAACAAAAATCGTTTCTACATTTCACTTATTTCTTATTTCACTTTTTCCTTAGTAGGTTCCCACTCTCCAGATCTCCCCTATATTTACTTCCTTTACTTCATATAGCAGGTATGAAATAAGTGTGGAATTTCCGGTTCATAAAATACATGTTTAATTGCAAGTGTGCTCGGTACACCTGTAAGCCCTTCACGATATATAAGAGTAATATAACACACCTGTGGAAACCACTCCCAACGGCTCGGCAGTAGCGTGCAGCAGAGAGTATTTGCAGTGCATAACGGTGATCAAGAGGTCTGTATGTTTTTCTCTCCTATTCAGAAACAAATTGATTGGGACAAATTGTTTACTGTGTTTGTTAGATGAAATGGCAGTTTCTCTTGATCTCACACTGTTCGACAGCATTACAGTATCTCCTTCGTAAACTGTTGGGGGGGGGTGTTCTTTGGTCGCTTTTGCGAGTATTTTTAACACTTGAATGAACTAGAAAATTCTCGCAAGTGATTCGACTACATAGCATGCAAAGCATTTGTGACCGTTTTTGTTTGAGTGATATTCTGAAGAAATGTATCTTCTATACAGTTCTATGGGCACAGTTCACTCTGCGACACTTAGATTGGCGCAAAAATGTGTTAATTATTTACTAGTACGTTATGTTGATGCCTTCGATAACGGAGATCGATATACGCTAATGGTCGAGGATAAAGACTTCTGCGACTAGAGACTTGCAACATTTAGAAAATAAAGCACTTATGAGGATTAATCCCCAGTGCAGCGCTCAACATCAAGAACAACTCAACCCCTTCACTGCACCATCCTCCATCTCCGGCACCTCACATGCAATGAGGGACACAACATCACCCTCATCACACCAACACACAGCTTGACTGATACTAGTGTGGTTATTGTAATTTATTATTGTAACGGAGGATTACTCCAAAAATAAAAAGCACATTAATGGGGATTACTCCCCAGTGCAAAGCGCTCAACGCCCCTTAAGGGGTTTGGATACGCGTTGCGTCAAGGTGTAGATGCAACAAAAAAAAAAAACTATCTGGTATTGAGAGAATAGAAAGAAAACTGATTGAAGAACATGATTGAATGAGAACTGATTGAGAAAATATGGAAAGACAAACTGAACCAAGTTAACATCTAGTTGATTAGTAATTAATTGAATCGGAATCATTAAAAGTAGGCTCGTAAACTTATGCATGTACCACGGGCGTTAACTGATTCTAATGATCTCAGTAGACACAAAAGCCCTCGAGCTATAGGCCCATGGGCATTTTGTCGCCGCTTGATTATTAGAACCCTGATAATACCCTTGGTGCATAAATAACTATTATTTCAATTCTTAAGTAGTTATTTTAAGTTATTTCTTAAATATTTCATTCTTAAATAGTTATTTTTAAACACATTAACCTAAAGTAAAAATGTTTAAAAACATTCAAGAATTATACTTCAATTAATTTGTAATTCAAATATTAATTCTTAGACATTGTAATATGCTCAGTGCCGTTCGTGTGTCATTGAAGTCTGTAGTCCCGGCGGCTGGTCGAGAGCTGTGCAACGTCGCCAGTGGTGTAAGAGGATGACTGAAGAGGGCTTTGAGACCACGTGTCCTTCGCACTTTAGTGTGTGCCGCACACGCAAGGTGTGCTTCACTTGTGAGCCTTGCGCCTGAGAATAAGGTGCTGCGTTTCGAAACCAATTGTGAATAAATCCATCTTCTCTCTAAAGGAACGTGTTCTCCACTTTCAGTTCATACTCCACTTTCTCTCTTAGCACCTTTCGGGAATGAAAGAAATGTAGACGTAAAAAATGGATGTTGTGATCAATTCAAAAGATAGTTTTTAATAACTTCATTGTAATGGCGCTGTGATAAATGATCTTAACGTTTGTGTCTCCATATCGCGCTAAAGGTCTTCGGGCGTTTTGTCGCCATTCGATCATTAGAATCAGTTAACGCCCGTGGTACATACATAATTTTATTTTTTACTTAATTTTATTGATTCAAATTGACTTATTTACTAATTAACTACTCGTTTTAACTTTTCAGATTTCCCTCCCATAAATCCCTTTCATAATTCCCTCTGATAATTACCTCCATAAGGGAAAATGTAGTATCAATCAACTGTTTTAATATTATTTCATATAGTAGTATGAAATTGTCGGTTGATTTTCATAGCAATTAATCCACCTATGTTGTAACATGTTTTCTTATTTATCTAATGTTAAGGTCAAGAATGTAATAAGTAATATTATAACGACATGGCCTCATTATCATTTTATTTTACGTTTCTCATCATTACATATTTACAACAATATATTAGAAAACACTCAATTACGTCTTCATTCCACGCTCATTAATCTCCATAGTTTTACCATCCAATGTCCGTACACATCCTTCATACCACGAGTGGGTGTGCCGAGCAATTACTACTGCAACTGTCTGCGGGTTCTCTTCAGGGTTTCGCTCGCCCCGTTATAACAGACGTGATTATCTCGAAGTACTCGCGTCGCACCGAGATCCGCAGGCGGGCAAACTGGCGGGCAAACTGGCGGGCAAACTGGCGGGCAAACTGGCGGGCAAACTGGCGGGCAAACTGGCGGGCAAACTGCGGGCAAACTGCGCGCGGCAAACTGGCAACGCGGCAAACTGCGGGCACGAGGCAACCACTGACGGGCAAACTGACGGGCAAACTGACGGGCAAACTGACGGGCAAACTGACGGGCAAACTGACGGGCAAACTGACGGGCAAACTGACGGGCAAACTGACGGGCAAACTGACGGGCAAACTGACGGGCAAACTGACGGGCAAACTGACGGGCAAACTGCGGGCAAACTGCGGGCAAACTGACGGGCAAACTGACGGGCAAACTGACGGGCAAACTGACGGGCAAACTGACGGGCAAACTGACGGGCAAACTGACGGGCAAACTGACGGGCAAACTGACGGGCAAACTGACGGGCAAACTGACGGGCAAACTGACGGGCAAACTGACGGGCAAACTGACGGGCAAACTGACGGGCAAACTGGCG
The DNA here is from genome assembly GCA_964035755.1 of Teleogryllus oceanicus. NCBI lineage: Eukaryota > Metazoa > Arthropoda > Insecta > Orthoptera > Gryllidae > Teleogryllus > Teleogryllus oceanicus. The sequence continues at coordinate 129,245,293 of CAXIVR010000005.1, read as the reverse complement.
GGCAAACTGGCGGGCAAACTGGCGGGCAGAACTGGCGGGCAAACTGGCGGGCAAACTGGCGGGCAAACTGGCGGGCAAACTGGCGGGCAAACTGGCGGGCAAACTGGCGGAGCAAACTGGCGGGCAAACTGGCGGGCAAACTGGCGGGCAAACTGGCGGGCAAACTGGCGGGCAAACTGGCGGGCAAACTGGCGGGCAAACTGGCGGGCAAACTGGCGGGCAAACTGGCGGGCAAACTGGCGGGCAAACTGGCGGGCAAACTGGCGGGCAAACTGGCGGGCAAACTGGCGGGCAAACTGGCGGGCAAACTGGCGGGCAAACTGGCGGGCAAACTGGCGGGCAAACTGGCGGCAAACTGGCGGGCAAACTGGCGGGCAAACTGGCGGGCAAACTGGCGGGCAAACTGGCGGGCAAACTGGCGGGCAAACTGGCGGGCAAACTGGCGGGCAAACTGGCGGGCAAACTGGCGGGCAAGCGGGCGGGCAGAAGCGGGCGGGCAGGCGGGCAAGGCGGGGCGGGCGGGCAAGCGGGCAGCGGGCGGGCAAGCGGGCGGGCGGGCAAGCGGGCGGGCAAGCGGCCGGACAAGCGGGCGGGCAGGCTTCGCGTCGCAGGGGCGGTGGCGCGCGCGGGCGCGGGCGAAGGCGCGGGCGCGGCGGCAAACAGCAAACAGCCTCGCGTTAAAAAGGCGTGACCGCGGCTCGGCAACCGCCGCCCGCCGCCCACCCGCTCCACGTTCGCTCACTCACGAGCTACGTGTGACGCACGCAGCGGTGGCGGGGGGGAGCGGTGTGGTGAGCAGCGTGGGCGGCGCGCGCGGCGTCAGCGGGGGAGGAGGCGAAGGGAGGGGGCGGGGACGGCAAGACTGCGTGGGCGAAGACGGCGGAGACACCCGGGACGGAGGCGGCGGTGGTCGGGAGCACGCTGTGAAAGTGCTGAAGGATGAAAGTTAGAGAAGTGATTGATTGATGATTGGTAGAGGTGATGCTGATGTAGGTGGATGTTAATCGACTGCTGTGGTGGTGACACTACAGAAGCAATGGAAGGCTTTTTAAGGATTATAATGAAGACTCTGTAGGACGGTCGTTGCGAGGGATTGCAGAACTGTGGAGGTGGGCAGCGTAAGAGGCGTGAGGGGGGGAGATGACGGCAGAGGGGTGCCTGGCGTCGTGGGCGACGTGGTGAGTAGACCGCGTGATGAATAAACCTCTGATACTAGAATAAATGTCTATATACTTCCTTCAGGAGGTTGTGGAAAATAACTGCAGATGTTTACGAATCATGAAAAAGATATCTATTGAAAGCGTCTAATAGTGCCTAAAATGTCCTAAGAGGGCGGTTGATTATTTTATTAATTTTTTGCTTAAAACTGTCTAAAATAAGCAATTTTGAAGAATTATCGTATTTAATTACTCATTTCTTAAATTTGTTGTACAGAAACGCAAATACTTTCCCGAATTTCCCGAAATGCAAATTTTCCTGATCAAATGCGCAATCCACTGAGAACCGAAATATCTCACCCATCACATCGTTCATGAGGCAATCTGCAAGTCAATACAGTGTGTGTTTTATGCTCGTCTCCTCTCAACGCGCAGTTGCATAGGTAGTTGCACTCCCTATGCAACTGCGCCGTTGACAAGTTGAGAATGAAAAATGTGAAAGAACAAAAGAAATACAAATAAGTAAAAGAACGAAAAATTTAAAAGTAAATTAAACAATATGCTTGTAGTCGTTTTCATAAATGTAAAAATACTTGACTTTCCTAGATAATAAAAAAATGACTAATTTAATCCTTTTGTGATCAGTTGTAGATATCAGAAACCTTACTTTTCAAGTCATTTGTTTGTTAAATACCTGTTTAATCAATTTGTAACCTATTTTAAGTGCGTAAAATGTCAGTTTTTATGCCTAATAGTGTCTTCTTTCTTTTGTTATCTATTTAAGGTACCTAAATCATCACTTTTTTTGCGTAAAATTCCTAGGTCTACAGATGAGGTAGCCACAGCAGAGGCGACGGCGGGAGCGGAGGTATAACGGAGAACACTGTTAGAGTATTGGTTGATGATGGAAAAGGCTGGGACTCGTCGGAAGCGACGGAGTGGTGTTAACGGGGTCTGAAATGAATGCGACATCTTAGTACCCTGCGTGGGCTATTACCACACACTAAATTGTTCTACCTGGGGGATTGCTCCCCAGGACGGGTACCGAGGCTTTTCGCCTAATTAATGAGTAGGGGGCGAATTTTAACGAAATATCGAATTTTATTCACTTTAGAACAATGTCGTTTAGAATAAAAATTTATTTATGTTATGACAAAAGAAACTGACCTATTTTTATAGGTAATTATTTTGCATTTTTTGTCGATTCCGACTAATAAGTCATTTTTCACCCTTTTCCGTGTGTTTTAATGCATTTTTTGCTCATTTCATTGATTTTACTATAAATTTAATTCTACTTGCTTTAAATAATATTTGCGAGATGCAACATATGTTCCCCACAGTATTAATGAGTAGCCTATTCGATTTCTTCGCTCAGAAATTGTATTGCCAGACGTTGTATGGAATCTATGATTTCTGTGACCACTATCAGCGCCATTGTCTGTTCGGCAATTTCGGGATAACTAAGACAGATTTCCTGGTAAAGAACAATCGAAACCAAAATGTTGCAAGCCGAGTTGACTTGAAAGAGTGGATTAGTTGGTTGGTTGGTTGGTTGGTTAATGATTCCGGGCGCGGCAACAGCCGTCATAAGTCCCGTGAGTGTAGTGCATGTTTGGCATCGGTAGATGGCGGTTATCTTCCCCCGCTGAATGGCGAGATCCGGCACCGACCTACCATCGACTAGCGGAGTTTCCCCCTTAACAGGACTCTCCCACGAGGGGGGCACCGCCCCAGCCGGGACAAGCTCTAACCTCCCGACCTGTCTCGAATAATATGTGGGAGTATAGTGCATGTTAGTGTAAGTGTGTGTGTGTGTGTGTGTATGTGTAAGGGGAGAGGATAGGACAAGGAAGAGGAAGGACAGATCGCGCGAGGTTAGTGACGTGTTTGTTAGGGTACTGATACGGCATTCGCCTAGTGTTGATCGGAGAAACCACGAAAACTACCGATCAGAGCAGCCGGCCGCTAGAACTCTCCTCCAGACAGCGACTGAATTCGACCTAGCTGAAGAGCTAGTGTCTAAAATCCTGCCGCAGTGGGGAGTGGGAACCTAGGATCTCCCGGTCAGAAGCGCTGCAGTGACATCAGTTGATGCACTGAGCTACTGCACCCGCCTTGAAAGAGTGGAAAAAGCATCGATTACATCAGTAACATATCCAACACCTTGAGTTATTCATTTGAACTGGTTATGTTCATTTTTCTTTGCTTTTAGGGTATTTTTAAATCATTTTAAGAGCATTTCATTGATCATTTTTGGCGATGTATTAGGTCATGAAAACCCGCCCTCTAGTAATGAGCCAGAGCGAGCCATGTTTGGCGCGCGTGGACGCGGGCGACGCTTGAAGGCGCCGGGGAGGCGGGCGACGGCGTGTGGGCGTGGCAGGCGGAGACAGGAGCAAATGTGCGCTCGCGGAGCGGACCAGCGGGGGCGGGGACACGGCGTAGGCGACAACCAACGCGCTGCGCGCTCGAAAACACCCTCGGTGGAGACTTCGCAGAGGATTAAAAATGGTTTATTTGGTGCTTCAACTGCAGGCGTACAGCGCCCCAGGTAAGTCTCTTCACAGTGGCACCTTGCTACTTGCAACAAAAATTATGTTGGTAGCAGCGTGTAACAAAAGAAAACGTAAATACCCGCTCTCCACAATTATAATAGATGCTGGATGTGTTGTCCCCTTCACTAGTTTCTAAGCTATCTGTTCGCTAACAACATCATTGCCGTTTTAAATACGAGACCCATACTCGGCCCAATGCGGAGAGACTTTCCTGGTGCACTATATTATGTCAGTTGTAAATGCAGTGTCTGTTATATTGTAGCGTCACGGGCGGCCGTGGGTGGGAGGAGAAGCGGAAGTATCGCATACCTGCGGGCATGAATAGCTAGGCGCCGGCGTTGGGATACATTTAGACGAAGGGACGCCAGCTTTACAGGAAAGGTCACGTGGTAGACGCGAGCCTCCTCCCACACCTAGGACGGTCACGTGACGGCTGCACTCTGGTATAAAATCGAGCCGACGAGCTCAGACGGGGTTTTAATTCTGGAAACCTCGCAAACCTTTACGCCCAGGCTGGAGCGTGTCGTGCCTCTTGCGCGGGTGACGAGGTCGCGGTAGTGGCGCGGGAGTAGCGTCAGAGGAGGCGGGGCCTCCCTAGCTATGTGGGGTATCCACAGGGAAATTCAAGTGTGTAGTTTCGGAGCAGAAGTTGGTTATTGTACATACGTGTAAATAAATGTGTACATACTTGTAAATGTCTGTGTGTTTTTCTCCATGACGCCACAATATCCTGAATGGAGACGTATTCTCCCGCTTGATCGTGGTATCCGACCTACACGAGGGTGCGGAAGTTTCCCCCTCCAGGTACTTCCTCCAGGAGGTATCGCCCCATACGGGTCAAGGGTTAAGCAGTTAACTGCTCTCCCAAACGTGTGGCAGTGAAGAGCAGTGTGTGTGTGTGTGTGTGTGCGCGTGTGTGTGTGTGTGTGTGTGTGTGTGTGTGAATATATTTGAGAGGGAAGAGGAAGAAAAAGAGGAAGGAAAGATCGCGGGCAGTCCATGGCCATTTTGTGTAAGTACTACCCCGTCATTTGCCTAGTATTGATCGGACAAACGACAAAAAACTATAAATTACAGCAGCCAACCGCTAGGCTTCTCACCTAGACACCGGCTGAATTCCATCTATCTCCGATCGATTCGATCTATCTTCAAAATGCCGTTACCACCAGGCCCCGAACCAAGGACCTCGTTGTAGCAAGGATTCGTTGTAGCAAAAGTTGTTGCTCTAAGTCAGGGATGTCCAACTTACAAGGCACGGCTGAAGGGCACAACTAAAACCTGGGCACACTAACTTATCCCGGCTGGGGCGGCTCCGCGCTGGTGGGGTCGGCACCACGTGTAGGTCGGCAACAGATCTCGCCACCAGCGGGGAGGATTACCGCCACATCCCGAAGAAAACATGCACTATACTTACGGTAATAATTATCTTATATGTTGACGCACCCGGAGACACTAATCAATAAACGACGACGTGATGGTTGGGCAGATTGGGAAAAGGAACCCTTGTGTTTCTCTAGAAACCAAGAGAGCCGGACGCAAATGGTATGGCACGACGAAAGACAAATGAGTACCAGCCAAAGACGTCTGTACGACAGACGTCACCTTTGTATCGCCTTCACAATATCATTGTCACCACTGTCACTGCCTTTACTAGTAAATATAGAAACTGTCACTGTCACTGTCACTGTCACTGTCAGCTGACACTGTCACCCATGTCATCACTGTCAGTGCCTTTAAAGTTCCGTCGTGTCGTTACACTCAAGTGCACTACACTATCACACATTCGCGACTGAAGTTAGAGCTCGTCCTAGGTGGGGCGGTGCCCACGGGTCGGAATACATGGTTGGGGCAGAATCCCGTCAGCCTGACAGGAAGATCGGGGTCGGATCTCGCCAGGGAGCGGAGAGAGATCTCCGCCACCACTCGCGACGAAAACATGCTCTACACGTACGGGATTAATGACCTTTGCAATTGACTACTCCGGAATCACTAATCAATCAATCGTGGTCCTCCCCTTCTAAGCAACCTCTCTTCGGTCCTGTCGGTATCTGCCATCCTCTGACCGTGAGGTCTTAGGGTTCGAGTCCAGAAGGTGGGAGGATTTTCGGCGCTAGCTGATAGCTAGATCAAATTCTCGCGGCTGTCTGTAGAGGAGATTATAGTGGCCGGCTACTTTTAGCGGTAGTTTTGCGTGGTTTCTCCAAGAAACATTAGGCGAATGCCGAAGCAATACCTAACAAACGGGCCACATACCTCGCGCGTTCTTTCCTTCCTCTTCCTTTTTCTCTTCTCACACATTACTTACACACACTTACACTCCAAAGCCCTACTCTACCACACATGTCAGTAGACCAGTCGGAAATTTAGGATGGAGTCACATCGATGGAAAACCCCGGCACGGAAACATGTAGGTAGGTGCCAGAACTTGCCATCCAGCGGGGAAGTTCACAGCCACATTCTGCCATAAAAGCATGCCCTATACTTACGGGACTAATGACCCAAGCATTTGATGCGTTCGAAACTTAAATTAATTAATCAATCAACTTGCCATCCTCACTCCTTCGTCGCTACCTACCAACACATACCTACACACGCACGCACGCACGCACGCACCGCACACACACACACACACACACACACATCACATACACATACACATACACATACACTACACACACACACGCACACAGAGCAGCAACACCTTGGCCTCGTCCCTTCCGTCGTGCGGCGCTGCTTGGCGGCGCGGGCAGCGCGTAATCCGATTCCACGCGATGGTCGCGCGTCCGTCACAGCTCCCGGCGGCGGGTGGCGCCGGCGGATGGCTGGCCAAACAGCACTCGCGCGGCACTCCGCCGGCACTCCGCCCCGCCCCGCCCAGCCTCCCACACAGCCAAGGCGGCTGCGGCTGCTTAGGAGGCAAGCGGCGTCCGCGCCGGCCAAACCAAACACAGAGCGAGCGCCGCCCGGCCCGTGTTTGCCCATTTAAAAGCGCCAGCCAGCGCCCGCGGCGGCGGCGGCGGGCCGAGACGGCAGCTGGGGCGTAATTGCCGCACCGGCCCGCAGCAAGCCACCTGATACGGGGGCTACGGCGGGGGCGGGGGCGGAGGCGGGGATAAAAGTTGGCTTCGTGCCTGGTGGTGGACGCGTGGTGGCTGTACAAAGGCATCGGAACTTGTTCGTCGATTGCTCTTGAAACTTGTTCATCGATGCCTCCGGAAACGTTTCACCGAGTTGCTGGCACGTGTCCTTTGTTGGGATGCTAGTATCCGGCTATTTTGAGGTGTCGGAAGTGGTCCTTCCGAAACGAAGTATCGCACTGATGGTTTAGTGTTGTGGAACCACATGCTATCACACTTTTAATTTCTTCAAAAATGTTTATTATAATTAATGAGTGTTCTTATTTTATTATTTCAAAAACATTACGAATGTTTTCTCTTTTCTTGTACAGGGTTCTTTCTCGTGTCCTTACAGAAAGATTGTTCGGTAGGTACAGAAAATAATTTAAAGACATGCCGCTGATAATAAATATCCAAATTTAAATTTTTCATTAACTCTTTATAGAAATTTCAGTGATTGTCTGATTCTCTTGCTCGTTCTTTCTTGACATTTATTATCCATTTGATACCATTTTTATACCCATCCTCATTTTTACACTATTATTACGGTCGATGTCTGCAGTCTTGAGAATAACATCCGTGTAAATACCTAGAAAATACCACCAATTTAATTTTCTTTGCCTGCTGCTGTCTAGGAGATCTTGCTATACCATGAAATAATTCTTCTTACAAGTATTCCATTATGGACAAAGTAATACTATTAATACTTATTTTATTGTTCTACGTAAAATTTGAGAAGTGAATAGAAACTGTCATTAAGACAAATGCAGATTACAGGCAACTAGTTAAACTTGCTTGAGGGCAGGTGATTGTCCATGATTTGTAGTCGTTTCACGAGGCCGGGGGGTGAATAAAGTGTGTACGGTGCCTGTTTGAAAACAGCATAACATTTCAAAAGGCAGCAGGGTAAGGATACAATCATGATTTTTTATAAACAATTACTTTCCTTCTTTAAAATTAGATGCGTTACATGTTAAAAATATACATAATTAGTGCAGTTAGTCGTCATTTTTAATTAAATTCGAGATAAAAATAGTTAACGATTAGTTTATATGATTCTGAGGCAAATATTGCAATCTTTGCGATTCGGCTAAGATGTAAATAAACAAACTACTAATGTATTAATAATATGATGATCTGAAAGATTTTCAGTAAGGGGGTTTTATTTCTAGGTTTTATTTAAAAACGAAATTACTTTTTCAACCCAAACACTCATGCATGGAAATTGATATCTACCTTAATTTTATTGATTGGAGGGCGTTGTTTCGCAAAGAAGTCATGGCAGCATAAAACAATTGAGAACTGCACAGTAAACAAAATAATGAAGTGACATGAATCACTATGGCTGCCACATTTCATATTAACAAATATCCTATGAGTTTCATGAATTCTGGCTGAAAAATAATGTACATAACTAGTACGAAATTGTCATCGAAATGTCAATCTCGTTTCCGAAGTCGCCTCGTCTGTTAACATTTCATTCGTTCGTCAAAGACTTACTTTCTGTACTAGTCACGTATATAACTATTTCGTTCCCCAAATGTATAAGGCTCCCACAGATCGGTGCGGAAGATCCGCAACGGGTGCGGCACGGAAACTTCCGCGCTAGACGCGGCGACAAAATTCGCGGGTCCATTAAGAGTCATCGTTTCGTGACAGTTTTCCTCATACGATAAACATAAACTAAACGCGCTCGCTACCCGTTTGTAAGTTTCTGCTCAGTCATTCGTCTGGAGTGGTTGTTCGGAGAAACCGCGGAAAAAACCGATCAGAGCAGCCGGTCGCTAAAATTCTGCTCCAGACAGCTAAATTCGACCTAGCTGGGTAGCAAGTATCAAAAATCCTGCCACCGTCGGAACTCGAACCCTAGGACCTCCCAGTCGGAGGTCCTGCAGTGACATCAGTTGATGCCCGGAGCCACCTAAGCCGATAATACGCCGTTGTGATCTCACGTCGCGACGCGTCACTAGTACATTTGTGGGGGACCCGATGTGACTCGTGAGTCCGTTTGTACTAGTTCCGACAATGCAGGAATATATAGGAGTTTATATTGTACACTCTGAGAAAGGACCACTTTTACACATCGGGAAACAAATGAACGTCATGCACGGCGATGACATTGCAAGAAACAGTGATGCAGCCATTTACAAATGAGCTAAACGAAATGTAAACGAATGCACTGAAAAAATGATTACTAACAACTACAAGTTATATGTAGAAATATTGCGCAATATCCTGTCAAAGCGGTCGCTTCTTATAGTAATATCTCTCTAGATGGAGATGAGCGCAATATCCCTAAGGTTTAGCAGCCTCCGAGTCCGAAGAATGTTCAGATTCTATGCGATGTAATGGGCCTCCGACGAGGTGATTTGTAAGCAATGAATGAGTGAGAAGTGAGTGTGATGATCATGTGAGTGTTGGAGGAGTAAAATGGGTAATTGCTCAAGATGGTGTCACTGCTAAGGGTTGTGAAAGTCAGGTAATTGGGAAGGTGAAGAAGAAGTCGAGAGGGACGGTGATGGTGAATAGGGCAAGGGTGATATAAGAGTTCTAAAGATGATTTGCAGAACGAGGATTTATTTATATATTTATTTATGTTTAAAAATGTTTTAAAAATTAAGATCACTGAAGCCCAAAAAGACGATCCAATGAGTAGATGAAAGAGATAATGAAGAAAAGTTGAATGATGATGGAGAAGTGGTAGAATGAGACGCAAATGAAACAGGATCCCGCGCGTTCCACCATTGTCCACCAAAAATTCCATGAATCGGATTCGACCTCGGACTCCAGTGCTGGAAAGTGTATGAACTAGCCATTACGCCACGAGTGGTAATGGGGGCGCAGAGGTTAGTGGGATCTAGGACTGTTCAAAGAGGTGATCCTGGAAGGAACAGAGAAGACTGGGAGTATGACAGTCAAAACCGAGGCCGGTGAAGAGGGTGGTCGCTGAGACGACGGAAGCAGCTGGGTGGCTTGAGGAGGGATAGGCTGAGGCAAGGACGACTTCGATGAAGGCCGTATGTGCGGTCACCAACGCGGCGCATGAACAAAACAACTGACAACACATTTTACCATCTATTGTGTACAGAGGCCGTTTGTGAGGATTTCCAAACATTAAACCCTAAGGACTACTCTCGACATTAACACCCACGCAATGGATGAGGGGAATTAGTCAACATACGTCGATTGAGGACATAACACTGAATTTGATATTCATTGTTCTCAATTGAGAGAAAACTAAAATCTGCATTTTGATACAACGAATAATAGCGAATACCTTCTATGTTTTCTCACGTTACTGCTAGGATAATGTCAATACAAATTTTCTATTTAACTATTTCAACTAGTCCACCTCTTCCCACCAGTTACCATGAAACTTGCACATAAAATCTCTTTTTTATTGTTTAGTAACATTTACTCTTTGACTCGTAAACACAAAACCAAACTTTCCCTAAAGTTTTTTTTTGTGTCTTTTCTTTCTTGTATAATTTATTACATACTGATACAACTGGATCCGTATTTTCTTTTATTTAAAATTATCTTATCCTCATATTATGTAGTTATTTCGATGCAAACACGGATACGACATTAATTTTTTTTATCAAAGGTCATGAGCTGTTCGTTCATTTTGGATTCGCGAACGACTTAATAATTATCTTCAAGGGAAAACGTCTGAGATTGCGAATAATACAATAACAAGGCAGCCATGTCGTTTAAAATAAAAGAACTGTTATGTATTTTAAATGAAAAATATTTTTATCAACGATAACCGTATGTCACTCAGTTTCACTGTGGAGAAAAAGGCCGTGTCCTGAGTGGGCTACAACTGTCGGCGTCGACGCGCCATTGCTTGCTTCAATTTCAATTTTAGTGGATTTTTTAGGATAAGGGTCAAAAAAAGAAAAGGATATTAGTAAAAAGTGAAAGTCCCTTTCATATATGCTGGGCGACAATATTATGTGCCTCCCATGCGCTCGGAGTCAACACCCGCTTTAATTGGTTAAGTTTAGATTTAATGATTTTTTCTAGTAAATTCAAACAATCAATACCATCCCAAAATGTTTCTTGGCATTATGTACGGTGCGGCCTGTGTCACGTATCACGCATGATTCCATCCCCCCCCCCGTTCGAGAGCAGCCGGGGAAAAAATTCCCGAGATCAACAAACGGGAAAATCAGGAGTGGATCGCCCGAGTGATGAAAATGTGGTTCGCAACGCTATTAAAGGTTTTAGTTGTGGCTCTTGAGACCTTGAAAGTTGGACACCCCTGAGCCCGAAGCCAAGCCCTTCAATTCGAATGTTTTGAATTGTAGTTTTAAGAGAAATATAATATGACATACAACAAACACATCAAAAAGGAAAATGAAAACAATAAAGCTCAATAAAATCCAAATAACAGGAAATTATTTTAAACAATCCGGAATGAGAAAAAATCATACGGAAAACCAACACAGCAAATATATGAGAAACCCAACTAATTCATGAGTAACAATTTGAAATGGAAGATGTACATATAACAAAAACGTCAGCACCAAGAACATCGAACCACGCCTTAAAATTCAAAGAAAATTACGAGAGTTAGGAGTAACGAATTGTGCTCTGTTGGCCACACCTTCCCGTAGGAAAGCTTCCTCTACGCCATCCTCCTCGCCTAGTGCTGGGGACGCGGGAGGATTATTGCTCTCTGCAAACGCGGTGTTTTCGCAAGGCCACCTCGCACCGCCTTGGATTTATGGACAACAGCCTTCACTTCGACACCGGTGGCCTCTGTGATAGCATCTACGACAGGAAGTCTCGCCGCCACTGCCTTCGCCGACTCGGTCACCGCCCTAGTCGGACCGCGCGCCACTGTTTTCGAGGTAATGAAAAAAAATCTTGATCATGAAAGTTACTGTTCCACTCGTATTCCTTAAAGTACCGAGTACACTCTAATTATTGCTGCGTATTTTGGAAAACGTAAGTTTCATTCGAACACGCAAGGAAAGGAAAGTCAAAAAGTTACTTGAATCATTTCTAATCGTTAACTAGTCGATATTTCAGTCAGGTTTCATTGGTACTGGGACATCTCAATTTTTCACTGCGATAACAGAAGAATCAACCTCTTCCTGTGTTTGCTTTTTGCTGTTTTTCAGCACCAACAATCAATTTCCTCTTTTGAAATACTGATTTTTAAAATACACGGCAGGTAAAGGAATGAAAACAAAAGGAAGATTTTCTCATTGCATTGAGAGAACATACCGCGATGTATGAAAATAATATCGTGAAAAATATTATTTGCATACACTTTTAAAAGATCAAAGAATCCAACTGCCCTGTGTAGGACCCGATAGTAAATTACACATCTATTTCTGCGTATTAGTTAATACGTGGTTTCAGAGGCAACAAAAGCCCTCAGAAAATAGTGACAATTCATTGACACAGTTTAGTCTTTGGGGACTGAAATGTGAAAATTAATGGAAATTCAACAGAAAAAAACTTGATGTCATAAAGTGTTTAAATGGTCTGTCATTACAATGACTTTCCTTACTGACAATACTTTCTATAATAGTATTGACTATTGCCACGATTATAATTATGAGCTCACTTTCAGGCAGTGGCGAACAGAGAGCGGAAAAACAAAGTAAACAATGCCTACCAAGGAAAAAATACAAGAAAAATACCAAAAGAACGTATAACATAGAATTTACATTCTGTGGAACATACTCTTCAATAATGAGTCTATTTTAAAAATGGAACGTCAAGAATAATTTATTGCAGAGCTCTGCGAGAGTGGAAAAGAAAAGCCAGGTGGGTAACTTCAAGACAAACATCGAACAGTCTTCCAAGGCTTCACCTTGAACAAATTATGCGTGCACAGTGAAGTGAACCGAAGGGAGACAAGTTTGATGGCTCCTCGTGCGAGTTTACCATACGCACAACAACGAGTGCAATTGATTGATTGAGGACAAAAGTATATAACAAAACTTCAGCATTTCGTCACGTTCCGGTAACAGTGCATCCCTCTACATATTATTATTTACGATTTATGGTATTAAGAACTAGTTGGGGATCTTTTCTTGGAATAATTCCTTGTTAGATGCTGCTGTCTAACGTTTGATTTTATTACACGACATGATACACGTCACATTACAATATATGACAAAACACGTCAGGACATGTAACATAATATTATGGGACCATTCAAAAATTACGTTCGCTTTTAGAAAAAAGTGGCCTTGCCACGTGTGCAAGGTAGTGCAAGCGAACAAGGTAGGCAAGAGGATCATGCATAGTGAATATTCTCACATTTTTGTGATAATTACTTATTAGTGCATACAATACTACTTACTTCAAACTAGAAATAAATATAAAAAATGAAAATTGTATCCTAGTGATAAATTTGAAAACTATAAAATGCATGAAAGTTGATCCAATTGTAATGAAAGTCTCTTTTGTTTAACGATGAGCTGTGGGAGCATCGATAATGAACAAAGTGGAAGACTACTACCTTCAGAGGGAAGTTGGTAAGTATATCGAGATGATACAGTGAAATGGGGTCATGTACCCCTAATCCCTGGCCGCAAGGCCTGATCGCCGCTGGTAGGCCACGACCCTGTCAGAAGCTATTGTACCAGAACAGACGCACGCAGACACACAACAGACAAACAAGCAGACGGACAGACAATGGACCGGTGTAGGGATTTACAATACAAAATGTTGCGAACATTTTGTTTAATATACCCGGACACAGTGGCAACTCTGATGGCTTATCTTCCGCGGAGACGACAGCAGTCGCATCGTTGAGATACGCCGAACCCTATGGAAACGTGAGTGGCTATTGTGCCAGTACAGACACACAAACAGACAGACAATGATTAATTGATTGATTTTTTCGTGTTTCCGGGCGCGTCAACTGCTTTGATCATTAGTCCCATTAGTGTAGTGCACGTTTTTTCCCCGGGAAATGACGGTGATTCCCCCCCGCTGGATGGCCAGATCCGGCGCCGACCTACGGTCGGCTACTGGAGTTTCCCCCTAACCACGACTCGCCCACCGGGCACAGCTCCAGCCGGGACAAGCTCGAGCTCCCGACCGGTCTCCCGGAATGTGTGGTAGTGTAGAGCATGTTAGTGTAAGTGTCTGTGTAAGGGGAAAGGATAGGAGAAGGAAGAGGAAGGACAGATCGCGCGCGGTCCGTGACCTGTTTGGTAGGGTACTGCTCCGGCACTCGCCTGGTGTTGATCGGAGAAACGACGGAAAACTACCGATCAGAGCAGCCGGCCGCTAGAATTCTTCTCCAGACAGCGACTGAATTCGACCTAGCTGAAAAGCTAATGTCGAAAATCCTATCGCCGTCAGGACTCGAACCTAGGACCTCCCGGTCAGAGGCGCTGCAGTGATATCAGTTGACACACTGAGCTACCGCTCCCGGTCAGACAATGGATCAGGACGAGGATTAAAAAAAGCAAAATTTTGCAGAAGTTTTGTTTAATATCCTCGAACAGTGGCAAACCCGACGACGTATCTTTCGCGGAGACGACAGCGGTCACGTCCTTGTGGAACGCCCAGTCGTCAGCGCCGCCTTCGGAGCCGCGATACCACCGCTCATCCCCCGCAGCCACTTCCGGGCCGGCTGCACGTCCGCAGCGCGCCTCGGCGGCGCTTTCCGGCTAAAAAACAGCAGCAGCCGCCACCGCCGTCGCCCCCGGAGAGGAGGATCGGCGAAGGCAATCGCGGAGGCGGAGGCGGAGGCGTGCTCTTTTTCGGCTGCCGCGGGGCGCGCGCGCGAATCACGCGACGCCGACGCACCGGAACACAGTGGCCCCAACACCACGCCGAAATTCCCCAATTTCAGGTGGGGTTTCTTATAACGCTGTGTGGGGCCACTAAAAAATACGCTTTCAAAAGGTTTCACCTCCTTTGTAACAACTTGTAGCACGAACACTCCTACTGAGATGTAGGATTCATTTTAAACCTTCCCTCGTTTCACCGTTCTGGATTAAGAACTATGTAATTTCATTAAAATTTGCGTAAGTTATTTCGTAATTTAACACAATTTGTGGAATTGAAAGACAATTAATGTGGATTATAAAATAATCGAGCTTCAGAGTAGTAACGGCAAATTAAAACCAAAATCTAATTGAAGATCAAATGTAATGGTTATCAATTCTCTCTATTGGCAACTTATTAGAGGTTTATTTTGCGGTACATACCATAATGTCACGAGACTATTGATACAAAAACATAAACATTTCCATTAGCTTCTCCTCCCCCCCTTAAAAGGAATCTGATATTTTTAGTAGTCCATGCACGTGAAATATCCTGATATTCGGCGCGGGTTCCATACAGTAAACGACGCACAGGTCACGTACTATTCCTTGTTAACATTTGTGTTTCTTGTGTAAAAGCACAAAAATACTTCCGGAGCCGGACCTCCACATCCAGCGGGGACAGATCACTGCCACCTCCCGCAATACAAGCATACACTACACTTGCGGGACTAATGACCTTCATCGTTGACTCGCCCGGCAACGATAACCAGTCAATCTAGAAGAGAACCTTGGAGGAAATTTGGACCTTCTTGTGCAGCCAGCACGCCATCGTGACGCTGTGTCCTCGCGGACACGCGTCGGCGGCGGCGGCGGCGGCGGCGGCGGCGCGGCGGCGGCGGCGGCGACGGCGCGCGCGCGGACGCGCAGCTCCGCCGCCGACACGCCCCCGGTCGCCGTCGCCGCCGCCGCGCCGCCGCCGCCGCCGTCACCGCCCCCGCCGCCGCCGCCGCCGCCGCCCCGACGGCGACGGCGACTCGTGAAGCGTGTGTCGGCATACGAAGATCCGCGCGACGGAGTGGACGTCGCCGCCGTCGCCAGCCTCCGCGCGCAATCAGCACGAGGCCGCACAGGCGCCTAACGAGCCGCGCGCCGCGACACCGCCCCGCCCTCCGCCCGCGCCTCCACCTCCGCCCCGCCTGTCATGGCGAATTTTAGCCAAACATCGCTACTTCGATACATTGACAAAAGATTTTCAAGGTCGACGAAAATATGATTGAATTTTTGAAACTGTTTTATTTTCAATTTTATGACACGTGCTTTCTGAACCATAAAAAATATGAGATTTAACATATCAGTATCATTGTTGTAATTATAATAATCCATTACAACAATGGTAATGAAACTGTATCTACTTGCCTGTTCGGAGACACCGCATCGCCTTCGTAAGGGCTGAAATACATTTCGTCTGAGGAAGGCCGCAGCATGACGGCCAAAACGTTGACATAATGCCTAGGACGCGGCGCGGCGTCTCCCGGACAGCTAAGAAGATATTCACTCCAGCCACAGAAACCTACGCTTTCAGATAACCAAGAATTTCCGGACAATATCATTAAGTCAGAAACTCTTTACATAAAGCATAGCATAATATCTTTCCAAATTCATCTTCCCCATTACAATTACCTAATGACCTGATATTACATTTATTTCCTAGGTTTCAAAGAAAAACTAATTGTAGTTCAGCAATATGTGCACATGCAAATTCTGGTTTTGTAAGTTTTAATTTAACGAGGTAAACTACTTTTTTCAGTTTACTTCATAATTGTTTTACCAATTTTCTCCTTAAAATTCAGCATAGAATGGGAGAATTCTAGCTCTGAAAAAGCAAACGAGTTAAACAAATTTGCGCTGAATGTTGGACGCCAGTAACCTTCATTACTATTGATTAAGGCTTAATAATTTCCCAGTATTCATTTTCGAAATATTACGAAGATTGACTGGATCATGAAGTACCTTCACTAGTCGTGATCACATAGTAACTTCGAACACATTCCCCAAATTCTACTGAATGGGGAAGAGAAGAATGGGGGAGGTACACCGCCGTTGCTTTAACGTGAAACGTTTACGTCAGGCAGTTTCTTTTAGGGAATTGGATACATATCAAACGAAACCGACTGCGTACCAAATTTTATTTTAACATAATACAGACGCATTGTCAATATTCGTGATAAGTGAAGGCGATATACCAGACTTTCCGCTACGGTCCCGCACAAATTTCTGTTCTCTTACGCAGGTTTCATTGTTTTTTTAAAACGTTTCAAATGAAAACCGCGTGTAGTGTATTCTTGATTAGTAGTTTCATCGTATTTTGAATGAAAGCGTTCGTAGAGAAACATGAAAACAGTCTTTTATTTCGAATACTATACATATTATCACCAATTCCATAAGTACACATTGTAAAATTTATTTAAGACGGCTTATCAAAACCGGCTCATTCCATTTCCGAAAATGAACAAAAGAAACAGAAATCTTGTCGCGTCTCCACTAGAGCTCCATATTCTGCGAAAAACAGCCGCCCGCCGCGCTGCTCGTGCGAACTGGCTAGCGTTCGAGGTAGTCCGGGAAGGCGTTCGCATTGCACGCCGCTCTTGGGAATCTCTTGAAGTAACCCATCGAGCGGCGCAGAGCCGGAGCTAGGCAATTTTGGGCCCAGGGCAAAACTGAAAGGTACCCCCCTCAAAAAGTTAAAAATATGAGAGTTGTATCAAGAAACTGTAGGAGTTATTTTAATTCAACAAATAACAAAAGTTTCAACGTTTAAGCTAGAATAAATACTTCGTTTTTAAATGATCATTAATGGAAGAAACTAAAATAATGAATGACAAAAGTACTATATTGCATACTAATTCAATACATTACATCCTAGAAAAGCCAGAAAAGTATAGCTGCAGAATTCGCTGAGGAGAAATGTAATTTATTTTCAATACGTTTTATTTAATAAACACTGACAAAATCCTGATCCGCGATGTCATGAATGGCAAAACTCGTTAAATAATCCGCAGAAGTGCTCATTTAAACAAGGGAAAGTAACCCCAGATTAGGGATTTCAGTGGCGACAGGGCGCGGGAACGCAGAGAAGGGGGCGAGCTGTATCGTCAGCACCGGAGACACTTGGCAACTGCAAGTACTCTAGCCCCCACGGCTAGGTGGCAGATAGCCGCTCGCCCGTGGACAATGGTTTCTTCACAGAGTTTAGTAGGAATGCGACATCGACAACAAAACATCGATGTTTCGACACATACGTTCAAAACACACCAATGTTCCATCAATGTTCGAAACATCGGAAATTTTAAAAATCGGTGTTCAAAATACACCGGCCCTAAACCATGGATGTTTTTAAAACTGTTTTAGTAACCTCTAACATCAGTGTTCACGTGGGAGGGGGGAATTGTTAGGGTTTTTTAAAAATGTAGACCAATTTTCAAACGTTTATAATTTTATTGCATAATACAAAAATTCACTATATTAATAAAAACTCGAGTAACTTATTTTTCCCACTTGGTGACTTTGGTTTGAAGAACGTTCAAATTATAGATACTTCAACTTGTATTTTTTATTATATTTTCTAATTCAAAAATAAAATATCAACGAAATAAAAATATCTATCTTTTGAAAAGAATGTAACATCGATGTTACATCCTTGAAGTGTAGAGCTCTTATCTGCACACGGTTTGATACTATGAACGGGTAAGTTCTCGTCAAATGTTGGGCGGGAATAAGCTGGTTTGAACTATCCCTCTGTGACGTTATGAAGGACTACCTAATCTCACAAAATATACAAAAACGTAAAGCGGAATGTAAGGCAATTAACACTAATTTAATTTAATCACGCGTACATCCTGTATTCAGTCGCATGTTGTTGTTGTTGTTATTGTTTTTGTGTACCCGCCCATGAACACACTACTTCACTACTGTGAATACAACTGCATTAAGAAATACAATAAAATATTAAGAGAATTACAGTCAATAGTGGGTTAGCAGACGTGGGAGGATACGTAATCCAAGACAGTTGATGCAAATATTGACATTAATTAAATGATCTTTCAAAATATTTCTCAATAGCTCACAAGTGCAATAATATATGAGAAAGTCCTTTATAACCTTCATACAAATTTCAGAAATTGTTTACATTAATTTTTTCTGTCAAGAAAACTTTTCTTAGGGTCAGTTTCTTTTTCATACGACTTATTTCAATCGAGTCAAAAATAATGAAAATACACGTTTATCACTAAGCTCAAAAGAAGATTCAGATAGAAGATACATTTTTAAACTTATAACAGAATTACAAAATTACAGCTGAATTTTCCACATCTTTCCAAAGCACTTTTCACAGTAGTGAATTCAATTCTAGTTTAAATTCTAGAAATACAGTGTACATAACAGGTAGGTTGAGCAGTTTACATTATCACAAGAAACACCAAAGTAAGGATATTTTTCAAAGAGTATTAATATTATATCAAATTTAAAATTGAATTCCACGTTAAAGCTTCATTGAAAAGCTTGTCGCCAATCATTCAATCAATCAGGCAAAGTAATAGTAAGCAATCCGCTATGTTCGTTTGTTTCCTTTCCGTGTTTCTAAATAATTTTAAACGTCTTCATATTTCATCGTGTTTAAACACATTAACTGAGTTGAGAAAAGCACGGATACTCACCCTTTCACCAATATGAGCCAGATTGCCAACGCCACGATGCAACGCAGCCCAATTCTTCTCTTCAAATACTTTCCGCTCTGAAAACGTCTCCCGCTTAACACAAAAATCTTCTTTCCACTTTTCATTTACAACATAGGCGGTCACTTGTTCATTACACCGTTCCGCTAACACAGGTCAAAACTCACTCGGCAAAGGCTCGAAACCTACTGATGACCAATGGAAACTACGTTATAGACTATGCTATATTCTCTTTGAGTCTAAGAGTAAACAATAAATTTACTCTCTTGTTTACTCCGGGAACAATCGTTTCACATAAGTACTTCAAAGCATATAAGTCCGTTTTATAGAGTAAGCTATATCTTTGAAAACAAAAGGACATTGATATATCTGATTGTATGAAGTAGAAATGATTAATATTTTATTTTCTTCGATTGTGTATACTCTGTAAAAATAGTATAGCCATTGGCGCTTAATGTGAATTTTTTATATTTGATAAAGTATAAAATGTCTTCTTCTGTTTTTTATTCATTTTCAAATATAAAGATTAAGGACCAGTTTAAAGTAAAATGGGATCAAACTAAAACTTTAAAAAATTCTAATAATGTCACAGTTAACTCAACACTTAAATAATATCGTTTTAAGCTATAAAGTAGCTTAAATTTCAAGAAACACTTGACTTAGGAGGGAAAAAACAATGAAAACTGTAATGAGTTATTGAGGCTTTGTTAAAAAATTGCAAATATTCGGTTAGATGATAAAAATGTGACTTTATGCAACGGTATTTTATTTCTTTGTTTATTTTATGATTTCTTTACATTGTTAGAGTAACATGGTGGAGAGATCAATAAAATTAGACCAACTCCTTAGATATCATTAATCGGCCTATTAACAAATTAACTAGTATCACTTCTTTCTGAGCTATTTTTAAAATGATTTACCCAGTTGGATGCATTGGTCATTTTGCAATTGAAATAAAAGATTAGAAAGTGGTGTGGGCTTTATGACATTAGCATTATTATAAAAGAAAATATGATGTCTATTTTAGTCAGAGACGTTTAATTTTGCAAAAATCTTCTTCGGCCGCAATGCGACCGAAAGAAAATTAATAGTAATTTCAATTAGTCGCCCCAAAACGCTTCTATCGATAGCCATACGGTTTCAGGCAACGACAAATGGGCTGCGAGGGTCAGAGGGAGCATCGCCGTTTCTCTGCAGCTTCGTTGATCGAGAAGTCCTAGACCAGGAGCGAGACCGGATGATGGCGGATTTCTGATGCTAGCTAAGTAGCTACATCGAATTCACGCACCGGAAGAGGTGGCTCAGTACAACAACTGATGTCACTGCAGTGTCTCTGGTCGGGAGGATTTAGATTCGAGTAATGACAGTGACAGGATTTTCGACACTAGCTTTTCAGTTAGGTCGAATTCAGTCCCTATCTGCAGGAGAATTCTAGAGGCCGGCTGCTCTGATCAGTAGTTTTCCGAGGTTTCTGCGAACAACACCTGGCGAATGCTGGTGCAGTAGCCTAGGCCTATATGAATATTATTGATTGATAGGTGAATACGATAGTAAATGAGTAATGATGAGCGACGGAGGAATGAGAGTCAGGGGAAATGGGAAATCCCTGAGAAAACCTTCCGCGAACCCGCTTTGTCCAACACAACTCCAAATCGATCGACCGGAATTTGAACACTGCACCCAACGTGAAAGGCCAGACGACCGCTACACCACAGACCACACTATTCAAGAGGACTGACTTTCAATTTCGCCGGCGGTACAAAATTGCCCCGGCAGTGCTCCGCCATCTCGGCCCAACCGCCGCCCTCTGCCGCGCCCTGGGCCGTCGCAGCGAGGAATGACAGTTGTAATTAAAAAGTAATTGAACTAATACAGCGCCGCAAACTGGTTCTTTGGAGCGTTCTCAGTTCCCGAGCGATCCAATTTGGCGATAGACGTAATGAAATTAATAGCCCGGACCATTTGCATCCGCGCGTCTGCCGGGCCTACGACGGCGTCGATGGAACTCGGGGGAATGAGGGGGAGAGGTGGCAGTAGCAATTGCGATGGCGTCAGCGGTAATGACTGCGAGGGCGTCGGTCCATTCCGAAGTTGGGGAGAGGTCGGAACTACTGAATATTAAGTATTTAATTTTCGTGATTTTATTTTATTTTGTTTTTTCTATACTATTCGGAGCATATTTTTATGTAAATTCAACTAATTTCAAGCTCAGACACCGTATTGGTAGTTTGGTGTTATTACGAAATCATCAATATATGAGAGCAGATTTGCATTTGCGTTAGATGACACTTACATTGACTCCATTACGACACTCGTATTTCAAGAGATATTAATAGTAATACTATTAAATATATTTACATAAAATGTAAACAGATTCTTGACATTCAAAAAATGAATGGTGAAAATTGATTGTACTGTCATAATTTGTTGGCTATCATTTCAACTGAGGACACAATAAGAACATTTCAGGTTCATCCCTTTGTAATTTGAAAGAACATGTATTCAATTAAGAAAGAGAAAAGGAATGCTTAGGTGGATCCCAAATAATAGGAAGATACGAAATATTGACACAGATTGAATTACAGGTAGAGAATTAAGACATTCCGAAATGTCCTGTTTAACGTTTTAACATTTTTAACTTTTTAACTTATTAATGTATTTAACACCATAATTTCAAAACCTCTATATGAATTTTTATATAATAAACATGTAATATTGAAATACCGTCACTAAAAATCATTATTTGAAACAAATTACCAAATATACATGCCATGAAGCAAACATTCAATGCAGTTTAACAAGCTCAAATTCAATTTTCAAAATTAACGGAGCTGGACTTTTTAAACAAAGGAATATTTATTCAATTAATTCCCCAAAATTTTCGAAATTTATAGAGTTTGTTTTTTTAGTTACTTTTGATTCATTAATCTGTTTGATGTGTACGTAAAATAATGTCTATTACAGTATATGAAGGGAATAAACTCTCCACGAAGTGTTAACATATCCTGTATCATGTAAAATAAATTTCATTTCTAAACACTTAAATGAACAAGGTCCACAAAACCAGTTCAGAATTTCAGCTTACTTGTTGCATGCATAAATGACACTTGCGAAAAGAGAAGGGAACACACACACAGCAAACAAACCTAATTGTTTATCTTTGCGTGACTGAAGAAATGAAATCTGCAGGCTTCATTTGTATTTTAATAAAATGTTCTGGATTACCTACGAGTACCTACCTCGTCCGACTAGGTTAGGTGGTGTAGAACAAATAGAAATTTACGTCTGAAACAGTGGTACTCGAAAGTACACAATTGTCTCTCACCAGCAACGTATTGCAAATGAGGCCATATTACCACATTTATACAATATACCTCAATGTAAACTGTATCCATATACGATAATATATACAACATGTACCATTTTCACAACCATCATGGGTAATAAATAAGGTAAACAAGAGTTCGGAGGCAATCAACTACCTAAAATCCTTTCAACGCACTTTGGTGACTACCAACGAGCAATGCCGCATTCGGTGGTCAGACACGGTGGTTTCACCTTGTGGCTGTGACATGGTTGTCTTCTTGTACCACCACGAATCCCATCTGAACAGCATTCCATCCGCAATCATTGATTTATCATCATTCCCTATCAGCAATAAACGTCAAACCGCTCGTTAACACACTTCCCATAACTTCGCTGCCCGTCGCTGCAGCCACTGGCGGATCCGGGGAGGGGGAAGATATGCTAACCAATCCCCCCCCCCCCGGCCTAGAGTTTTCGTTTGTTACCTTCTTTGTTTGATAAAATTGATGTAGATATTCATTTTTGTTAGAATTATGTTATTTTCTAAAAAATTAATATTATATACTATCATATATACACTACAAAAATAATATACAATGTAATAACTAGATAGCGGATTTCTATGATTTTGCATATTTTTGTCCGTTGCTTCAGAGCATAACTAAGTGCAATTTCTTCACATTTGGTTAGAATTGAATGCTTTGTAGATTCATTTGTTAGTGTATATTAGTGCATATTTGATCGATGTTTCCTGTTGGGGCATATTCGTGTAATTATAGGCCCATATTTTGCATATTTTGTTAAATATAAATTAATTCCAAAATGTTTATTTTTTCATAGACAATATTTATTCGTGAGCGTTCATTGATTAGAAAGAGCTTGTCACAGATTGTGTTGTTTTTCTTTTCTATATATGATAAAATACTTGCTAACGTAGGATATTTATTGATATATCATTTTTTAAACCAGGCAGAAGATGTGTAACAAGATATACAATGTAATATTCAATAAAATGTATATACTTCAATTACACTAGCCTGCGAACTTAAACTTTTCGTTTGTTGCCTAAAATAAAAACGTTAATTTATATAATGTTGATGTGCTGAATCCTCATTTTCGATCAGTTTACTTCTATGACGTAAGGTTTTCTTGCGAAATCATTTTTCATGTCATTGTATAATTACGCGAATTTGATCAGAACCGTTTTCATAATCCTTTTTATTTGAAATAAAAACAATATTTAATAAACACGACTTACTGAAATTAATGTGCACGGTTGTTAATACAGGTAAGTGGAGTGTTTTGCTTTATTTTTCTTGCTTTCTTCACTATTGGAAACTTCACACCTGTTGCTTCTACTTGAGAAATTATTCCTGTTCCTTTTCTTCTATGTTTGTGTTCAGGTATTTCACGCTTTAACATTCAAGTATAGTCTGCACGCTTACTGATGCTCGAGCGTCCCAGGTACCTCTTTCGAACTCCAGCATATCCTTGTGAAGTTATTTGCCTTGTTCTTCGCACAAAATTCCCAGATTTTCAGGGAAATAATCTAGGTGAGAAAACAGGAAATGAATTTTCATACTGATGTTACAAACATGTTCCTCGTATGCTTCAAGCATGTTAGCCACAATGTTTCGGTAATTGGAAATTTTGAAACAACTCCACAGAAAGGTATCCATGGTACTTTCTCCTCTTCACCCTAGAGTTTTAAATGCTGCATCAGTCAACAATTTTATTTATTACAGGAACATTAAATACATCTTCTTTTAATTTGGCTTCAGATAGTATTGGGAATTTCTCACTTCTTGTCAATACTTGAAACAGTTTCCCTTCTTTATTTAAATCCTTTACGAATTGTTTCATTAAGCCAAGCGTAATGTGGAGAGGTGGCAGCTAAACTTTAGAAGCTCTCACAAGGTTTTGGCGCACAACATTCTTATACAGACTTCTAAACGTTCTCGACGTGGCCAGTCTTTCTTATTCCAGTGATCAACTCAAGCCCTTCTATCTCACAAGCAAAAAAGCACGAACATTTGGTAAAACCAGATTGTTGACCTAGCAGCATCGTAAGAACTTTCCACAAGTCTCCACAAACTTGCCAGTTGTGTTCACTGTAGTTTACTTGCAATAACATTAGTTGCAAATTTGCGTATGATTCTATGAGGATCACTGAATAGGCAACAGGCACTGAACCAAAAACGTTTCCATTATGAAGGAGAACTACCTTTAAATATCGTTGGGAAACATCAATGAATCCACACACTTGGATCATTTTGGAAGTTCAAGTTTTAGAATAATCATCAGGCCATCCCAGGTACATGACGCCCATGGGGTGTAGGTTAAATGGCTGTCCGAACTACTGGATACATAATTTGATTTTGATTTTCGAATTGTACTTCTTCACATCACACAGACAAAAGTCGCAGTCATTACTATGGTTTAACTGCTCTCTCCAAACCACAGATATTCCAAAAATAGCGACAGTCTTTTACCCTTGACCTAATGACGAAGATCTGTAATGCATGCTCGATATTTTTTATTTTTACGTCAAAAACAGTTAAAAACTGCGTATGACGTGCTATGGAGAAAAGTGAAATAAAAATATGAAATATATAAGTGATATATTCTTTGTGGTTGCCCAATGTTTACTTTGGTCTCCAAGTCTGATTGCAAAATAGGCAAGATATTATTTTGTAAAACAAATGTAACATTACGCCTCTGATTACGCAATGTATATTTCCCAAATGTATAACAAAAGTGCTCTGGATCCTTTATGCATGAGCTATGCGACATGGTAAATATACTTTCATAGTGAACTACAAAAAAACATTCTTCTCCAGAATACAGCTTGAAATTTATTTTCCAAATGACAGATACTAATGCAATGTGAGTGCAACTAAAACTATGAATGTAAGTTTGCATGAAGATAAGATAAGAATGTGTCTGTCACCAAGGATTCGCTATCTACATAGAATAATGGCAAGGTTGGACGTTATTTTGCCTTATCTTCCTGAGGCGCTTGCACCGCATCAGACAAGACTCATCTGGTGCCCTCGGTGTTTACTATAAGCACATTAAAAGCATTCCAATGTAATGTAAGTATAATGTAAGCATTGGGTTTTCAAATCCTTACATTATAAAACTGCACATTGAAAAGTTGCCGTTATATATTTACTCTTTAGACATACAAAAATTACGCTGCAAGGAAAATAAAACAAATTTTTAAAAAATTAAATGGTACTTGATAGGAACTTTCCGGCCTTAAATTTGATTTCTGTATGCTAGAAATACCCCCAAAACTTTGGCGACAGCAACTTCATCATGGATCAGTGTTATTTCTCCGGAAATAAGGTAGATTATATTACGTTTGCACAAAAGTAAATATGTTCATTCCAAGCATACTTGTTCTGAATTTGTGTCAAAAAAGGCATATACAGCAAACGAAATAGTGTTAATTTTATTGCATATTAAAGTGCATATCTCAGAATTCTAGATCTTAAATTCAAGGTTTTAGCGAATAAAAACCCTTTCCCTAATAACAAATGTTTAGCAACAATCTATGATGGCCCCCTCCAAAACGATCGGCTGAATCCGCCCCTGGCTGCAGCCGCTGACGAGCCAGAAAAGCGCTCGCGGCCCCGGGGCATGCCCGGACAAGCTGTGGTGGAGAGCCGCGCCGTGCCGTGCCGTGCGCGTGACAAAAATGAAAGAGCACGCCGCGCGGCGTCGCGTGACTGGCGTCGCTGCGCCGCGCCGCCGCTCAACCGGCCACCCTGCGCAGATGGTGCATCCAGCCTCTGGCCGCGTCGCGACGCGGGCGGCACGACGGAGGAGATGGGGCGTTGGCGGCGAGAGCACGCGGCGTGGGAGGGGGAGAATGAGCGAAATGACAGAAGGAGAGAGCGTGAAATGAGAGAGCGCGAAATGAAGAGAGAGAGAGAGAGAGAGAGAGAGAGAGAGAGAGAGGTAGAGACAGAAAAGAAGGCTGTAGGGCCATATTGCTATACGTGTACTGTATATAGCATCTTTATTTTCTAACATTTTAGTTGTAGTTCCGCATGTTATATTTTGATTCTTTCCCAGAAAAGTTGTCCAACATTGAATCCCTTTTTACCTATAGTATAGATTTTGCTCTGCGTGGAATAGATCTCAGTTTCTCAACATTTTAATTGTTACCTTGCATACCTCACAATCTATTACAAACAGTTTAAATGTATAGAACTGGTAAAACAAATGGAATTCACTTTCCTCCAATAATTTTGCCACCCATGATGTAACAAAGATGTAAGTGACATGAGTTCCTTCATACATTATTTCTTTCCATAACCAGCAATATTTATTTCCATTGAAGCTAATTGTGAATATTTATTATTTACAGGTCTATACGTCCTGGGTTTGAGCCATTTCTAACTTTAAATTAACTCAATATAATGAAAAAGAGGCAAGTAATAAATTAATTGAACAAAAATAGATTGATTGAACCTTAAACTAAAATATCAAAATGTAAATAGCTGATCAACACACTAAATAGTAGCCGAAGAAAGTAATGTAAGATTTAGGAATTTCACTAAGAGTGCTACAAGTCGTAAAATAACAAAAATAAAATAAAGAAATGTAAAATTATGGAAATAATAGTGCAAGTCACTCGCAATAATGGCAAAAGATCACGATGCACGGTTGAAATTGGGGGAATCGTAAGTTTCATTTTTTATTGCAAACAAAATCTATAACAAGACACTATTCGCATTATAAATATAATTCTGGTAAGGTTGGCAACACAAATTGCCAACACACACAAAACATGAAAATACCCTTTGTTGCTTTTCAGTACACATGTCCATACGGCAATGACATTTTCCATAGGTTGCATTTTATTTCTTACTTTGAGGTGACGAGAACAATACAAGAGATTACGTTTACATTTGAACTGCTCTCTTAACGATTTGTGCAGAAAATGGTAGAATAATTAACTGATAATTAACTGCCACATGAAGCAGGTGCGGGGCAACATGTAGAGAACGTGCGGGGCAACTTGTGGAGAACGTGCGGGGCAACTTGTGGAAAACGCGCGGGGCAACTTGTGGAAAACGCGCGGGGCAACTTGTGGAAAACGTGCGGGGTAACTTGTGGAGAACATGCGGAGCAATATGCGGAGAACGCGTGAGAAAATATGCAGCAAAACATTCGGGAGGAAAATTATGTTTATTTTAGCCATATTCGACGAAACAACCTTTTCCACCTTCTGTTACACTTCTGAAGATTTAGCACTTCCATTTTCATACCCCACAGCATGCATGAGTGATCAGAATCGAGTTGAACCTCGAAATCTACGTGAAATTACGATGACGCGTGAATAGATCTGTCATGACGGGCCTACATTGACGGGCCTACAACGTCTTCAGGGCTAATCGTAGAAGTCCAGTTCCAATTTTCACTTTTAACAAAATTGCTTTCAAAGTGCGGAAGGTTCTCATGGGGCTAGAGAGGAATAATGATTAAAATAATAAGAACATTTCGATGCGCTGTCATAGTCAACACATGTATTCTATCTTTACTCTTCAGAATTCTTCTCAGAATGTTTGGATCAACACTGTCGAATGATGAGACGATGTAGCCGGAAATCCTAACGACAAAATCTTAACAAATTGCGCCCACGTGACAGTGTCCCCAAGGTCAAACATTTAGTCACTTCCTTTATGTCATCCTAGTCTACGACAGTACCTTAAAGAATACTAGTATTAAATGCATTCATTATCATTTTCACAGTTAAGACAATAGAATTGAAATCGAAGAAATTTGACAGTTGGAACAACAGAAAAAAGGGATAGTGAAGTAATCTCTGAGTAGAAACCAATCAAAGGGGTTGTTTGTCTAACATGTTTTATGTAATGTTTGTCATCATCGGCCAACTGCTAAGCCATTAGTGCCGTAAGTGTAGTGTATGTATTTATCCCGGATTGTGGCGGTGACATTCCCCCTTGGATGACGAGATCCTTCTCCGACCTGCACGTCGGCATGTGCAGTTTACCTCAACCAGGTCTCTCCCATCATCGAGGTATCACCCCGGTCGAGACAAGCTCTCAGCTCCCGACATGTGTTTTGATAGATTAATTTTTCGTGTTTCCGGGCGCGTCAACTGCTTCGGTCATTAGTCCGTTAGTGTAGTGCATGTTCTTTTCTCGGGAGATGGCGGTGGTCTTCCTCCGCTAGATGGCGAGATCCGGCGCTGACCTTCCGTCGGCTAGTGGGGTTTCCCTAACCAGGACTCTTCCAGCAGCGGGCACCCCCAGCCGGGACAAGCTCTAAGCTCCGACCGGTCTTCAGGAATATGTGGTAGTGTAGTGCATGTTAGTTTAAGAGTGTGTGTGAAGGAGAGGATAGGACAAGGAAGAGGAAGGAAAGATCGCGCGCGGTCCGTGGCTCGTTTGGTAGGGTACTGCTCCGGCATTCGCCTGGTGTTGATCGGAGAAACCACGGAAAACTACCGATCAGAGCAGCCGGCCGCTAGAATTCTCCTCCAGACAGCGACTGAATTCGACCTAGCTGAAAACTAGTGCGAAATCCTGCCGCCGTGGGGAGTGGGAACCTATCCCGACATGTGTGTTAGTGTAATGCATGTAAGTATGTGTGTGTAAGTGAGAGGTTAGAATAGGACAAGCAAGAGGAAAAAATGATTAGAAGCAGCACAAAAAATTACCGATCAGAGCAGCCAGCTTCTAGAATTCTCCTCCAGTCAGCGGCTTAGGTGGCTCAGGGCATCAATTGATGTCACTGCAGTACCTGTGACGGGGAGGACTTAGCTACATGTAATTAGTGTCGAAAATCCTACCATCGGCACTGGCACAAACACAAATTTCACCTTTGCTGAACTATTTCGAACCTACGAAATTCCGAATTTCCATCTGCAAAGGCTCAGAAGTTAGTAACAGACTCATTAGAGCTTTAAATTAAAATTCCTCAATTTTTTTCACAAATATTCCTTACATTATACACAAACCGAGGAAAATAGAAGTTATGCATTTTTTTTAAGATACCTGCATTCAAAAGGAGCTTGCACGTGGACGTAGTAGGCGCAAAAAGAAGCCGGGCTGGCAGATGACTTCCCGTCAGCGCCAGTAAATCAAGGGCGTTGCGCGGCCGTCGCCACGCGACGCGAGGGTCGAGGGGCGTCGCGACGCCTCGCGTCGACGCGCGGGCGCCGTAAATCGGCCGCGATGACAGGCCACGCCCCCATCCCCGCTTCGAAGTTATAAGTGGACAGCAGGAATCCTCCTGGGCTTACGCGGCAAAGGTTGATTCCGCTGGCCACAGAGAAAAAAACATACCCTGCCAGCGTCATATAATCCCCTATTCTTGATTAATTGATTGATTATTTCCTATCATGTCAACAGCTTTGAGCATTAGTCCCGTTAGTGCAGTGAATGTTTTGTGCCAGAGGATGGAATATTCCTCGCCTGCTATATAGTAAGATGCAGCGTTGATTCATTGATTCATTGATGTTTCCAAGGATGGTCTTTAGTCTCGTTAATGCAGTTAATGTTTTACCGCGGGAATTGGCGGTGTTCCTCCTCTATGAAATGGTGATATCCGCCGCCTTCCTACACGTCGGCTTTCCCCTCCAGGTATCTCCCCACGCGGGGCATCGCCCCAGCCGTGTCAAACACTAGACAGGCCTTTCGGCGTGTTTGGTACATTGCATGATGTGTGTGTAGGGGATGGGATAGAAGAAGGAAGATGATGGATAGATTCCGCGCGGTCCATGACCCGTTTATTAGCGTGTTCCGGCATTCACCTGGAATTGATCGGTGAAACCACTAAAAACCGATCAGAGCGGCCGAACACTAGAATTCTTCTCCAGTGGCTGAATGTGACTTACCTATATAACTAGTGACGAAAATTAGTCTGCGCTAGAAATCGAATCCTGGGACAGTTCGAGTCACTGCTGAGAGCAGCAATGAGCTAAACTCAGCCGGTATATGAGCTAAACTGAGCCCTATTCGAGTCGATTGGAAGGAAGAGTATGGAATGCACGTACTGTGGAAGGAGAAAGTATATTTAAGAATTGACATTATTTATATAACTCCATTCCAATTGTTATTGCATGTCTCCAATCTCTAATGATAATAACTCTCTCCTCATGCACCTTATGTAAGAAAGAATATATCCCATCATTAATGCTTATAATATATAAGCGGTGTCTTTAATAACATGATTATACCTGTAGTTACCGCAACGAAAGAAGACAAAATTTGCGAAAAATCAGTTTGACATTAACATATCATTGTGGAAAAGAGAATAAGAATGAGCAAACGAAAAGGTGTAAAACCTTACTTATCAATTCATCAATGAAATATCATTTTACAAAATGTTTTTATATGTATGCTAATAATTACGAATAACGTATTCAGTTCATATACTCTCGTTACTGCAGAAAGAATATTCCATTCTATATTCGTGAATGTGTCGTCGGCTTGGGGTGGTTGGAGTTGAAGACATATCATCCCTTCCTTGGATCCAGAATAAGAAATAGTATCTAAAATGATTCGAAAGAAACGTATGAAGAAACGAATAAAAGATGTACGTTCTTAATATAGCAGTATATAAGAATCACATGGGTGGATTTGCTTAATATTCGTACTATTCTTTCCTGTAATCTAAAACTCTGGGAGCTGTAGTATGCTTCCCCAGAATATTATGCCACAACTCAGGCGGGAACGAACATACGTGAAATATACACAACGAATAATATGAGGCTGATTGATCGTGACCGGGAGAGGTGCCTCAGGGCATCAACTGA
The DNA here is from genome assembly GCA_964035755.1 of Teleogryllus oceanicus. Classification (NCBI taxonomy): domain Eukaryota; kingdom Metazoa; phylum Arthropoda; class Insecta; order Orthoptera; family Gryllidae; genus Teleogryllus; species Teleogryllus oceanicus. The sequence goes on along the minus strand of CAXIVR010000005.1, from coordinate 129,213,881 downwards.
TGTCACTGCAGTCCCTCTGACCGGGAGGTCCTGTATTCGAATAGCGACGGTGGCAGGATTTTCGACACTAGCCAGATCGGTAGTTCTAATTTAGTCGCTGTCTTGAGGAGAATTTTAGCGGCCGGCTGCTCTGAATGGTAGTTTTTAGTGGGATCTCCTATCAATACCAGGCGAATGGTGGAGCAGTACCCTAACTAATGGGTCACGAACCGCGCGCGAGCTTTCCTTCCTCTTCTTTGTCCAATCTTCAACCCTTACACATACTTTCACTTACATGCACTACACGACCGGTCTCGCACACACGTCGGAAGACCATCCGGGAACTTAAGAGCTTGTCCCGGTTGAGCCGATGCCCCATTGGTGGGAGATACCTGGTTGCAGAAACACCCGCTAGCCGATGGTAGGTCGGCGCGGATCTCACCGCCTGCTACCGAGAAGAAGCATGCACTACACTTACGGTATTTTGTTCAATTCTTTTAATGGGACTTTCTATTTGAGAAAACGTAAACATATTCCACTTCTTCCCACGTTACATCATACAATTTCTAATAGTTTTTGACGAAAAATAAATAAATAGGAAATAAATTCCAGAAATGTTATCTTAACATGAAACAGTTGCATATTGTTCATTCTATGTAAGAATGTTTTGTTTATTACATTACGACACATACGTCTATTGTTGCAGTGCCTTTCCCACAATCCAAAATTTACCCCCTTCATCAAGGATAAAGTCCCTATGTTTAGCCCGATCCTCGTATTATTTCATTATCAATAATAGAACTTCGATGCTTAGGGATAGATTGAGATTATGGCTGTGGGCGAATACATTGCAAGGCTACAAAGGAATAGTCACGGGCGGCTTGTCGAGCATTTTCGTGGCATACACGCGTTGGGCATGCATTGCGATCTTTTTCACTCAGCAGGTCCACACTCAGAAGAGAATATCTTCGCTGCACTTTTGTTCACGGCAATGGTGGAATACTGGGAAAAGGCGAAGGTTTCAAAAACTATAATTTTTTCAAAAATGATTTTTAGACAGCTCCCAGTAAAATCGGTTACTTTCAGGGCATGCTAAGTGTGCTAAAAGTTCAATTTTTTGCACTAGTGCTGAAAGTGAGACGATGCTCAAATTGGTCAGTTCAAACTGAATGCAATAAAGAATACAAATTACTTTGATCGCATCAGCCGTTACTGAGCTTACTGTAATATAGTGGCTTCTATACTTCAATGAAAATAAAATGAATGTCAATAAGGTTGTCTAGAAAATAGTGTACGACACGCATGGTAAAGTGATTTTAATTTGCTCATAGGATTGCTCCATTCGACCTACCAACCTCGTGTCTCAACATTTCCGCAAAACAGAATTCCCTTTTACCACTCGTATCATAAATAACTACAGTAAACACTCAAAAACACGAATTCCAAGGGATCGAAATAATCGGAGTTCGTGTTACAAAAATTCGTATTATAAAAGTCCATATTTCCGTACTCCCTTGCCGGCACCGAAGTTTTGTTCGTGCTACGGCGAAATTCGCGTTAAGCGAGTTCGTGCTAAAGATGATTTACTGTATTACGTACCATAAGGCAATGCATTACAGTTGTAAATGAGCTGGCCTCTTCATGCTCTTTATCAAGGGCCAAAGAAATGTACAAGGTTAGATTCCATTCAGATATTGAAAGTTGTGTCGATGTCTCTTAAATAAAATAAAGCTATAGGATAATGTTATACATCTAATGTACCACGTTCGTTTTAGTAAAAACTGTATCTCAGTGTCGCTAACGGTTCATGAGATATATGAAGGAATCATCTTGTGATCCATCTCTACAATTGCCCTGCATTGACCAAGCTATCACATTTACTAATTACGTCTATGCAATGAAACATTTTTGCTTGTAAAAAACCTCCACCGCTGCCCCCACCACACCACCGCCACTGCTCTCACCGGTGCCGCTATCACCGCCTTGACGCCGCCCTACCTCTTCGTCTATTAGCACCTTAGGCCGCCGTGGCCGTGGCTGCTGTCTCGCTGTCCGCGACGACCCAGCCCAGACCCCTTGTGACGGCTTTGCTCATCGGCTCGTATTTCACTGGGACCAGTCCCCATTTCTCCGCCTCCTGTCCACACGTTGTAAAGGTGCAGCGATCAACGTTTCCTACCCTCGATGACGTGTTAATGCAATCGTATTTATGCTGTCCTCACAGGTGGCAATGTATAATCTGGTAGTCAGCGAATGCATCTTTCAATCATGACTGGGGTAGTGATCTTTGGTTGCCATTCAGTTCTCTCCATTTTTAGTCAAAGGTCACTTTATACGTCATAACTAAAAAACTGATACAGTATAGAGGATTGTTTAAAAAATACACACTATAATATTACTGAATATTATGATAAGTATCTATGTACTCTCCGGCTCAAAATATGGTAAATGGCCGATTTCAAAAGAGAAGTGGAAAGACATTAGGTATGCCAGAATCGTTAGGCCGACCACTGCATTCACTCCCGCTCTACTAATTGTTCCGTTTTTACGGCAATAATAAGCATTTTCACCCACAAGATTCTCGTAAGCCTCTCTTCATTAAGCTGGGATTTTTACCATTACTTTTTTCCCTTGTTTTACTCATCAGCGGTTTTTGTCAGGCGTATAAACTTACTCAAGGGTGGACACATAATTTTAGTCAGTACAGATGTCTATCAATATAATACTTGACGTAGTAAGCCAGGTGTTAATATCAAAAGCTCATTACAAAAATATCACCTACAATATATGAACTTAATTTTACAACACAACGCCCGATGACATTAAACATTAAAATCGATACGTAAGTACCGGGAGCGGTAGCTCAGTGCATCAACTGATGTCACTGCAGCCCCTCTGACCGGAAGGTCCTAGGTTACACTCCCCACGGCGGCAGGATTTTCAACACTAGCTTTTCAGTTAGGTGTATTTCAGTCGCTGTCTGGAGGAGAATTCGAGCGGCCGGCTGCTCTGATCGGTAGTTTTCCGTGGTCTCTCCGATCAACACCAGGCGAATGCCGTATCAGTACCCTATCAAACGGACCACGGACCGCACGCGATCTGTCCTTCCTCTTCCTTGTTCTATCATCTCCTTACACACACCTACACTAACATGCACTAGACTACCACATATTCCGGGAGACCGGTCGGGAGCTTGTCCAGGCTGGAGCGGTGCCCGCTGGTGGGAGAGTCCTGGTTAGGAAACCCCACTAACCGACGGTAGGTCGGCGCCGGATCTCACCATCCAGCGCGGGAAGATCCGGATCTAACCATCACCGCCATCTCCCGAGAAAACCATGCACTACAGTAACGGACTAATGACCACAGCAGTTGACGTGCCCGGAAACACAAAACCAATCAATCAATCAATCAATCGATACACAAGTGTAAGTGTCAAGTAAAATAGTTTGTGCTGCAGAACGTTTTTAAACAATCTTAGACGATATTGAACGTTAAAAGGCAAATAATGTGTGGCTGTAGGGTGGCGGTAGTTGGTGATAGCGGAGGTGAAATCGGTGACGGCCGAGGCCTTTCAACTCCCATTTGATGTGGTGGAGACCATTGCAGTGGCTCCTCTGCTGCAACACTTTCTTACAGGAACTCAAATGCGAAATGCTACCAACGATACTTAAAACGCGCGTGGCTGCTGCGTGGGTACGCGAGACACAAGCAGATGCGTAATAGATAGATATATCTGCAGATATATCTATCGGTAGATTATTTGTGCAGGTAGTTTCAACAACCTACCTGCACACTACAATTAACACATTACAACTAGGAGTATTAAAACAATGTAACTTTAAATTATTTGAAGAGATAATAATAATAATAATAATAATAATAATAATAATATGATAAAATATTATCAGTAAGAGCAATAACAAGAATAATAGCATTAACTCTACATTTTATGGCTGACCTGTACAGTTATTTTAAACTATTAAATACACGACTTTTCAATTACACTGCACTTATCTTTACTTCACTTCGCAACATTTGCACTTCACTTCTCTTTCTATTACTATATTGCACTACATTTCACAACACGTCACAACATTTCAATACAATATTACTCTCAATATAATTATATATTTAATAAAGCAACGCATTTAATAGTAATTATCACAATACTAATAATAACAATAGCAATAAAAATAACAATAATAATAAATTAATAATTGTTATAAGAAGCCTGACTTACTAAATTAATAAAATTAATATGATTAGCTAATTTACTTCTGAACCATTGAACATCTACAGGAAAGAGTTCCAAGGCTGTTGCAGGTTACTCCGTTATTGTTCTATTTGTAAAGGAAGATTTTCCAATATTAATTAATGTTACAATATTAATAAACAATTTTATTAATTTTATAAATAAAATAATGTTACAAAAATACCGTCGATGTTCGCGTTTTCTTCGGCGGTTTCTTACATGTATATATTATGAATAACTGAGCATTTAGAAGACCTTTTTCGTTTTCTCACAAATTAGCCAATTTTTATGTGCATAAGTTTGCGCGCGTAGTCTGCAGCTGTATCCGGCGACAAGAGCGCCTCCTATCGTAGCACCCTCCAGCTCTGTTTTGACGGAGAGTTGCAAGGCCTTGGTGACGGCCGGGCGGCAGTGCGTTTGCGCGGCGCGGCGTGGCCCCGCCCCCGCGGGCCCCGCCCCAGCGCGCCCGCCCCGCGGCTGCGCGTTGCGCCTCGGGCCGCCCGCGCACGGCCGCCGCGCCGCCCGCCCCGCGATCGATGCTGGCAGCCGCCGCCGCCGCCGCGCCGATCGCGAGGAGGCACGGCTTCGCGGGCGTTCGCACAACGGCACAGGCTGCGCCTCCGGCACCGTTGCCTTCGCGGAATCGTTGGGCGGGACATTCTAGGGTTCGAGGCTCGACTATTCCACACTGGCTCTATTTCTGGCCACCGGAGCGGTAGCTCAGTGCATCAACTGATGTCACAGCAATGTCTCTCACCGGGAGGTCCTAGGTTCCCACTCCCCACGGCGGCAGGATTTTCGACAATAGCTTTTCAGCTAGGTCGAATTCAGTCGCTGTCTGGGAGGAGAATTCTATCGGCCGGCTGCTCTGATCGGTAGTTTTCCGTGGTTTCTCCGATCAACACCAGGCGAATGCCGGAGCAGTACCCTACCAAACGGGCCACGGATCGCGCGCGATCTGTCCTTCCTCTTCCTTGTCCTATCCTCTCCTTTAGACACACACTTACACAAACATGCACTACACTATCACATATTCCGAGACACCGGTCGGGGCAGAGCTTGTCCGGCGGAGCGATGCCCCGCTGGTGAGAGACTCCTGGTTAGGAAACCCACTAGCCGACGGTAGGTCGGTGCCGGATCTCGCCATCCAGCGGGGACGATCACCGCCGTCTCCGAGAACAAACATGCACTACACTTACGGGACTATTATTTTTATTTATATATATATATATATAGACACACACATTTACATCAACACATGTGTCAGTCGGGAGTATGTGTCGCGTTTGGGGCGATGCCCTGTAGGGAGAGATTCCTGAAGAGGGGGACTGCAGGAGGAAAGTGGAGGGAGAGGCGTCGGATCACACCCCCACCTTCTGGAATGTATTACACTTACGGGATGAATAACCAAAGTAGTTGCCGCTCCCGATTTCAAATGTCCTAACGAACCCATCCACCCTACACCGCCCACTGTGACTCCTGAACTCGACGCAGATAAGCACAGATCGTATCCAGACTACTTAAACCCTTAATACTTTAAGAATGCTTTTCTTTGGCGTAAAACTGGAACAATCCGAAATTTTATATTCTTATCGAACTGGTTCTGAAACGGATCAATTTTGGGGCTATTATTTGGTTCTTACGCGTCATGTACAGGTTGAAACACTTACGATCGATGGCAAAACAGGTTTCGGGGAATCAGACATTGGGAGATATGAAAACTCTCATTCTTAAATCATTGGACTAAAAATCCTACATATTAAACCATTATCATTACTATTCAATTTTTTAAATTACAGATTAATTTTGATCATTGAAATTGGACGAAAAATGAAAATAATTTTCTAGAGGATAAATGGGCCAAATAATTGAATACATTACTCTGCGAACTGGTGCACATTTTGTAAATCACTTGTAGTATCAATTTATTTATTATAAAAAAAAATAAAAATGTAACCGCCAGAGGCTCGATTTTCAAGAATAACGAGTATCTAGTAGGTTTCAGATTGTAAATAGTCAGTCAGTAAATAGTTTCAGATAGTAGTAGTTCAGGCAGTTCAAATAGTAGTTTAGAGTGACATGTGAATCCAGAGAATTTCTTTTCTGTGCATTCATGTCGTCTTTTCAGGGTCTGTTAGTATATTTATTTATGTGTTTGAAATTTTCGTTTAATAGGCATTCTTCTCAACCAAATATCGTGATTTTTCTGCAAATGAAAGACATTGGTCCCAGATATGTTATCGTTTGTGCTTATTTATTTATTTATTTATTAACTGTATAATTAGCTCTGATTAATTGTATAAAAACTAAATATTAATGAAACTTTATAATTATTAGAACAGTTGTCTGCAGTCAATTGTTCATTACTTCGTTTGTGTAAGTTTGTCGATCTGTCGAGAAGAATCGTCGTGTCGTCGTCTGATGCGTGCTTGTTTGAGGTTGTGGTTAACGATGTGATGATAACAATTTTGCAATTCAGAGATCAATGAGTGTTTTGTAACGCACAGATCAAGAAAGGTGTATAAAACGTCAAACTTTGAGAGGTTCACACTATTTTATTATTGTTTTACTCTCATAATCAAATAATATTTACAACAATAAAACAAAGTAAACAATTTATCGCATTCAAAAATTGAGTGTATTTAAAATTATTTAGTTTTCAATTCTGCAGAGTCAAGCTTGCATCATAAAGTCCGGTAATTTTACTACCCAGCCCATATTTCAGTAACATTTCTTGACTTGAAGAAAGGTAGCCTCTAAAGAAAGTATTGAAATTTGTGGACGATGCTGAACAGCAACTATACTTGCCTTGAAATAATGCCTTGAGAAAAGGATTATTGGTAACAGAAAAAGTAAAAAACCATTTTACCAAAATTGTGATTTACAAAACTTAAAGATGATTCGAAAATCCTAGACCGTGACAAATACTGCAGAAACGAACCTCTCTGACCTATTATTTTTAAGATTTGCTCCAGTAACCTCCGTCGGGCGACGTTGAGAGATCTTTCTCTCAATAGATGGATGTTTTGCCTGACAGATGACACAATTTTGACCACAGAAAATTTAAGTAATACTTGTCTTTTTAGGTTGTCTAAACTTTTTGGAAACTCAAGAATTTTGTCATAAATTACTAATTGTCTTTTGATCCAAGAGTATTTCTTATATTTATTAAAATGTTCAAAAATCCATTATTTGATACCGTTGGATTTAACTGGGCTCGTGAATTCATTATTGAAAAGCACGGATTTTATTTCGCCTTTTGTCCTATTTTAGGAGTTTTAAGTGTCTTTTCTCTGTGTGTTTTAGAGATTTACAATGCCTAAAATTCCTGTTTCTAATTGTTATTATCATCGTTATCCTCTCCATATAAAATGTGAAAAGGAAAGGTGACAGTTCTTAACCGTTTACAAAAAAAAATCGTCAGAAAGCGCCGTAAAATTGCTGGCTAGTTTTAATTATCCTCAACCTTTTAATCAAAGATATTCGTGGCGAAAACAAAAGTTCAGAGATTACGGAAAAAAGTTGGGGAGTCGCGAATGCAACTATGAACATAATATGCAACAGATCGGTCATAACTCGGTAACGGTTCACCGGGAAAGGTAGCTCAGTGCATCAATTTATGTCCTAGGTTCGAGTCCCGACGCCGGCAGGATATTCGTCACTAGATTTTCAGCTAGGTCGAATTCAGTCGCTTCCTGAAGGAGAAATCTAGCTGCCGATTGCTCTGATAGGTCGTTTTCCGCACTTTCTCCGATCAACACCAGCGATTGCGTAATTGATTCAATCAATTAATCCTTTAATTGAAATTTTCTTTTCTTTCGATTAGAATTAATTAAAATTAATTGAAAGAGTTCTGCGATCACTATGCGCGGCGACTTTAAATCCCGTGCATGGTGGAGCAGCCGAGCGTCCGCCGTCGCCCGTGCGGTCAAGCGCTCGGCGACGCTCGACTGTTCTGCAGATAATGGGAGCCGAAAGACGACGGTCGAAATGTCCGTTAAACCGCTATCTCCTCCCCCCCCCCCGAGCAAGGTCCCGCCCTTCCGCCGAGCATCGGCGTCGAGCTTCGCCTGACCAGCGGTTGTTTTCGCCAAAATGCAGACCTCTACTTCACGCAACTTTTTCGTGTCCGGGGCAAGGAGATGAGTAATGCTCCTATGCCCTAAAGAACAAAATGAGACCGTTTTCGATGTCTTAGTATGTTTTCCGTAGGTTCCGCCAGCCTGTAACGTGGATTGCCAGAAACGCTGGAAGTTGGGTTCCAGTGTGAACCCATTTTCTTTATAAACAAAGACTTTTTATGTCATTGTTTGTAATATCTTTTGAAATTTTTTAGAAAATCTTAGGGTTTCTTGAACTACATTTTTGGGGATTTCTGGTCATGTGGGTTATCGAACTCCTCAAATTATCCGGTTTCAACTGGCACGGGAGTCACAGCGCGCAATTAAATTGAAGTGTCTATAGACCGGAGCTCTAATACTTCAACGTACAGTTCAGGATTACCGTCCAAAAAAATTGAATCCAGTTTAAAGTTATTTCCACTTTTAAAACAACGATTTACAAAGATGGAATTTACAAGCGGAATGCTCGCTCGGGCCCAGTTAGTTCTGATTAAACATCGGATGTTTAGGGAAATGCCTATTTTATTCCAAGGAACTTATTTAAAGGCTGATAATATATGTGCACGAATCATAGCAAATAATGATATATGACGAAGTTTCATAATGTTTGTTTTTGCTTTTCTTTTAGCACAAATGCCTTTTTTTGCATAAATACCTTTTAGGACTTTATTGCCTTTTATTTATTATTTTTATGTACAATGCTAAGACGTCAAAAAATGGCAATTGTCCAACCTGACCATTCATTACGAAATCTTCAATTCGTGTCTGTATTTTAAAATACGAGAGAATTCCTAAAAGTATAGCAACAGATTTTTCTCCATTTCCCTATTTCATAAATACCAACTATGTTCTCAGAATATGGTCGATTGACAATACAGCAAGGGCACCGACATTTTATGTGGAAATAAATCTAAATTCCCAGGTTTCAGTGTTGCTAATGTTGGACTTCTAAAATATATGCTAGTCACATCAGTAGACGTTGCGAGATCCTTCTCCTCATTTAAACTAATTCTCTCTCCCAATCGTCGCAAATTTGAAATTGCGATCCTTAGAAAGTTGGTGGTGATATGCAAATATTACTAGTTAATGCAAACTGTTAAGAATAACATGTAGAAGAGTTGTAAATATATAAATCTAGTTTTACATTAAAATGTACGTACTTCTTTTGTGGATTTGAAGTTTACAAACTAATACAGACAAAAATTACATACAATTTTTCATTTTATTGTGTATGTAACTTATGATAGCGCCTTTTTTCTTCTTATTCTTGACATTTTCAGTGTCTTTTCAGGCGCCTAAAAGACGTTTTTTAAGTGCCTAACCATCCGATGTCTGGTTTCACTCGAAGCCTGAGCGCCGGCGCCACCGTCACTGCGCGCTTCGCGTCGCGGCGCCGGGCGTCCCCGCGCGGCGTCCTCGTCAGCAGGAAGCGGGAGGCTGCGAGGCGTTGCCATGGGAACGCGGCCGCGGAAGACTTCCGGCCCGGCTTCGTCGGCAGGAAACTCGAGACCGCAGCCTCCGGCGACGCCGAGCGGCGCACTCGCTCTCCAACGCCCTCTGCGTGCGCTACCAACACGAGGGGGCAGCGGCGCCCAGAGGAAGCAGGGGCCTGGCGCTTGATCCATGGGAGGTCCTAGGTTCGAGTCCTGACGGCGGCAGGACTTTCCACACTAGCTTTTCTGCTAGGTCGAATTCAGTCGCTGTCTGGACGAGAATTCTAGCGGTCGGCTGCTCTGATCGGTAGTTTTCCGTGGTTTCTCCGATCAACGCCAGGCGAATGCCGGAGCAGCACCCTACCAAACGGGCAACGGACGGCGCGCGATCTGTCCTTCCTCTTCCTTGTCCTATTCTCTCCTCTTACACACACACTTACACTAACATGCACCACATTATCACATATCCCGGTAGACCGGTCGGGAGTTTAGAGCTTGTCCCGGCTGGGGCGGTGCCCCGCTGGTGAGAGAGTCCTGGGTAGGGGGAAACCCCACTAGCCGACGGTAGGTCGGCGCCGGATCTCGCCATCCAGCGGGGAAGGTCACCACCAGTTCCCGAAAAAACATGCACTACACTAATGGGACTAATGACCGAATCCGTTCACGCGCCCGGAAACACGAAAAAAACAATCAATCAATCAAACCTCCTCCCCCAATTCATAAACAGAATTCGTTTCTCCATGCGGCACAAAAAAATTGTAGCGTTAAATCTAATTGAATTAGAGATAATTTTGTTTTGTTTCTTTTGAATGAAGAGAAATTTGGGACCCCCATTCAGTGGTGGATCCAGGGGGGCATGGGGATCATGGCACCTCCCAAAAAGCATAGAGCTTTTGTTTTTTACCTTCTTTTACTTGGCAAAATTCAGTTAAATATTTATTTATGTTAGAACTATGTAATTATTCAAAAAATAGTACTGTATATTTCATATAAACACTACAAAAATAATATACATTATAATAATGAATGTTTATTATTTAACAAACGTCTTTGATGTCCCCTCCAAAATGATCGGCTGGATCCGCCCCTGCCCCCAATTAAGTCGGGGCCTGAGGTAAGTTGCCCCACCTGACCCCCCCCCGATCTGGTCGCACCTGCTAGTAGGAATCAGTAATGCGACATTGACAAAAAAACAGCCATGTTGCTAAACATCTATGCTCAAAATTAAAACATCGATGTTCAACCGAGTTTTAAAGCTGGGTTAGTAACCACTAACATTAAAATCGTGCGCAACAAAATTTAATTTGACAGAGACCGTGTATATTAATTTATAATTAAAATTCAACTGAAAACAATGTTTAAAAACTTTATCATTTTTATTTATTTATAAAATTATCTAAAACAAAAAATAAAAATGTTAAAAAGCGTCTATCTAAGTGCCAAATTCAAGGAAAGACAAAGAAAATATTAGGACATCAGGATGATCTCGAGGATAACCAGTATGTTTAATAAACAAGTACATATCGCTTTCGTTTGATTCGGCTACAGACGGTTATGCCAACAATTATTATTTCATGTTTCAAGTTTTACAAAAGTGTGATTATAGGAATGTTTCTTCCACGAATAACACATCGAAAACGTAAAAACCCTCGAGCTCAAAACATCCATGTTCAAAATCCATCCACTGCAATATATCAATGTTTAAAACGTCGATATTTTTATAAGAACATCGATATTTTCAAAACATCAGCATTGATGTCGCATTCCAGATGTGAATCCGCAGCACACCGAAACTTTTTCATCTTGGGAAATATAATTTAGTATTCAAATAATTGTTTAGGATACTGGCGATAGTACGTGGCACCACCTACGTTCCACGTACAAGAGAGCAACTTATATTTCAGAAACGATTGGAAAATGTTACTATTGAAATGCTTAATTGCATTGCATTGTCAATGAAATCCTTGGCTTTAATATCAGAGGTGCAGGACAGGTTTCAAAAATTTTGAAACTTCGCAATTTTCAAAATGTCAGATGTTTTAATATGAGTATATGCTAAAATGCTTAAAAGTAATCAAAATACAACCTTTAGCTGAACACAACCCTAATATATATTGGTAGTTTTAACATGTATTCTGGTAGTATTAAAATTATTATTTATTTTTCTGTCTAGATTTTTCAATTTATGAGACTGTTTTGGGTCCTTTATTTTAACGATATAAATATTTGTTTAGAATAACTGTTTTACATCAATATATTAAATGTTTTATCCGGTGCGAATATTAAGGTTTTTATAAAATAAACACTAAAGTTTAATAGCATCATAGCTTAACTGTTGTCTTTTGTTCATTATTTCATTGTGAGTATTAATCGATATATTGAAAGCATTCGACATTTTCTCTTAGAGGAAACATGTAAAGTAGTTTTCATAGTTAAACGAGTGTTTTAAATACAAAGATTATTGAAGTATTGTTGATGTATATGTGAACGTAACGTTCAGCAATCGTCTGGCTCGTGTACAAATCAGTGGTGACAATTATATGTGGCCTAATACATTTTTAGGTAAGGTGTACGCAGGATTTCTTTGCATTTTCCCCTATGTATTTATCTTGTGAAATACTAAATATTTTTGTTACTTTTTCACTTACTTTACGTTACTTTAACCAATGCCCGCTCTTGGCTGTTGCTCATTCAACTTCAGGCAACCCAAGAACGACAGGATCTGGTCAGTTGGTCGTCCAGCTCCGGACAGCAGAATGTCTGTCGTGAGCCTACCTCGCACTTGAATTTTACTAGGGGGTATTCACCTCGAGGTGGGCACCTGGGTGTTAGCCTCTATCCTCACCCCCCGCAGACATTCAAGTACCCCCCTTGGGCTGGTGTGTGGGGTCCCGTCAGAACGCAGTTGACCCTTACGGGAACCTCCCCATTCAACACTTGGGTCGGACCGCTCTGCCAGCTCAGAGCTCCTAGCTCTCCAGCCTAGTACCGGAGTCCAAACAATGCGCTACTCACATGTCCCTCACTTTGCCCAGAGAATCGCACTCGGGGCAGGTAGAGATGTGCTCCCCGCCCATAAGACCATCGCAGCAGAGTGGCCACCGTCATCCTCTGCGAGGCTAAAGCGGTGCAGGTGCTCCCGAAGGGAGTCAGAGCCATTCAGCATTCGTAAGTCGGCTCCAGCAGTCGCTCTGGCGTTGGTAGGCGGGAGGGGGGCCGCTCTTGTGGAGTAAAGGCACCACTTTCCTCTGCTATCTTCCTCGTGCATTCGCTTGGTGTGGGGTTATGCTAATAGGCACTAATGAGATGTCTGGACGAGGTGAGATTGATATCCATGTATGGTTGGTCCATTTCTGCCCTCTTCTTGGCATGTTCGTCTGCTTTTTCGTTACCAACCTCGTCGACATAGTTTGGAATCCGGAGGCTGGAGTGACCAGTTGTTCCGCAAGAAGTGAGAGATTGCTTCTTGGCATTAAAATAGGTTTGAACAGTCTGTGGGGAAGCTGTTGGCTATCGCAATTATGGCAGCTTGGGAGTCAATGAAAAATAAAGCATATTGGTAAAATGCTGCAGGGTGATAGTTAACAAGTGCCTCTGCAGTCAGACGCACCGCTGTTTTCTCTCCTTCAGAGTTACTGGCATTCATCCCGACCCCCTGGCTAATCTCAACCATCTTGGAAAACGCTCCTGCTCCAGTTACCATAGTGGCCAATTTAGATCCATCGGTGTAAATGTGTAACCATTCAGTCATCGGGTATTTAGTGGATATTGTTTCAAGAGTCGATTTCTTTAATTCTTCTGGTTTTACGAACCGCTTAGGCGATCCAAGTTAAGAAGCGAATCGTTTATTGGACGTAAGAGCGGTTAGGGTGTTAAAGTTTTAAGCGGAGTTGGTTTTGCTTCAATGATATTATAATTTTTCCTAAGTAGGTATTCAGCGTGTGGTATTCGGCGTTTCTTCTTAGGTAATCAGCAATGGGTTAATTGGGTTTTTAATCTTTGCGTAGCTGGTCTATAATTGATCCATTATCGGTGATCTACAATTTTTTAGCGTTTCCAGAACTTAAGAATGAATTTTTCACGTCGTACTTGAAGTGGTTCAGTTCCAGTTTGCATTTCCATTGCACTTATGGGGGTTGAAAAGACCGCACCATTCATAAGTCTCAAGGCGTTGATCTGGATTTTATCGAGCTTTTGCAGATTATATCGACTAGCCAGAGTCGTTGCTTCAGAGGCATGTTAATATGGGTTTGCCATAAGTTTTATATGCAATGCTAAGAACGTCCTGTGTGCATCTCCATTTTGTGCCAGTGAACCTTTTCAGCAGATTAATCCGCTGGCTTGCACGCTCAGCAAGCCCTTGTGTGTGACTTTTCCTCGAAAGTCCGGAGTTGAGATTTACTCCGAGGTATTTTGATAGCTTAGATGCAGGTTTTTTTTATTTCTATTTTACGTCAAAACAGTCAAAACTGCGTATGACGTGCTATGGGCAAAAGTGAATTGTGGGCACATTTTCAAAATTCTGTGATCCCTACACTAAGTCATATACTACTTGAATTTTGAAAAAAACTCCCATGTAATAAAATCTATTTTTAAGGATAAATAAGCAATAAATTTTGGGTTCTTATCCATGTTGTCCTTCGAAATAATACTTCCTGCCGCGACAACATGGAAACAATAACTTGAATAAGTGTATTTCCCACTGAATTCTAGAAGACGTGCACAGAAAATGAAGTTATATTTATGTTCAGAAGCAATACTAGGGGCCATCTCAGCATTTGCTGAATGGATCAGGGAAACTGGACGAAAAACCTGGTCGAGATGGGGATCATTGATCCAGAAGCTGCGATACAGGTAGGTTCTCCTGTTTATATCTAAGTGTAATGGTAAGTTGCTTGGTGAACAAAGTAAAGTTGAAATATAGTTTTCTCAAAATTAACCGTCCTTTTGTTGCTGTGTGCATTTAAGAATTTCTTAGTCCCCGTGAGTTAATACTGACAAAGTATGCGAAACAATATTTTGGAGGTTTTCTATTTTCAGTGGAGTGAATATGTAGAACATTTCTAACTTTTCTGTAGCCGCATTCCAAACATATTCAATTTTCACATATCCATCCTTGCTGCTCGAGATTTTAAGGTAGGTCCCAACTTTCCAAGCCACTGTTCAACCTTATTGATTTTTGTGTATTGAAGACTTTCTGCGCAACTTCATTCAATTGCAGATATTTAATAATAACTAATAATGCTAAGAGGAGGAAAGGTTTCCAAGCGCTTCGCATTATCACTAGTTTCCTTAATGAAATCTGTTCTTAACAGGCAACTACTTAAATAGGTCGTGTGTAATTTTTCCAAAATGTGAGTAGCTTTAGCGTAATTTTGCATGGAAAGAGGCAACTGTTAAACAATTAATTTCCCAAAAATTGCTCCATTTATTCTTTAAATGTTTACATCCAATATAGCAAAGTACGCGAATATTCTGTATTTTCGAAAATGTCAAAAAAATAAATATTACAGTATTATAATATTGATGACCGTATTTTTCGATGATGAAATCTGTGTCAAAAAGTTAGATTTTAAAAGAAAGTCGCGTACAAGTTTTTAAAAAAAATAATAGCTATTTTTAGCTTAAGTAAAGGCAATTTATAAAAAGCGTTTGATTAAAAAACTTATCCAAATTGTTCCTTTAATGTTTTTGCATCAGTTAGAGAAAACACAAAGTTAAAAATGGCGCAGTTTTCATTTTCGTTGAAATTCCTGAATTTTCTAAAATTATGTGCTCTTCTAGCATCACTGCTTTACCTGCGAATTAAAACATTTTCGTTACGAATTCGCTGCGAATTACGTAAGTACGCAAAACGCCGAGAAAGTAAAAATAATAAACTGCAGAGCGTCTAGAAATGGCGGATTTACCGTTAAGCTAAAGAAGCTACAGCTTGGAGTCTCAGAATCCAAGGGGACTCAAAAATTATAAAACATTGTAGATATTATTATAAATTGCAAATTTGCTAAAAGCTTTATGAAAATACACTTACACAAATTTATTAACAGTTCCCGTAAAGAAATAAAAATTAAATTAAGTAGATAAACACGATGTTGGAGTTAGAAACAGATTTATTCTAAGACCGGCATTTTCATTCTCACGTATTACGTTTGGAACTTGCAGAATTCATGACAAAAGTCGTCACTTCAAAATTCGTCTCAGCGTTCTGATTGGCTGATTGAAAGAATCTCTTTTCGTACACCCGACGTATGGTGTATACGAGCACAAACATGGAGGTTTGAGTGACACGCTGAGATTACCTTTCGAATTTTTGTAACTTTAATGATTACAAATTGTGCAGGTAAAAGATCATTTAGTAAACTTAAATTGATTAAAAACTAATATAAGCTATTATGCTACAACATAAACTCATTTCACTTACGATAATGTTCAATAAAATAATAAGCTCTGAGGTTTTATCTTTCGACGATTATATTTGTGATTTTGTGAATAAAAAATCGCGTAAAGAGCATTTTTAGTCAATTTTGTTTTTATTAACGATTAATATAGTTTTGACTTATTTTCCGCCAGTTTGACAGATATTATTATGTTACATATGATTGCTACTAATTTTTAAATTTAAAATTTGAATAAAATTACTATTTTAAAGACATGTTTTAATTGTTGAATTAATTTTGGGTTAAATGTTAAAATATCCCACTTCGAAAATTTTTTTGTTGTCAGCAAAAAGGGGGGCCTCAAAAATGTTTTAGCTTGAGGCCTGGAATGTTGTAAATCCGCGCTAGTGCCTAGACGTGCCGGTGGGGCGCTGCAGCAGCAGTGGAGTTGCCCGGGACGCGGCGGCGATGGCGCTGGCGTCGACTTCGGGGTGGCACGTACGAGCAGCGGCGCTCTGGAGAAACCCCAGCGACTACAATACAACAATGCAAGGTCGCCGCTGCGCGTCGTTTGCAGTCACGTGACCGGAAGCGCTCCTTTGATCACGCCTCCCCGACTGGCTTCCAGCGGAGATGTACTACTACGTGCGCTGCAACACGGTTGGATTTTTTCTGCTCTCTGCGACACGGTCGGTTCGTCAAATGCGGGAGGAATGTGCCAAACCACAATGAATTGGCCAAGGTTCCTTTTGAATTGAATCGTGAAAATGTGTTACATAAAAGCTCTAATCTGCTTGTTGGACTGCTGACTCTATACAATTAATGGAGTTAACTCTCTTTAAACAAATTATTTATAACGAAAAATCCCAAAACGTAGATATTAGTGAGATCTCTGTAAATTTTCATTTATTGTATGATTTAAAGCTAGGTTTTTTATTTTGTATGTTCACAAAAACGTAGATTGTAAATGTTAAAAAATAAGAATATTGTTAAAAAACATGCCACACATAAAAAATAATATGTAGAAGTAGGCAGATAATAAATTATTGTGACATACCAATATGTGAGACATAATATGGTACAATATTTATTATAAACAGCGTAAATTATAGGGATAAATATAGGTGAGTATGCCGCATAGCAACGGTAAGCGAGCCGTCGTCAAGATCAACAATTTTCGACAACGCGGAGACGGCTAGTTCATTTTGTAAGAAATTTAGGGATTGGCTAGGCACGGAAGTACAATACGTCTTGTCTGTAAAAAAACAATCGAAAAGATGAAGCGAGTTTTGAAGGATTGAAAGAATATGATAGGCATTCATTCTGACTGATACCGTGGTGTTGAACGGATCGTGGACAATTAATGTTAGGAGTTTTTTTGGGGGGGGACTTGTAAGCATTTACTGGGGAGTAGATATTGGTAGAACTTTGAATTTGAATGCTATGTGTGGACAGTAAAACAAAATATTTCAAGTGAACGAGCTAGAAGGACATTGAGGGCTTAGGCGAATTTATCAGTAACTGGACTGAAATGCTAACAGCAGATAGTTTGTTGATCGTTGAGTATTCAGCATACGCGTGGTATGAACTTGAAATTCGTAAATTGGCGAACGACTTAGACTTTATTGACTTCGGAAACAGTGATGAACGGTGACTGAAGTGTGCTTCTGCAAGAAAAGACGAGAGAAGATGTTATCTGGACCTGAGGACAGCGACGTCGGAGAAGAATGAAGATGGTACAACGAGGCACCGTCGTCCAAGAGCGCGCGAAGACGAATACTACACTATAAGGTTGGAACAGGTCATGACCAAGGTTTTTTTTCATATTGTGTAGAATTAATAAGTACCAAAATTGTTTAATAAATTTCCATGTTTTGTGAAAGGAATACATGATTCTCATTGAGCCAATTCTAATAACGACGTAGCAAGATAGAAATATATTTGCTTTTCAGATTCCTCGACCACTCTGTATAGATGGCAGATCGGATAATCATCTATTAGCAGAAATAGTGATTATTTCTATGAAACCCATCGACCCAAGTAGCCGGAAACTAATTTATTTATAACTAGAGTTGAAGGTTCTTGTATGATAGTATTAGCGTAATCTTTTCCTGGCGCCCATCTATACAAATTCGGAATGGATTACGTTGGAATAACATGAAATAATATTAGAAAGCCGAAGATAGAGTCAGAATTAAAATAAATAAATCATTAATATATTTAGTTTATTTCATTATAAATTCAGTATTGCTAAACATCGCAACTGGTTATCGATGGGAATAAATCTTCTTCTTCTTCTCTTCGTCTTCTTCTTCTTCTTCTTCTTTCTTCTTCTTCTTCTTCTATATATTATTATTATTATTAAAGAAACCGCCAAATCCAGTTTCCTTAATTTGACAGTAGGTCTATTTTTCTAGTCAAATCTTTCCTTCCATTCACAAATCGTAAATTTTACTTTCCTGTTAAGAAAAATACAAAATGTACGCTATATTTTATTGAATAATTACATAAATATTATTACACGAAGGTTGAGGCAGAAGTCATAGCACCTTATTTTTTCTAAGTTATCGGATCACACAATTTCATTTGTCGCATGAAAGAAATACTTTACTAATGTGTGTTCACAATAAAACATGGATCTGTAAATGTCTCTTTTAGTTCAGAGAACAATGTGAAACCAGTTGTCACAGAGCCACTGTATGAGATGAATGTAACCCGTTTCGAGCAACGCTCTTACACCAAGGTATGCGTTATCCATCGGAGAAATGCCCGACAACGTCCCAGGGAATTGGTAGAAGCTTTTGGAATAATGCCCTTCCATACCGGACAGTCGCGAGACGGGCAGGAGAGTTTCCGCAAGGACGAGTAGCAGCCGGTGATCAGCAATGCGCATGACATATCTATGAATGTGCGAACCGATGTCGCACCTAAGTAAATCAATCAAATACGTCCCTTGTGGCACTAGGTTGCAGTTTCCAGCAAGTGAGTTAGTGAGTCGTAGTAATGTTTTTCAGCGCGTCAACTGCATTAGGTCTGTGAGTGTAGTGCATGTTACAGCCGGAAAATGGTAGTCTCTCTCTCGCTGGAACATTACATATCTATGAATGTGCGAACCGATGTCGCACGTACCGTATCCGTCCTTTACAATGGGAGCTTTTGAAATGTTATGAACTCGTATATGCTAAAATGCTTTGGAAAATGAAACCAGTACTGGCATTCAAATGCCTTAATAGACGAAGAAACACAATTTTGGTGTGTCGTTAAATGTCCATGAACTTAATTCATACATTGTCCTTTCATGTGTATATTTAACATTTTCCATCCGTGCTCGTATTCTCACAAACAAATAGTTGCCATGACTTATACCCCAGCCCTCATATATTCATTCGCAACTTGAATATAATATTTAAATAGGTTGGATAAAGACAATTTCTACTCTAAAATAAAAGGTAGGGTCCAAGAAAAAGAGATAAAATCTCGGGCATTCTATCTTCCCTTGATTTCTGCAAATTGTATGAAACTGGTTTACAAAAGTTACACTATCAATCAGAAACATTTTTTAACAAAAAAGCCTCTCAAAGTAATTTCCCTCGTGGCACCAGTTTGCAGTCCCCAGCAAGTGAAGTAGTGAGTCATAGTAATGTTTTCAGAGCGTCAACTACATTAGTTCTGTGAATGTAGTGCCCCGGCCCGTTCCGGCCAGTTCCGGCCCGTTCCGGCCCGTTCCGGCCCGTTCCGGCCCGTTCCGGCCCGTTCCGTCCCGTTCCGGCCCGTTCCGGCCCGTTCCGGCCCGTTCCGGCCCGTTCCGCCCGCTCCGCCCCGCTCCACCCGGCCGCCCCACCCCGCCCCGACCCTACCCGACCCGCCCCGACCCCACCCCACCCACCCGCCCGACCCGCCCGACCCACCCCACCCCACCCCACCCGACCGGCCGACCCGAAATGATCCGAAACGACCCGAAACGACCCGAAACGACCGAAACGACCCGAAACGACCCGAAACGACCCGAAACGACCCGACCGACCTGCATCGATCTGCCCTGCACCGCCCCGCCCGCTCACCCGACCGCTGCCCCAGGCCGTCCCGTCCCGCCCCGCCCCATTCCACTCCACTCCTGCCTCCGCGCGGCTTCGCGGCCGCCTCTAATCTCGCTCCAATTGGGACGTGCGCCCGGGCGAAGGGTCGCGGTCCGGTGCCGCCGCAAAAAGCGCGAGGCGGCGGCTGCGGCAACATTCTCCCCGCTATCACCTTTGCCTTCACCAGCAGCGCTCCGTCTCTGTTATTCACCGGCAAAGGTGGCTGAGGGCATCAACCAATGTCCCTACAGTGTCTCTGACCGGGTGGTCCTAGGTCCAAGTCCTGACGGTGTCAGGATTTTACACACTATAATAGCTTCTCAGCTAGGCCGAATTCAGCCGCTGTCTGGTGGAGAATTCTAACGGTCGGCTGCCCTGATTGGTAGTTGTCCGTGAATTCTTGGATCAAAATTATCGGTACTCTAAAAAACTGGCCACGGGGAGAGCGCGATTTTCCCTTCCCCGTCCTTCCCTCCCCCTTTCTTACACACACACACACACACACTTAGATGCACTATGCTACTACACACGTCGGAACACCAAACGGCAGCTTAGAGCTTGTCGCGGATGGGGCGGTGCCATGCTGGTGGGAGATACCTAGTTGAGGAAATCTCCGTAAGTCGACGGAGGTCGGTGCCGGATCCCATCAGTCAGGGGAAAGAATACTGCCATCTCGCGCCGTAGAAAAGCGTGCAATTAGAAGAAGAAAAAGAAGAAGAGCAGTCGAATTAGATGATTTTATAAGTTGTATACAAGCCATACGACCACATATTTCAAAACGTACCTAAAATTACAATGTAATCGCATTATGAATTGACTACAGCTCAAGGAAAAGATAACACGAAAAACAATTTACTTCACATTTCTTTCTAGCTTCGCAAATCGTATGAGCACTCGCCTTAAGCGGTTGGGAAAACCCATCAAAACCTCAATCGAGAATAGCCGGCCGAGCGGTGGCGGCGGCGGCGGAAGCTGTGCGCGGGTTCCCGCGGCTGCGGCCCCGGCCCCGGCCCGTTTCGCGGCGGGCGGCGGCGGAGGCGGCGGCGGAGGCGGCCGCGTGGGACATCCTGGCCCGGGGCACCGCCGCATCCGCCACCGCCGCCACCGCCCGGTACGACGCCCGGGGCGCGAACTCACGGCCCCGCCGAACAGTGGTCCGAAACGATATGGCACAGCGGAGACAATGCTCCCCACGAATATCCTTTCTAGCCCTAGATTTCAATCACAAATGAGCGCTTTGTCACCGTCTATTCTCAGCAAGCGCGAATCCAAGATCTGCCTAAAGGCGGCTCCACACATTCGGTATTCGGCGAGTGGCAAGCGGCCGCTCGCCGAATCCCAAGTAGAGCGGATGAGTTGCTTACCATTTGCGAAGTGACGAACATTCGGTGGTCGCCCTGCTCAACGCGTGTCGGTCTTTTGGACACATCAAAGGGAGCGAACAAATCTGATGTTCGGGATTGGGCGAACAGTAGCTCGCTGCTCGGCGAATGCCGAATGTGTGGAGTCGCCTTTAGAGGGATGCCCCATGGAAGGGCAAGTGGTATGGAAAAATTCTTTGACCATTCATCCAACCAACAGATTCTTGAATAAAATATTGTAGTCAAGAAGCTTTTATTGACATTTTAAAAATGCGACGTTTCGTGGCCAAATTTGCCCCATCATCAGGCTAAAACAACACTTTTTCATCAATACTGTACATTCTATATAAAAAAACAAATAAGACGGTATCCAACACAAAAAGATTCGAAAGTCACTTTAATATAAATTATACCAAGTTAAAAATATAAATAAAATAAATGTAAAAAAGTTTTGGAAGTTTTTTAAAGAGGTTTTTTTAAGAGAAGAAGGAGACGAATTATGAGGGTATGGAGAAGGAAGTGAAGGAGTCGTAGTACAAGAAGAAGAAGGATAAGGAGAAGAACGATGTGAAAGACAAGAAAGAAAGGAGAAGGAGATGAAATATGAACAGAAAGAGAAGAAAGGGAGGAAGAAGAAAGAAGAAGAAAAGAAAGAGGGGGAAGGTGAGGGAGAAGAATAAAGAGAAGAAAGATGGAGGAGGAGGTACAGAAGGAAGAGGAGAAGATGAGGAAGAATGAGAGGTAAAAGACGGGAACGAAATGAAGAGGAGTATTGGTCAGGTGTTTCGGCCAGTTTCATTTCGCCACCTTTGGGCCCACAGTGCTCCTCGGGGCCCGCCCACTCTGAGCACCGCGCGACCCTTGCGGCGGCTGCGGGTTCGATTTCCTCTCATCCTCCCTCTCTGTCCCCCGCCCCCTCACCCCACCCGCTGCTCCTGTGCGGGAGTCGGCAGCACTGGGCGCACACCGCCCGCGGGTCACGGCTCGGCCCCACAGCCACAAGCCCTCCAGGGTGAAAGCGCGGGGGCAATGAGGGGTTTTATGACGTCACGTCACTCGAGGAATAGAATATTGCTAGGACCAACACGTAACTCTCAAAGGATATACTCGGTACTTGTCATTGAAGAGAGGATTTCTATCATTTTACGTATTTTTGACCGTTCCTTCAGAAAATAGCTAGGTGAAATTTCTGGACTTTTCGTTCGAATTGCATGCTATACAGACTAACATGTTAATGCATATTTGTGCTTATTTGGTCGTTTTTTCCTGTAGGTGCATATTCATGGAAATTATAGGTGCAAATTATTGATATTTCGTGGAAATAGAGAGTTGTCTCTAAAACGTTTCATCTTTTCATAGAATCTACTATTTACTTGTGAGCGTTCAATGATTAGAAAGGGCTTGTCACAGTTTGCGGTTTTTTTTCCTTTTCTATACACAATAAAATACTTGTGCAAATGTACATTTCTTGATATATTTTTATACCAGGTAGAATAAATGCAACAAGACATACAATGTACTTCATTAAGATGGATATTTATTTCAATTTTATCCCGCGAAATAAGGTAGATTGTATTATTACAGGAAAAAACGATGATTCCAGTCAATTTAAATATATTTAAAGCAGACGTTTCGGCCTAAATTGTAAGGCCCTCTTCAGTGTCTGAAAGGTCAACACAACCAATCAGTTACAATCTTAAATAATATTATTAGTATAAAACAAATATAAAACAAAAACACTGAGATAAGGACGTGGTACCTGTAAATATAATTAAGATTAATATGACCATCCTCGATCTCTAAATTGAGGAGTTTCTTTTTGTAGAGTTAATAAGATGTTGCATTTTCGTTTTGCTGTTTTACTGTGAATAAAGTTAAATTTTAGATAGTCTAAGAAACTCCTCAATTTAGAGATTGGTTGTGTTGACCTTTCAGACACTGAAGAGTGACTTACAATTTAGGCCGAAACTTCTGCTTTAAATAAATTTAAATTGACTGGAATCATCGTTTTTTTGTCTGCTTTAAATATATTTAAATTGACTGGAATCATCGTTTTTACTTGTAAGTTTGATTTATCCAGTGAATCCTGATTTATTAGATTGTATTATGTTTGCACAAAAATATATCTTTTCATTTCAAGCTTGCTTCTTCTGAATGTTATCAAAAAGTTATATACAGAAACGAAATGTTAGTTTTATTGCATATTATAGTGCAAATTTCAGAATTATTCGGTCATAAATCCGTATTTTAACGTATTTCAAGATATTTTAGGTTATAAAAATCTGTCCCTACTTGTCATCCTGCTCGTGCCTTTCAATTAGGAAAATATGTCACCATTTACGAAGTAGGATCCATTCCTGTCTCTCATAATTCACGCAATCCTTGAACCACCATTTCCTTTATTTCGGCCACTACCACACTTTCATTGCTTTACAATACCAAATAAATCGAACGTGAATTCTATGATGCTGGTTGATTAGAGATATCGCGAAGGAACCCTAATACTGTAGCTAATAATCCAGGATAAGCAATATGCACTGAGTGTTTCTGCGATATTTCTGTAAAGTAATTTATCTACTGCACCGGAGAGTAATGAAACAAATTAATAAGAAACAAACATACAAAAAATGACTCATGTGAAAATACTGACCAGATACAAAAGTGGTGTGACAAACAATAGGGTCCTGAAGTCTGAAATCTCGTCAGTCACTAACTCAACACTTCTCACGAAACTCCGCGTAGTCTGTTTATATTTCCAGAATTGATTATTTCGCTTTTAATGCAATGATATCGAAGAAAAACGTAACAATTTAACTTTTATGGATGCAATTTTCTGTTTAGTTCTTTTGGTAAATTGTAGAGCGGTCTATATTGTGTTACTAGTTTCGGAATGTTGGTGAAATAATGAATGGATTGTTTATTTATATTTTCCTTTCTTTACTTCTTCTAATTCAACAATACAGTATTCTTTAATCCATTCTTTAGCCCTATAACTGTCGGGTCTTCGAGATCGACATACTTGTGAGAGCGTCAGCAAGGAACAAACAGTGACTTTGGATACTCCGTAAAATAAATTTATTGAACCCTGGGATGCTAAGATTAAAGCATATAGGAGAGATACAATTGACAATATCTATACGATCCAAAAGTCTCTTAACTTCAGATTGTATATTAAAATTAATATGCAATACACAAGAAGTGAAATAATAGCAATTAATGCACTAAAGTAGTCTTTTAAATCGGAATTTTTTAGTTAATGTTAGACGCCAACAACTGTCATTGCATACCATAAAGTAAAATATGATGGAATGATAAATCATGATTTATCGAATTTTATTCTCTTCAAATATTTAACTGTTTTTAATTTGTTTTGAAAATACTTTGCCTACTTTAATATATATAAAAGAAAAGACTACAATTACAATATGTGTCTACAAGCTTTTACATGATACTCCAGATGCTTGGAATTCTAAATCCAGAAAAATACTTCATCATGTCGAATTGCGTAAAGAATAGTTCCTTCGTCTGGTCTCCTTTATTCACACTGCCTTACAAGCATCGAAAACCACTCCCTTTTTTCCGCGCCTTCATTTCCATTTTGGTCCAGTGTTCTGCTTACAAAGCGCCAGAACCTTAAAAGGAAGTGTCAAATTGCGCCGGTCCTCTCCAGTCCTCTCAGTTCAGGCCACTCCTCCATCAAACAAAAACTTCAAATATTTTTGAGAAGGAACAGTTGATGTACCTGCTCCTTGTGTTAGGAGTCACCGCACTTGTCAATGACCGCTACATTTTAACCAGCATTTTGTCCAAGTCATCAAAACTTGCGCAACACAAAATAGAAAATATTCCTTAGAGCGAGAAATACTTCAATAGCATTATGATCCTCGTTCATTTCGCAGATATTTCAGGACGGACATAATTTAATAAGTTAATTTAAAAAATAAATTTAATGGTGGTTAAAAAGTACAAATCCTCATTGGTACAATATACACTCTACTCTGGATGTAGTGAACTCGAATATAGTGGACCAATGTCGCTTGTCCCGAGCCAAAAACATTGCAAATACACACTAGAGGTGTAGTGAACTCTCTTTTGGAAATAGAACGATTATGAAGTCAATCAGAAAATAGTACAACTTACGGGAAAGAATACTTCACCTCAGGACCGTGAATTTCAATAACCTCAAAAGTTTGCAGACGTCGGATTTAGTGAATTATTTTTGTAGAATTTACGACGCATTAAAGGAACTTAAGGAATGTGTCACTTTTTCAGCACCGTTTCAGCTCAAGGCAATTCTGTCGATCCTAACGACTTCATTTACGCGGACTGCAATGTAAAAAGTGAAATCCCATCTGGATAGAACGTCATAAACTCTCTGAAAGGGCCTTCCAGAACTGAATAAAAGGAGTGTGATGTTAAATAGGATAAAAATGAAGAAAATGTTCCAACGTTGCAAAAGATATTCAAGGTATAAAGATTGGAATATGATATTTTGTGAGTGTGGACAATACAATGCCAAGTGTGAGAAAGCACGGACTATGGAGAAGGATCCGCAAACATATGACATATGACATAAACAGCTGACTACAACAAGGAGTATTAACATTATTTTAAGGGTAAATGAAGATGTTGAGATTTTCAATTCGATGTTTGTATATTTTAGTGAACCTCTGAAACATCAAAATCAATCAACCTGGAAACACATCAGATATAGTGAACTTCTGATAGAGTGAACCAAAAATATTGGTTCCTCAAAGTTCACTATAATAAGAGCATACTGTACATTTAAATTTCTCATGTTACGTTTTTATTTGTATACTCGAATACTACTAATTTTAATGAATTCGATAAATCTTCTGTGCATGTCGTATTACGCACCTTCAGAATCTATTACCAACATCACATTACACCAGAGTACATCTTCATCCCACTCAAAACGTTGGTCGCATAAACACGGTTCTGTTGGCTACCGGCTTTTCTTTTTCTTCCAGTCTTCTTTCACCACGGTGAACGATGACACACTAAGCTTCCGCCTGACATGAAGAATAGCGGCAGAAAGAACGAGCTTTGCGGGAGACGGTAGTCCAGTTCTGGAGGCCTTGGCGAGACCGGCCGAACCCAGTTCCCAGGCTAACCTTCCCTGATTCGCGACGCTAAGACCAGCCCAACCGGGATGTTATCTCCCAGTCTACAGAGATATTGCGTTATTCGCTACTTAACGTAATAGAAACGATGTAAAATTTGGAATTTTAAAAAATAATTTGGTGCAATTCAATGATAACGTTAAACTAATACAAATGTACTCTAATGTGTTTTCAATGTCTATATTGGCTCTTTCTCCGAAGTAAAATATGAGCATCATTGTCATTTGACTTAGTATAATATTATAAAATAATGCTTATAATTGCAAAATATTCAAAATCTTGAAATGTAAGATTTACCGGATCATTTCGCTTAATCTTGTTTCGCTTTCAAATAATTGATGTTCGGTATTTCGAATTCTGTAACTCATTTCACCTTATGCATCTTAAATCGACAACTCAAAACACATTTAAAATTAAATATTTTAATAGTGAAACGTTTACTTCTTCCTTCAGATTCAAAACTCACTGAATGTAAATTTAATTACTAACGAAATTCGTAATCTGACATTACATCGTCTGTGTTTTAATGTAAATCTTTTCATGTTCCAAAACGTTCCAGGTGTAAAGTTTTATAAGGAGGTTGTTTAAATTTAAATTACTATTTTAAAAATTTCTTAGAACTTTACAAAATGTTCAATGAAGATACTTCGGTTTAACCTCCGAAATACAGAGAAAGGTAGTTCGAAATAAAACATTCATCTGGGGGACGGATGAGGAGTTCCTGAATTAGTGTTACAAAAGGACAGGTTAAATAACGAATATTACGAACATATTTTTGAACGCGCCCCAAATGCACCAAAATAGAGATTTGGGAGCACTGTTTCATGGTTATATCGTGAGCAGTCACGCGACCACAAGAAACAAAAGCGAGTGAGTTCTCATTTCGAGAAATCGCCGTGAGGCATTAGACTCCAGAGGGCCTCCTCGTCTGCCGGTCTGGCGAGACACTTCCCGTCCACCTCATTCAAAACGAGTCGATGCCCGTCCGGTCTGATGGCCAAGGTCGGGACCGCCCGGCTCCAGCTTCCTTGTCAAATTCCAGTGAAACCGGAACTGAAATCTACTCACCATAGCATGAAATGGAGCGAGAAAGCGAGGAATTCAGATGAAGTCGTAAAGAAAAGTAGTAAATCCTCATAAAATTCCTATTTGTAGCTCGAAGAGAACTGGAAATGTTTGAGGAAACATAAATGCCAAATTCAAACCGTCCCATACGACTTAGCACAGACATTTACACGTTACATTTTATTATGGAAAGAGAACACATTAAAAAGCTTCAATAATGAAATCTTAACTTTCCATTCAAATTTCTCTGAAATAAAATATTTAAATGTTTTTTCATAATTGATGGTATCATTTCTATATTATAAAGGAAATTTTTAAAGGTTTTTTTTAAATTTCTTATCAAAACATTATAATTGCATATTTTGCAATATATATTATTCATAATACTATATTCAATTAACTTCTGGACTCTTGATATGCTATGCCATTTCAAGCGTCCTCGTAAGAGTATTTCAATCTTTACTTTGTCACATAGTAGAATTCTTCATTCTTTTAGTTTCTTCATCAATAATAGTATTTTAAATAAATAGCGTACCCGTACGGGAACTCTTGCATATTGTAGCGTCATGTCGCTAAAACCAGCGTGGGCATGGGGCGTGGTGTGCACCGGATGCGTAGACAAAGGCAGAAGCGATTACGCACGGGGTTTTTCTGACAGGGTGTGCGCATCGCTAGGGCGAGGCAATGGAGGCGGCGGGCAGCGTCGCGAGGGCTATTTAAGTGCCGTGAGAACAATAGCTCTTCCTTCTTTGTGATCCTGGAGGCAGCAACGTAGGTCGTTCATGAGAGGTGCGAACGTGCTCGCGGCAAGGAGCCGGCAGTTATTGTCGTGACTAGTGAGACATGTAGTCGGTCTCAGGGCAGGCGCACGGCGAAACATTAGGTAGTATGTTGCGGTGTGGTAGCCGTTGTAAATATCTCTCCTAGCAGTGGGATCTATTTATTTTAGTTAATTGTATACAGTGCATTGGTTATTTGTGACTACGGTCTAAATTGGGAATAAACCTGCAGTTATTACAACCCACTCTCGTCTGTGTACTGATTACACCCGTATGACGCCACAATATTAAACACCATCCTCTTCCTCATTTTTCCATTTCCATATTAAGCCTGTAATATATCTTTTTCTACAAGACCCGCATATCCTCCGTCACGTGTTCTATATGTCTCATAATTGATAACAATACAATACACCCTTGTCAATACAAACTATTCTTATTTAATGTTATTACCGAGCAGAGAGCTACACCGTGTAATTCAATCGCGCTCACTATCAAGAAATTAGTTTAATTTCACTTAGTTTCAGATTCTAAAGACTTTGAACAGATGAGGTAGAATCGAGAAGCGTCGAAGAAGCAAAAATGTAATAGAATGTTCAAAAAGACAACTTCCTGTAAATTTCGGTGTGAGGAACGTTTGTTTGAGGCTTTTGGACTCAAACTTTTAGTTTTTAAGGACCTAACACGCTTCATTTATGAGTTACTTAACGATATAGATTCAAAAATGCGGCTGAGCGTTACATTTGACATTAATATTTAGATTTTTAAACAAATTCTGCGTATTTTTAAATCAAAGTGCCATTCGCCACTCTCCGTGAATTATAAAGATGGTTGCTGTGAGAGCCGCAAAAGGTGTGTATACACTAAAATAATATAAGAGACGATAATTTCTTTAACTCTTATGTCAAAATCTTCGTATGCATTCTCAAATGAAGTATCTTAAGTACATTTCTAGGACGGTAGTAAAGAATGTCTTTAACCTTTGTAGCGCGCAGATATAAAGAGGTCTCCTTGATTTATTTTAAATACTTCTCACTTCATCACTGGTGTGATGTTTTAATACTTACAACCTGGAAATTGCGAAGAGGGAAGTGAATTCTGTGAAGGTGTAACGGAAAATTTAAAATGTCATGTTTTAAATTTCAATATCCCAATAGATGTCAAGTGTAATATATCACAAAATATTTACCCATTTATTGTATACTCGACTCAACAATATTACCGGTTAATGCTGGTAAAATACAGCAAGATTTTTTAATGCCGCTAACTTTTCAATGATAAATTCGGTAGGCAGAAAGGAAAAGGGATTTAGTATTTCTAGGAGATAAGAGTCTCTCTTAGTAAAATGACATTTGGGAATGGTTTAAGAAAGAAGCTGGTGATATAGCTATTAATGCAATGTTTCACTCACTTTTCCCTCGCTTAGTCTTGTCCTATACGTCTTGTCTTGCCTACGTATCTTGTTACCAATACCTTCGCCACCAAAACAAGCAAAGAGACCTCTCGCCATGGCGTTGCAACAGTGGGCTCAGCAGCGCTTCTTGAGCCTCTCCTAACATTTTTTTTATTTACACAATGAAAATTTACAATCTATTTCATTCCGAAATACTAAGTAAATATGATAATTAATTGCTTATATAATATCAAAATAAAATACAATGATCAAAGAAACAATAACTTGCAGAAAAGTCCCCCATTGGTACTTTCCAGGATCAATACACAAGGACTATAACAGAAAAGAGAAACAAATATTAGAATAATAATAACACAAAACGGAGAATTATTTTTGTGTTATGTACGTCAAATACTAAAGCGGTAAGAAAGTTGCAAAGGGGAGGTTCCATTGAGGCGAGATATTTCTTGGCTATTGTCTAAAAGGTTTAGGGCTAGATGGTTTGGATGGGTTTCCAGGCGCTTATTGTAGTTTAGGCTAATTTCTGTATCTTCTCTTGAATTGTTTGAATATTGAGCGATGGAGTGCTGCATTAGACATGTACCAAGGTGCTGATGAGATGACTCTTAAAATTTTTGACTGGAATCTTTGAAGAATTGATAAATTTGTTCTGCTGGCTGTGCCCCAGATTTGGATTTCATATGTCCATACAGGAACTAGGATGGTTTTATAAATTAGCAATTTATTTTCCAAGGACAGCTTGGATCTGTAGCCAATAAGCCAATTTCCTTGTGTGCAGCTGGAGCTGTTGTTTCTTGGCTTGTTTTTTTTTCCGGGCTTGTTTCTTTTTTGAGAGTAAATGCAATGTGAGCTGACTTGTTCCCATTTACTTTTATTCTCCACTTCTTAAACCATTCTTCGAGTGTGATGAGATGGTCTTGCAGGTTATCCGATGCTCTTCTAGGATCAGGGTCTGAAGCTAATATGGCTGTATCATCAGCAAATGTCGCAATTAATGTTTTCTGTTTCAGGAATATCTGCTGTATATAACAGGTATAGCACTGGACCAAGTACGTTACCTTGTGGTACCCCAGATTGAATAGGATAAAGGTTTGAGAGTTCGTTTTGATATTTGATTTGGAACTGTCGATCCGTAAGATAAGATTTGAAAATATCCAGGAAGGAATGTGGTAGGTAGAGTTTTAATTTGTACAGGAGGCCCTTATGCCATACCTTATCGAAAGCTTGCGTGACATCAAGAAAGGCAGCAGAACAGTATTGCTTGTTTTGGAAGTTGTTCTCTATATATGATGTGATCCTGTTTATTTGTTCGATAGTGGAGTGCTGCTGGCTAAATCCAAACTGATGGTCGGGAACAACGTTACGGATGTGAGGTCGCAGTCTTGCTAGGAAAAGTTTCTCAAATACCTTAGATAAAACTGCAAGTAGGCTTATAGGACGATATGATGACGCTTCGTGTGGGGATTTGCCTGGTTTTAGGAATAGCAGAATTTGGACAACCTTCCATTGGGCGAGGTAATGTCCAGTGTGAATTATTCCATTGAAGAGTGTTGTGATTAGTGCAATCCCTTTGCGTGGTAGTTCTTTTATCAACTGTGCAGTGATGAGGTCATAGCCCGGTGCTTTTCTGCAAGGCAGGTCCTTCTGTATTACTTTACATAATTCTTTAGTTGTAATAAACTTTATAGGAAGGGCCATTTGTGCTGGTGAATCTAAATATTCTTCGGTTCTCTCGTAGTGATGAGTCTTGATTCCCAGTGTGTATTGTTTGCATTAAAGTCTCCTCCGGCTTTCTTGAGCCTAAGTAGTTAAAGTAGGTTTCAAAGCGTGCTTTATTAATATTGAATCTTGGTGGACAATAGAGAGCGCTTACTTTAAGAGGCCCACGCCACTCAGTGATTGTTATAGCTTGCAGATCGATGTCTTGAAACTCTTTTTCTTCATGATGTTTTATATTTTTTTAACGAGGATAGCAGTGCCTCCGTATGCATGACCGTCTGGGTCTTTGGTATCATATGTTATATAGTTTTTTAATTTGAAGTAATTCGTGACTGTAAAATATGTTTCTGATATTAGTATGATGTAAATTTTGTTCTACGAAAGAAATATTTCGAGTTCTTGGCGATGTTGCACCAAGCCGTTGGCATTCCATGCTGCAATTTGAAAAAAATTACAGCAGGTAAAATGTCGTCTCTTCTTTGAGTTATAAAGTTGTATTTAAGAAGAGTTCAGAAGTTATGGAGTTTCAAGTTGCATATAACTACTTACACATTTGTAAAATAGAAGCAACCTAAAGTTAAATGATAAAAGGTAATCCCTACAGATGTACATACAACCCCACAATTTCTATGCCTTTCAATTCAAGCCTGCTGAAAACAGTTTAATTTTAAACATGTTCTATTTTTTTGTGAAACTTTGTCCTGAATTATAATTGGAAGAATTGAACAAATCTTATTTTCTTGTACATGAAAAATCAAAAAAAGATATTTTAGAAAAAAGGGAAGCGAGAAAAATAGTTTTTGGGGTTCCCTGATTTCGAAAAATTATTTTTCATTTCGAAATGTCTGCCATCAGTCTGTGAACAACACCAGCGCCTAAACAATTCCCAGAATTTCCCCCACAATTGATATTTTTCAATCGATCTCGTTAATGTTACTGCCCTTAAAATTTACAATGGATGTTTTAATTTTAGGGAGTACTTTACATGAAGTCAATATGATATTTTCGAACTTTCCCTTCGAATCTTTGCTCGAATATACGAATATACTCTTTAAAATTGGCGCAGGTTTAACTGCCAATGAAACTCTGACTATTTTTGAAAATTAAAAAAAATAAACCTTTTTAAACCCTCTTCTACAGTTTCATTATGTACGATAGGTAAAGATTTTGTAAATAAAATCTGCTCTTCAAAATTATTTATTTAATTAATGTCAGGAGCATTTTCCAAAGGTGAGCAGTTTTTAGTAAATTTGAATGAAATAGTGATATTGTTTTGAAAGTAAAAAAGGTTTTCCAAAAACTTCTTATTCTTACGGCCAGTGTTTCTGAGAAACAGAGAATTGAGTTTTGATGCCAATTTACTGCAAAAGGGAAATCTATCATGATACAAGATTCTTATACCAGTGCAAGGTAGGTACAACAGGTGTGCAAATTGTTAATCAAATGGTTAAAATTTTCAGTTTATCAACTAATAGACTAATAAATAAAGTAAATTAACAAATGCTTTACATTAAATAACAACAAATAAATATAATTAATGCTATATACTACCAATAAGTATCAGCATAAACTGGAAACTTGGAACCAATTGCCAAGGTGAGTGATATCCTACTAGATATTACCTCGTAAGTACCATGCTGGGATATCTTCCTCTAACTCTTGACTAATCCTCTCAAGTTTATGAACTGAATTTTTAATCAGCATCCGTATTTCCCAGTCAAACTTTTCACAATGCATTGTCAATTCGAAATAAATCCAAATGGTTAAACTTACTGTCTGAAAGTTTGTGGCACACCTCATCCATGCAAAAAGAATTATGCTCTCGCATGTGGCTGGTGTGTTTACGGCGAAATGTTGAGATGACCTTATCAGCCAACGGCAAGTTTGCAGTGACTCAATTCGCATGTTTATTTCCCACGAACACTTCCAAAAGCAAGAATCACATGCGTAAGTAACTTGTATCACTCACAATTGCAACAGATCAATTACCTATTTACTTATCTTGTTTCGCCCTGCTATCTACCGACCCTAACCATGCAGCTCTAATACGTCTTCTGGTCTACTTCTGCCCTACGCATAATACACTACCTGTCCTAGAACGCTGACTCTCTCGTTCCCTTTGTTCAGGTCTCGCGATGTGTCGTTCACGCGAAACAGTGACGTCACGACGCGGGCATTCAAGTTTCCGACTGCGGATCGAAACAGTGACCGTGAGCTCTCAGGTCACTTTTTTTTGTCTTGCATTTCAATTGTTCCATCCAAGTAGCAACTTCTTGCTTAAGCTGGGAGGTATTGTATTCAGCATTTTTTATCCAACAATTAGATAGTTTCCAGTAAGCATCTATCGTAGTAGGTTTGACATTACTACAAATGTTATAGTTTACAGCTAGCTTCTAGAATGTGTTTGAATAACACTAATAAATTTAAGCAGAGATGTAATATTCGAACAAATATTGGTTTTAAGCCTTCCTTATGTTTCTTCTGCTTCGTATGTTAATAAGGATATAATCAATTACTTCATTGTATAACCCTTGATGTGTTTAATCGGAACCACTGGATTGTCACTATTGTAGATCTTCTTCCCTTTGGCGCAAGCCACTTTTCAGTATTTACATTTGATTGTTGAAATGCACTGTTCAGTACAAGTGTTTGGAGTTACCCCAGAAGATGAATTCTCGGCTGGGAACTCATGATAAGGCAGCTCAGTTCACGGCTACAAAGCGAGAATGTTCTCGAGTAGTTGGAGATGTCAACAGAGACGCCATGTCATTGCGTAATGCAGATGTAAGACGAGGTGCAGAGAAGACCACGCCTGTTGACATGCTCAGCGGTGTCCCCATGTTCGGCGACCTCTCTAAGAATCTCTTAATTGTACTTCTGGACTTGTTGTAGTAGATTTTCATTTTGCCTTTTTGACCTATTTTGGCTTCTGATGCCTATTTTTTATATTTTGCCTTTTTTGTGCCTTTTTATTTCGTATTTGTGGCCTTTTCTGCCTTTTCGTTATTATTTTCCCTTTTTCCCGCCTGATCCAAATCTCTATCAAATTGGAAACATACCTGTTATCCTGGGCAATATGAAGGAACAGTCGCGTATTGTCTTTCTGTGAACGCGGAGGTCCCTGTGTCAGATTGTGTCAAAAATCTAAATGGGAAAGATGATACCATTGAAGATTTTTGATATTTTCATTCATTCTTATGGACTTTTCTCTCACGAGATATCCTATACTGTGTTAGTGTATATCCTCGAATCCCCTGTGTGCATATGATTATACCCTTTTCAGTTCCTTCTTGTTCTCTCTTCCCTTCTGGCGATTACACAAGTGCGAAGAACGAAATGTACAATTCCAGTTTCACCGCTAACATTTCAATATTTCATTTGAACAAAAGTGCAGATATAATAATTTGCATTTACACAAAATGGTGTGATTGAGGAAATCCTTTTAAAATCTTACCTGGAATAACTCTTGCATGTAGTAAAGTAAAATGCAGATTACAAGTACTGATAATAAAGAAAATCAAATATATAACGTATGTGAAAATACGCATAAAGAAGCGAGAGGGAAAGATGTGAAGAAACTACGCATAGAGGATATGGCAGTAAAAATAGTCGAAGGAAGGAAACGTGTGCTGTTGAGCACCACTCGTTTCCAGGCAACGTCCTTCCAGGGCGCGACAGCGAATGGGCTTTACAACCGCGCACCAGCCAGCGGTTGGCTCCCACACCTGCTTCGCCAGCGTCCGCGGCAGCACGTCTTGTGGCGTTCTTTCCTATCGGTATCACCTTTCCGCGGCCGCCGCTCGCCGTGACGCACGCGCCGCACCTTGTGTGTTTAGCTGTACACATAGGAGAAGCGGGGCGCAGCCCGGGGGCGGACGGGAGGCACCGGTTATCGGCGTTTCCGCTGGCCTGTCTCCCGCTTCCCCGCCGCCGCGGATCTGCTGAGGTGGCTCAGGGCATCAATGGATATCATTGCGGGAGGTCGAAGGCTTTCAGTCCCGACGATGGCAGGAGTATCCATTCTAGCTAGATCGATTTCAGTCGCTGCCTGGAGGAGAATTTTATCGCCTTCCCTGATCGGTAGTTTTCCGTAGTTTCTTCGATCAACACTCACTTACACTAACATGCATTACACTACCACATATGCCGGG
The DNA here is from genome assembly GCA_964035755.1 of Teleogryllus oceanicus. Classification (NCBI taxonomy): domain Eukaryota; kingdom Metazoa; phylum Arthropoda; class Insecta; order Orthoptera; family Gryllidae; genus Teleogryllus; species Teleogryllus oceanicus. Next base: position 129,178,010 of record CAXIVR010000005.1, on the reverse strand, counting down.
AGACCGGTCGGAGACTTAATGAGTTTGGCCCGGCTGGGGCGGTGTCCCGCTGGTGGGAGATACCTGGTTGGTGAAATCCCCGCTAGCCGATGGTAGGTCGGCGCCAGATCTCGCCATACACCGGGGGAAAATCACCGCCACTTCCCGAGCAGAAACACACATACACGTATGGGACTAATGACCATAGTAGTTGACGCGTCCGTATCACTAACAATCAATCCGATCAACACCAGGCGAATAACAGAGCAGTACCCTAACAAAAGAACGAAGAGCCGCGCGTGATCTTTCCTTTCTCTTCCTTGTCCTTCCTTCATCCTTTACTTGCACACACTTACACTCACATGCACTACCATACCACACGTGTCGGGAGAGCAGTCGGTAGCTTAATGTTCCGGCTGGGGCGGTACCATCGTGGTGGGAGATACCTGGTTGGGGAAAATTCCCACAAGCCGACGTAGGTCGGCTCAAGCGGGAGATCACAGCAATAAAACATTCACTACATATATGGGACTAATTACTTTAGCCGTTGAACCGTTACCTTAGCTCCCAGATTCAATGTTCAATCAATCAACCGACACCGCGGAAGCGACTGTTGTTAACAAGATGGTCCGTTTCACGGTCCAGCATTTTAGGAATAAATCTTCAAGGGGATATACATTAAGTCGAACCCACCAAATTGATTCAAAATGTTGCTAAATAATATTCCAAATAACAAAACAAGTTCTAAAAATGTATGTGAGATCATTCAGGAACACGCAAAATACTGTTTTTTAATTTATTTTCTGCAACCTTTAGTACAGAGTCGAGAATGTTGGGAAATGTAACAACAATATGGTCATAAAGCACTTGCGTCTGCAAGCAACGGTAAAAGACCTCCTTGAGATTCCAAAGTAATAAGCTCTTTTACCTGACCCACTTCCAAATTTGTTAATGAAAACAAAAGATTTTTTAATGAAATGCTGTAAATAATTAATAGCTATTCGTTGTTGCTGCATAGTATTTCAAAATTTGGGCTGTGGCGTGATCACGAGATTATTTTATTTTCCAATGATTTCTGCTTCACACTGTTAAAGGCCACAGAAAAATTGTCTGCCTGTTCCTGTACGATTCCGCACCTAAATTTCCATAACATGTTTGTGGTAAATATTATTTTAGACAAATGAAGGGTGCGAGAGCAGTCCTACGCCATATCTGAAGACAATTTTTAACCATCTTGTAGAATAGTATTTACATATTTCCTGTACAGTAAATAATATAATATTTTTAATTTTGTATGTATTCACACGTTTCCCAGTTCTGCAAACCGGCGCCACCTAACAATTTCTCACATTAATTCAAACTTGAGGCTCCTTCGCCAGTAAACACTAGTGCCACATCCCGCGAATAACTCAGGAGGAAAGGAAGTCGATCTCTATTACAGGTGCGGTGCCGCGGGTCTCCCCGACCTCCTCCCGCCTGTGGGAAAACTCCCACCTCGTGCCTGGAGGGGGCGTCGAGGTCAGCAGAGTCGGTGGTGATTGCGGAAGATGTAATAGTGGCGATGCTGATGCATGTGGATTTGGCGGAACATGCATTTAAACCAGGGTTGTCCATTTATTGTGGCCGGGAAAGATTAGAGTCAAAAGGAAAAGCCCCTTGCATCCATGTGGAACGGGAACATTGCAAGCGTCCTGTCGGGGTCAACACCCCCTTCATGTAGAAAGAGATTAATTTTAGATTTAAGGATTTTTTCTAGTAAATTCATAAATCCAAAATCATCATAAAAAGTTTCAATGTGTTATACATGGTACAGCTTGATATTACACATAATATTTACACTTGATATTACACCCTTCCCCCGATTGAGAGCATCCGAACAAACTTCCGAGATCAACAATACGCAGAAATCAGGTGTGGGCTGACTGAAAAATGAAGATATGGCCCGCAATCATATTAAAGGGTTTAGTTGTGGCCCTTGAGGCCTTACAAGTTGGACACCCCTGAATTAAACGAATGTTCGGAGGGATCACAATAATCCGAATGTGAAGGGATTAAGGAAAATTTCGCGTTATCGAATAATTAGAGATTCCAGTATTCTAGAGGAAAAATAGATACGATTGAGACCAAAATCTCAAGGACCGAAATTCTTTCTTGGCAGGGAGAAAAATTATAAGACATACATCCTCACAGCAGATTTCAGCTTTTAGTTCATGACAATGAGTATAACAAAAACATTGATATATATAAAAATATTAACAAAGTTGTTATAAATGAAACACGTTTTTGTTTATTACACATTCGAACAAACGTTTGCCGACCTGGATGGCCGCGGCTAGAGCTTTTGCCGACTCAGGGCCTTGCTCAGAAAGGCCGCGGCTTCGTGTCCTGCCCTGGGCATGGTTGTTTGTGCCTGGTCTTTCATGTGTGTTTGTCGTCGCCGAAGGCCTTGTGCGTCTGCTAAGCACAGGCCGAGGAGCCCGCAAGTGTGTCATTGTCTAGTGTAAAGGTTAATTTGTGTCCCCATAAGGGCCATAGTGGATACCCGGCGCGAGTAGTCGAATTCCGTATCCCCTGAAGCGGAAAAAAAAACTGAAAAAAAAATTGATACAAAAGTTTGATGACTTTGAACTCAAAACTTAAAACCCCTCACATAGACACAACCTACTCTCAGTCACATAGAAATGATAGTGATAATTAGTTCTCTGTTCTTAAAAATTTTAGATGATCCTGTTTTTCATTTATTCATTGCCAGAAATACCACATTAAAAACTGTTTGTGAGTGTTTGACATATCAGGAGAGGTATATTTGGGCCGTTTCCTTCAGCTCCGGAATATCTGCTCCTCTCTCATTTACACTTAACGTTGGCTGAATTATGAATAATAGTAGTAACGATCGGTGTTAGATATATTTAATAACAAAAACCGTGTTTCCTTGCTATAGAAAGTACTTAAATCTGCTTCATATATGATTTAATATTTGATTATGCTGACGAAATAACTACTTTTAAACCCGCACTTCGTCTCGTATCGAACAAAATGACCTTCCAAATGTGCGCAGATGGTGAAGTTACATTTGCTGATCAGGAACAACGTAAGTGACCATCTGAACATTGTTAAATGCAAATATATACATATACAATACAAAGTTCACAAGTAACATTGTGTTGAATACTTTTAATATTATGTAAATTTAACACTATGTATAACTGTAAAATTATTGCTTAAAATATATATAAATCTTTAGAATAGAAATCTCTATTTTTCTTATATAAACGAGCCACACATGTTTCGCGTTATTTTCTGGGATGTCCTTGATGGTGACTGCATGAGAATTTGGGATAAGTTGAAACGACGGCACTTGGTTAAAGTGTGTCAGTGAATGCAGCGATTAGAAGCAATAATTGCACAATAACCATAAATTTCAGAGTAATGAATATTGTTTCTTGGTGCTATTTTTTGATTCTCCAGTTTAATATACTGTTTAATATGTTTTCCTTTAATAAAGGATAATCAGGTAACAGAAGAAGTTATTCAGTCATTGATTAGATCATATCAATTTTAAACATTTATTGTAAAGAGACTTTTCGAAAAAAATGCTCATGAGGGTGTAGTACACTGTATCACATTCGATGTGAAAGAGAGCTACTTTTTCCCAGTTGCGGGTTATTTTGCCCCAAACATAGAGGCATTTACTGTAATGACATTGAAGGAATGGTTACTTCATTAGCGTCGAGGGTTTGTGATATTGCCAGTTAGATACCATCATAAAGCAATGTGTTGGTGGCATGCATGGTTCAGTCGTTTATCTGTTTGGAACAAAGAAGTACTGCAGGGCCAAAGTAATCCGTTACAGTATGTAATTAAATTTGTGAATTAATTTAAAATTCCATTGCAATAAAAAAACTTAAAATAGGTTTGTATTAAATAAAAATATGTCCTTTTCATTTGTTGTTTTTAGCGTTTTTATTGTGTTACCTATTTATGTTGTTCTTTTGTGATCTAATGAAATTTATCGCTGAATTTACAATTTTCAGTTAGCTCAAATTTCCTATTATTGTTTCATTTTCAGATTTTCTGTTTTCAGATAATTTTTGGGTAACAAAAATACGCGAACTAACATAACAAAACTACATAAATGTCAGTACAATATGAGAACTGATGAGTTTCATTAGGAGACATCTTCTTTGGTTTGATGTCGTTAGACTCTTGCGGGCTTCCGGTCCTTGTATTAATATAATACGCTCATTGATCGTAAGAGAAATTCCAATTGTAGAAAAGAAAATACTTACGTTTGTATACATTTCTGTACGTTCTTTCGGCAGGTTCAAATGTGGCATATCTCCCTAATCATTCATTCATTTCGGTACCCACACGCATGAAAAGGTTGATTGACACTTCCTTGTTTATCCAGGAATTATCAAGCCAGACTAGTTATAAACGAAATAAATTCGTGACTTTTCATCATTGAGATATTTTGTTAGTTATTTGAGCATTCACACTCTAATAAAAATCAGGTATTAACTATATAGTCTTTAATTAGAGGAGGAGATATCAGTGACATTCAATTGCGTCTGAAAAATCGAATTTAAATGCCATTTAATTGTCTCAATATCAGAGTAAAATACTAATGTACAGTTAGGAAAGGCAAAAATGTAATGCTTTTCTCTTTTGAAATTTATATTTAAAATTTTGGATAAATAAGCAGAAATTTAATTATAACGTTCTACATAAAAGACCATCCAAATTTTTTTATCTGGTTAACGAATTATTTTTTATCTATCCCGTCGACAAAATAGAACAAGGCTGAATAAGGCCCGCAAAGAAACTGAAGCTACGTATGGCCCACGTGAAACTATGAAATTCCTTCTGCTCAACACTGATGATTTCTAATTCTGCTAAAATATACGCTCTAATGTCGGCGCGCAAGATGATACATAAATCATTATATTATAACATTTTGGTATTTACAAAATCTCTAATTACTTCTCCCCTGTTAACTCTAATGTCGGCGCGCAAGATGATACATAAATCATTATATTATAACATTTTGGACATAAATGTAACTTCATTTTCTGTGCACGTCTTCTAGAATTCAGTGGGAAATACAATTATTCAAATTATCGTTTCCATGTTGTTGCGGCAGGAAGTAATAAGAGCCAAAGTTTATTGCTTATTTATCTTTGAAAATAGATTTTATTACATGGGAGTTTTTGTTGTTTTTCTCCTTTCAAAATTCAAAATTTATTGCTTCTTTATCCTTGAAAATAGATTTTATTAGATGGAAGTATTTTTCTCCCTTTCAAAAATTCAAAATTTAAGTAGTATATGACTTAGTGTAGGGATCACAGAATTTTGAAAATGTGCACACAATTCACTTTTCCCATAGCACGTCATACGCAGTTTTTAACTGTTTTTGACGTAAAAAAAAAATAAATAAATAAAAATAAACGTTCAGGAACAGTATCAACGTAAACACAGTATATAACACTGTATTCTTCTTCAACTAGAAATACGAAGCCAATATCAGAAGACGAAAAGCAGCTCTAATTGATTTTCAGACAAGAAAAAACCCACCTAATATTCAATAGGCCACAAAGTACACCTGAAAAAATAAATTTGCAAATGAAATGGAGTAAGGTCTGGAAGACCTGCTAGACAAGTAACTTTTGTAAGGAAATAAACAACATTTATGAGCTCAATAATCAAAATAAGACACCGCCTCCTACACAATAAAAAGGACTTTTGACACATTCAATGAACGACTAATAATAGACCTTTTCATTCGAATACGCTGTCAACGTAGCTTACGTAGACAGACTGTGCGTCAAAATGACAATGCAAATCCATTTTATTATTCCAATCTCTTACAAGAAAGAATTATCAAGCTCTGTAAAATTACCGACATAGATGAAGACTCGTAAATCGATCATGCAAATTTGAGTGCCATGAACATTATAAAGCTTAGAACTGCTTCAAACTTTTCGTATTAAAAAGAAACATGTATTGTAATTACAATTGTTATGTGAAGAGTATTGTAATATATAATTGTAGTTTATAAATGTAATGTATATCAGGGTGGTCACTGAGAGCCAACGCAGTAGATGCGACCAAAAATAAAGGCTACATCAAGTGTTTAATCACAGGTGAGGTGAGTGGGAGCTTTCAAGAAAAGAAAACAAGTCTTGAAATAACATACTTATCTTATTCCACACAAGACACGCCCCATTTGTAAGATGCTGATTTTCAAGGTGAAACCCATCTTGAGCGTTTCTAGTGAGGAATAACAGGGCACGATAGAAGCCGCACCAATAGAAGTCGAACTAGAACAATCGAACTAGCTCATTAGACTTGGCACTCAGTTACTTCATGAAATGTTTGTAAACGCTGGAAGTACTTTTATTCAAGAATATAGTTAATTTTAAATATTAAAGAATTATATGATTGAAACTATTTGTTGCAATTTATTACTGTGAAAATAGCAGAAAGAGTGAAAAAAGTAAAAGAAGTGAAAAGGGAAGAAAGAGTGGAAGTGTCAGCGGTGATGGAAGAAAAAGCGACGCTGATGGCAAAGAAGGTGGAGACAAGAGATGATGGAGGCAGGGACAATACGAAGGCAATGGAGGCCATAGAGACAGAAGGTTGCAAAGGTGAAGGAGGCGGTGGATTATTTAATTGTTTATTTACTCCTGATGTTTTCGAGTCTTCAACTAGTGAGGCCATTGCGTGATTATATAACATGGAAATGAAAGTGATAATGATGAGAGGAAGAATGATTTAGAATTGGTAGAATGGCAGGCAGGGGAAAAGGAAGAATTCCGAGATAACTTGCGGAAGTGGAGGAGATAGAGGAGGTGGTGGAAGAGGCAGCGATACACGAAAAAAGTACAAGGCGGAGACGATGGCAAAGGTAACGGAAATGGAGGAGGAGCGGAAGTTGCAGAGGTTTCCAAGGCGGAGGCAGAGGAAGAGTTACAGGAGTTATATGAGAAGTCGGAGGAGAAGGGAGAGAAGGGGGTGATAGAAAAGGAGGAGTTGGGGGAGAAGAGGGAGAGGGAGACGGAGTCGGGGAAAGAGGAGGTAGATAAGGAGGAAACGGAGAAGGAGGCGAGGAGACGGCGAAGGAGATTGAAGGGGACATAGATAAGGAGGACAGGACGGAGGAAAAGGAGGAGTTGGGGGAGAAGAGATAGAAAGATCGCGCGCGGTCCGTGGCCCGTTTGGTAGGGTACTGCTCGGCAATCGCCTGGTGTTGTTCGGAGAAACCACGGAAACTACCGATCAGAGCAGCGGCGCTAGAATTCTCCTCCAGGCAGCGACTGAATTAGACCTAGCTGAAAGCTAGTGTCGGGAATCCTGCCGCCGTGGGAGTGTAACCTAGGACCTCCCGGTCAGAAGCGCTGCAGTGGCATCAGTTGACACACTGAGCTACCGATCCCGGTGATTATGGAGATGGTTGATAAGGAGGAGGAAGAGGACATGTAGAAGGAAGATAAGAAGATGGTGAAAGAGGAGACGAATGAGGAAGAGAAGATAAGGGCAGTGACCGACGAAGTCGAAGGAGGAGCAGAGGCGGGACGGGCTCACGGGGCGTGGCGGGGAGTGGGAGGCGGGGCCAGACGGGACGGGGCGGGGCGTGTAGTGGCGGGACGGGCAAAGCTTGGCGAGATCGGGCGGAGCGGGGCGAGGCGAGGCGAGGCGTTGCGGGACGGACGGACGGACGAGACCGGGCGGACGGGCTACACGGGGCCTGGCAGGGAGTGGAGGGCGGGGCCAGACGGACGGGCGGGAGTGGGAGGACGGGGCCAGACGGGACTGGGCGGAGCGAGGCGTGTAGTAGTGGGACAGGCAAAGCTTGGCGAGATGGGGCGGAGCGGGCGAGGCGAGGCGAGTGTTGCGGGCGGACGGAGCTGCATGGGGCGTGGCGGGCGGGGCCAGACGGGAAGGGTAGGGAGTGGAGGGCGGGGCACACGGGCGGGAGTGGAGGGCGGGGCCAGACGGGACGGAGCGGACGTTTAGTGGCGGACGGCAAAGCTTGGCGAGATCGGGCGGAGCGGGGCGAGGCGAGGCGAGCGAGGCGAGGCGAGGCGAGGCGAGGCGTTGCGAGGCGGACGGACGGACGAGACCGGGCGGACGGGCTACGGGGCCTGGCAGGGAGTGGAGGGCGGGGCCAGACGGGACGGGGCGGGAGTGGAGGGACGGGCCAGACGGACTGGGCGGAGCGAGGCGTGTAGTAGTGGGACGGCAAAGCTTGGCGAGATGGGGCGGAGCGGGCGAGGCGAGGCGAGGTGTTGCGGGCGGACGGAGCTGCATGGGGCGTGGCGGGCGGGGCCAGACGGGAAGGGTAGGGAGTGGAGGGCGGGCACACGGGGCGGGAGTGGAGGGCGGGGCCAGACGGGACGGAGCAGGACGTTTAGTGGCGGGACGGGCAAAGCTTGCGAGATCGGGCGGAGCGGAGGGAGGCGAGGCGAGCGAGGCGAGGCGAGGCGAGGCGAGGCGTTGCGAGGCGGACGGGTGGGACGGGCGCATGGGGCGTGGCGGGGAGTGGTGGGGCGGGGCCAGACGGGACGGGGCGGGGCGTGTAGTAGCGGGGCGGGGCTGCATGGGGCGTGGCGGGGCCGGCGGGTGGTCGCGCGCAGAGGCTGGGAGCGCCGCCGGCTGCGTGCCGTTTCCTGCCGCTGTCTGCGTCCCAGTTGGAGCGCGACCGTCTGACGCCCCGCCGCCCAGTGGGAAGCTCCAGCGCAGGTGGGCGTGCGAACCGGCGAATTCGCGCGCGGAGGACTTTATAGCCATAATACAGAGTGAAGTTAAGAGGCAGCGCGCCGCTGATGCGCCAAACCGGTCTGGACGAGGTAAACTTAGTGCTCTGTCAACAGTGCGAGAAGGAAATGGTATTCCTGCGGGTAGTTTGGACGCTACATTTTCCTCGTGCTTGCCATACTTACATAGTACTGCTCAAATGGGTTTTCACACGAATGGCTACTCGCATGATGCTTTAAGTTATTATGAATTCCTTTTTTTTTTCAATTGCGGAAGGTCGTTATTTATAAATATAATTGTCATTGTAATGTATCGAATTTAATTTTGTGAGTAGGTAAATTAGAATTGCGAGTCAAAATAAATGCTTGCCAAATGAAAATGTAGATATGTACTTGTCCCAATGAAAAGGTACGATTACATTAATTTTTGTCTTATATAATTTTAGAACGCATATTTTGATAATACTCGTACATATGTGTGGATTGTTGTGTGGGTGTCTGAATTTTGTTTCAGATTTTGCTTCGACTTCTCGCACAATTTTCTTAAGCTCTCTTTTGATTTAATTAAGACTGAGTTGATCCTAGGTATTGGAGAGACTTGGCAAGAGAGGTTGCAGATGATCGTAGTGGGTAATTGTTAGGGAAGCAATTTAAACTTGAAATATCTTACAACTTTTAATTGCAAGATCAGGCTGCTTATTTACAAACTGTATGAACTCGTTATCTTACAATAGAATACACTGTTCTTCACACTTTGCACGTTGTAATCCATTCATACCTATTAACAGTTCTGATACAACTTAAGCCTCTGTTGAGCAGGACGTTTAGAGCGTGGCAACGCATTCATATGTGTCTTCTTTGTTCTTCATTGAGAAACGTATTTCAGCTACGTACACAATTTGTGCACACCTTTCAATATACAAGCGTACGTAAGAGATTCTTTCTTCATGATTCGTGTTTGCACGTTCAAAGTCGGCGCTTCTCCTCATCGGAACGTCAGGTCTAGAAGACCAAAACATGATGGAAGACGGTGGTCGCTGTCGTAATAAGGACTCTCAAAATCTCGCGATCAGCAGTCTGAATGAGGCAAATTATTTTCTACACATCATTATCACTATCATTTCACATCACTCAGTTTTTGAAATTTCTTCTCTTTCGTCATATTTATTGACAACCTATAGTGATGTAGTTTATGTACCAATTTCTGGGAACGGGACCCTCTCGTTCCAGCCTACACATGCGGTCTGTAGGCCAACCTCCTATAAATAGTAATTATTTAATGGCAGACAGCCACTTCTTTAGAGCCTTCCTGAAGCACCTGCGTCGTAAGCAACAGCGTACTGAGGAGTGAAATTTTAGTCAGAACGCGCAGTTTGATAACTGGAGGTATAACTCAAAATATTTGCATTTTTCAGTCAAAATGGAAACTTTCATTAATTTCAGATAGTTCCCGAGATACCGTATATGTAAGGAAACGACAGACATCTCTCACAAGGTCAGAGGGTGCAAATTTTGTTTCCCTTGCTGCGTGCATTAGAAATTAGTAATGCAGATATTTGAAGACATCAATAATTTTCCTTATAAGGAAAAGATCTGCTTCAACGACTTACAGTTATGAATGTGGCCTGCACGCTGAACATACGGGCGTATTTCTCCGCGAAGCGACTGTGCCCTTTGAGAATGTGCTGAAAATCATTCGTCGTGCTCGCCGCGAAACGGTACCGTCGAGTGCGACCATTTATCACCCAGCATAAACAGCGCCTTCGCCACCTAACAACGCGTGGGCTCTCGGGGCGAGGTGCGCCCACCCACGCCCTTGCATGCCCGTTGGCCTACCCGCCCGCCCGCTCGCGTATAGGCGAACTGCTATATGGGTGGGTGGGCGGAAGGGCGAACAACAGAGCAAGAAAGGGTGTTTAGGTGGGAGGGTAAACAGGCCGAACGTGAGTAATCTGGCTGGCGGGTAGGAGAGTGGGGGCGAAGAGCGAGCGCGGGGCGGGGGGCGGGAGTAGGCCGGTGGGTAAGGGTGTAGACAAGCGAGTGGGTAGGCAGGCGGGGGGCCGCGGAAGGGGGGGGAGGCGGGTAAGTGAGCGGTTGGGGGCGGGCGGGGGAGCAGGGGCAGGAGCAGGGTAGGAGCGGAGAGGAGCAGGGGGGGAGCAGGGGCAGGGCAGGGTAGGGAGCGAGAAGGAGCAGGGGTGGGAGCAGGGGCAGGAGCAGGGTAGGGAGCGGAGAAGGGAGCAGGGGTGGGGCAGGGCAGGAGCAGGGTAGGGAGCGGAGAAGGGAGCAGGGAGTGGGAGCAGGGGCAGGGCAGGGTAGGGAGCGGAGAAGGGGCAGGGGTGGGAGCAGGGGCAGGGAGCAGGGTAGGGAGCGGAGAGGGAGCAGGGAGTGGGAGGCAGGGGGCAGGAGCAGGGTAGGGAGCGGAGAAGGGGAGGGGTGGGAGCAGGGGCAGGAGCAGGGTAGGGAGCGGAGAAGGAGCAGGGAGTGGGAGCAGGGGCAGGAGCAGGGTAGGGAGCGGAGAAGGGAGCAGGGTGGGAGCAGGGTAGGAGCGGAGAAGGAGCGGGGTGGGAGCAGGGGCGGAGCGGGTAGGGAGCGGGAAGGGAGCAGGGAAGGAGCGGGAAGGAGCAGGACAGGAGCGGGCAGGAACGGCATGCGGGCGAGGTCAGGAGGGCGGGAGCAGGGGCAGGGCAGGGGGGGCAGGAGCGGAGGGCGGGGCGGAGCGGGGCGGAGCGGGGCAGGAGCAGGGGAGGGGGGCAGGAGCGGGTGGGAGCAGGGGGAGCAGGAGGCAGGGAAGGGCGGGCGGAGCAGGCGGGAAGGAGTGGGAAGGGCGGGCGGATGGAGCGGGCGGTAGCGTAGGGTGCGTAGGGGCCGGAGCGGGCGTGAGCACGGGCGGGGCGGGGCCGGAGCGGAGCGGGCGGAGCGGGTGGAAGCGGCGGGAGCGGGAGGGCGGGCGGGCAGAAAGGCGGGCGCGGGCGGTGACACAAAGCGCACGGGCGGGCGCGTGCCAGGCGCGTTCCGCCGGGCTTTCATCATCTCCGGTTCAAGGCCCGGCGAAGGCAGCCCCGGCCAAGGTGCGGCCGCGAGCGTCGCGCGCACCTGAAGAAAGGCGAGCGGCGGGGGCGGGGGCGGCGGAGAGGGATCGGCGGCTCCGAGGCAGTGGAAAGGTAGAAGATCAGCGTCGCGACAACGGGTCGAGAGGCCGAGTGACAGATACTTCAAGGCAGTGATTACCATCCGGGTTCTGCTTTGTCCTCGGATATCGCGAACACTTCTCAGAGGTAACGCAAGATGTAGACATTCATAAAAAAGTAAATATGCAGAGTACTAGATTTTCAGATGAATAAAGAGGTTAATGCGACAAAACGAATGGAGATGAACGTCCATAAGTCCAGTTTGGAACGGAAAATAAAAGTAAAAATTTGAGATTCAAGATCTGAGAGGAAAAGGAGAGTTCGACATTTAGATAACTATTCTGTTGATGTAATGTTCTGCTTAGGAGGAATGGAAAGTTCAGGAGCTCGGATTCAAGAATATCGCGATGAAAAGTTGAAACAACAGTTGTCTCTATCTTAGCCAGTACATTGCAAAATGTATTCGTAGATGCGTAGATCTAACACTTCACTGATAAATTTTACAAATCTATCGCAGATTAACTAAATAGCAACGAATTCAAAACAACAAAATAAAATGATTTCTTATTTTTTAGCATCTCAAAAGACTGTTTAACGTTTAAAATGCTTTAGAAATGAGAATATCTGGATGTGACTAATGTAAAATCGCTGAATTTGAAAATGACATTGAAATGTCAGAATAGGCCCAGTTTTGAATCAACCTGATCCCAAGAAGTTTTCCATTAAATGATGGGGTCACGTTTTTGAGAATTGTAACAAACTGATTTTTCATATTGCATTCATTGTCTCATAAATTGATGAAACATGTTGCATGTGAGAAGTTGTCACGAAGAGTGGCGTCCGTTTATTGATGCTTTAAAACCTCGCTTCTCTCAAGAGTGGGAATTCCAAGCTAGGCCTGTACACCTGTTCCACAGCCTTTCTCGGTTTCCTAGAGTGGGATGCATAGAATCCATCGCGTGGCCCTAGAGATGGAGGGGAACAGGTTGGAGAACGCGTGATCTGATGCTCCGACAGGGAGACCTGACTCAGAACATCAGTTGATTTCACCGCAGTGCCTCTGACCGGGAGGCCCGGGAGTTCAGGTTCCGATGGTGGCAGGATGTTCGACACTAGCTTAACATGTACTACACTACCACACATGCCGGGAACTTAGAGCATATTCCGGCTGCAGCGATGACCCGCTGGTGACAGATACCTGGTTAGAAAAAAAAATTGCTAGCCGACGCTAGGTCGGCGCTGGATCTCGCCATCCAGCGGGGGAAGACAACCGCCACCTCCTGAAGAAAAAAGCATACGCTTAAACTTACTGGACTTGCTGTCTTCAGCAGTTGACGTGGCCGGAATCACTAACAATCATCCAGAATTCGCCTGGTTAACAGGAAAAAGCACTGATCTTAGCAGTAGGCGTACGACTTCGATCCCGGCGAGTGCCACAAACACGCCCATCAGGCAAGACTCCAGCACCCAACTGGTTGATTATTAGTGATTTCGGTCAACTGCTAAGGTCATTACTTCCGTAAGTATAGCACATGTTTTTATCGGGAGGTTGAGGTGATTTCCCCCCTCTCGATAGCGAGATCCGCCGCCGACCTACCGTCGGCTAGCGAGTTTATTCCCAACCAGTTATCTCTCACCAGCGAGGCACCGCCCCGGCGCCGGGGTCAAGCACTAAGCTCTCTTCTGGTCTCCCAGAGTGTGTAGTAGTGTGGATTAAGCGAGAGTGTGCAAGTAACGGGTGAGAGAGCATAAGGTAGAGGAAGAAAGGAACGCGCGCGGTCCGTGCCCGTTTGTTGGGGTACCGCTCCGGCATACGCCTGGTGGCGATCGGAGAAACCACGGAAAACAACCAATCAGAGAAGCCGGCCGCTAGAATTCTCGTCCAGACAGCGGGTGAACATGACCCAGCGTGTCTACTGTCGGAAATTCTGCCACAGTCGGGACTCGAACCTGAGGGCCTCTCTGTCATAGGCACTGCAATGACATTAACTGATGCCCTAAGCCACGTAAACCGGTGCACATAGTTGGGATCGATCTCGCGACCTTCAAGTGACTGGCACGCCCGAGACGTAAACGAATGCGGTGCGGTTATAGACTACTGAAAACTGTGCTCTCAAGACTCGTGTTTCCGGGCAATGTCTCCCGTATGTGTGCTCAGATTGGAAAAAAACATTCAAAACAAAAATGGCCGGAAAAGGTTATTGATATCCTATTGAAACACTGACTGCAAGAAATAAGTTAGTTGTTAATGTTTTACTTTGGAAAGTCTGGATGCAACACTTGTGAAAGGTTATTTAAATTTGAATTCCATTCGCTGTTCACAACACGAAAGTGGCAGTAGTGCTGGTGTATCTATTATGATTATAATGAGAATAAATTGGGCCAAACTTTCAACAGAAAAATGCAAATGATGAGATGTTTCCACGTAATAGTAGTTTTGCTAAGAGAATTAAGATTGTGATTGCACATATGTCCGGTGATTCCGGAAAATTATTTTTTATATATCAGTTTTCAAATTCCAAATTGTCCAAGAATAAAATATAATGTGAATTTGAATCATAGTTTTAATATTCACGACGTACTATGTAGTTGAAACAAAAATAGTTTAAAATTAGGTAGAAAACGTCAAGGGAAACTTGTATGCGAGTCACGACCACGCTGGCCGTACATACAAGTAGAGAAGTAAATCAGTAGGTGTTACTAGATAAAAGCAATGGAGGCAGTGTCGGCGAAAATGACAAAACAAACGTGAAAAGGTCAAAGACTGCAATAGAAAATGAAGGGAGAGGCAGCAGTTATAAGACTGTCATCTGTTAGCGTCTTTCATCGAAACTGCTGTCGAAACCAAGTGTACCAACCACAACCTGGTCTTGGATGGAGGTGACAGCGAGTGGGGACGTGTGCAAAAGCACGCTTTCACGGCACCTGAAAGGACACGCAGATAACCGTAAGGACACGGAAGTAGAGAATAGTGGGAGGACGGAGCCGAGGAGAGCAGATGAGAGGAAAGCGGGGGTCTTGTTAGCGCGAAATCATGCCGCGAGTTGCAGGTAGAGATGCGGATCAGAGGTACGAAGGCTCTTTGACCTTTCGCAGGGCTTTTGTACGCAGTTGGCGCGGAGACGCGTGGTATTCGCCGCGACAGTTGGGAGGGAAATTCACTGCGCATAATACTGTACTAAATGAGTAATGCACGTAAGTGCAAGATACGATCATGCGAATTCCAAAGGAGATGTGCGGGGTGATTCCAAGAGATTTACTGATTAGCAGAATATGTATGTGTGTTATAAAAATGTAAGTTATGAAGGCAGCGTTTAAATCATGAAAGATAAACGTACTTGTAAATTAGAGCAGTGTATCTCAACACCTTTCTGCATAGATGACACACTTTAGAGAGAGCTTATACCTACATACATTATCCAATATGACACTCGAAAATACCTTTATTCAAATGACAGCAAAGCCTAGACGTCTGTGCAATAGTAAGTCGAAGTTTTGAAGATTGAAATAAAATAACGATTAATATTTGGTTCAAACCCTTTGATACAAATTAGTCCAAAATAAAAAGTAAAAATCAAAGGTTCCAAGAAAAGAGCCAATCAGAAGTCATTCGAATGGCATAAAACATTTTTAATGCATTCTGTAAACGTTATCTAGACATGAACGCATGAAAGAGTGTGGTAAAAAATGCACATCGTATCGATGAACACCTTCTGCATACGGTTAAACATGAGACGCGCATTCCGGACGGGTGAAACACACATACAGGCTGCCATTTTATGTGTGGAGGCACTACATGATTTGTCTCTTTCAAAAGATCTAATACATAATTTTGAAATCGATTAAAACTGTGAGAAAACTATAGCAGCAACGAGTCTCATCCGATTCATTACTAATCTCAAGATTTGTGTAAAATAAGCAATTCTATAAGATTTTTAGTTTTAAGGCTCAATAAAACTAACATCACACTGTTCAGTCCCTTCCCTTCGTTATCACTTGATAACACTGTTTATTATTTTTATTTATTTAATGCATAAATATTTCGATATCCTGTATATAATGGTGTGATTCTGTGATTGACAGAGCTTCAAATGAATGTGACTGCATGTGAGACTGATGCAGGAAGAAAACTTTCAAATATAAATAGCAGCTTATTAATATCTGTCATAAGGAAGATGGAAATCGCTGGGAGCAAGAACCGGACTTTGGATGGATGGTCAAACAGCTCCCAGCAAAACTGCTGCAAAAGATCTACGTTGAATTGAGCCGTGTCTGGCAGTGCGTATTCCCAGGACTTGATTTCTGGCGGAACGCAACGGAACGGCATTCCGGTACCTCCGGAATAATTATTAAATTATAATATAAATATTCAACCTTTCTATTAAATTAATCATTTATTTGGGGCGCGTTTCAGAACCTAAAATTTAATAAATCAAGCTCTGAGTATTCCCATTCTCACTACAGTCTGAATCTCGCCGCACAGCGATTCCTATCATTTCTTACGCCTCAAGGAATTCCTGTCCGATCAGAATGATGCATTTGACAGAGACGCGTATTTGCAGGTGAATGTAAAACCCTGATACTTACCCCAAGCGGCAGTCTTCTCGACGAGGGATACAAATATTGATATCACGGTGACAAACGTCTCTATTCTGGTTGTGATTAAGCGAAAAAATAGTGCAACATATAATGTACCTACAACAATATAGTTTTCCAATGAAATGGAGTTTTTATTTTGTTCTGGGCTTAAGGAAACTCTCTGGATGCGCTCGTACTTCCAATACGATTTTCTGGGTATTCGAGCGGAGTCTCGGTTACGCGCTGTGCGATGTTCATTTGACTGTCGCCGCAGTGACGACGAACAAATGCACATCGCACTCAGCTCATAAACAAGTATGCGCCGGTCTCCCCGATGTTCTAACCCCTGAACGGAAAGGCGTCCATGGAAAAGACCGCCTACACGCCGCTCCGTGGCGCCGCGCGTCGCGCGCCGCCAAGCCGAGATAAGTGCGGAGGTAGATCGGCCGGAGGTGCGGCGGGGAATGGCCTGGGCCGCGGCGGGCGGCCGGCCGATTAGGATGTGGCTAAGGCGCGGCGGCGGAAGTGGAGGTGGCGGAGGTGGCGTAAGCGAGCGCGCGGTGCCCGGCGAAGGAGGCGCGGTGCCGGTGCGTGGTGTAGCACGGGTTGGAGAGGACACTCTACGGAGGGGGAGGGAAAGGCGGCGAGCAGGGAGGCGAGTGGGTGGCGGGGATGACGGTTTGGTTTGGTTTTTTCGTGTTTCCGGGCGCGTCAACTGCTTTGGTCATTAGTCCCGTTAGTGTTGTGCATGTTTTTTCTCGGGAGATGGCGGTGATCTTCCTCCGCTGGATGGCAAAATCCGGCGCCGACCTACCGTCGGCTAGTGGGGTTTCCCCCTAACCAGGACTCTCCCACCAGCGGGGCACCGCCCCAGTCGGGACAAGCTCTAAGCTCCTGACCGGTCTCCGGAATATGCGGTAGTGTAGTGCATGTTAGTGTAAGTGTGTATGTGTGTGTGTGTAAGGAGAGGAGGACAAGGAAGAGGAAGGAAAGATCGCGCGCAGTCCGTGGCCCACTTGGTAGGGTAGTGCTCCGACATTCGCCTGGCGTTGATCGGAGAAACCACGGAAAACTACCGATCAGAGCAGCCGGTCGCTAGAATTCTCCTCCAGACACCGCCTGAATTCGACCTAGCTTTCAAGCTAGTGTCAGACAGGAGGGTGGGCGACAGGGAGGGCGAGCGAGTAGCCAGAGGGACGAGTGGGTCGTGGAGGAGCGAGCGGAGCAGTCGATGAGGGGGGTTGCCGGGAGGGAACGGCTGGGGAAACGCGGACGATCAGAGGTGGAGCGGGCAATGGCATGAGCGACAATGCATGGGGGGACGTAAAGGAATGGAGCGGGCAGCAACCTAATGCTATAGATGGGGTTTGGCCGGAATGCTGCGGTTTGGTGGCGACAACATACTAGTTTCCTTTTGATTGACGAAAAACTTAAGAAGATGAATCTGTTGACTACATCTCATTCTCAGAGAGTTCCTTGATAGGATTATAAAGGCAGCATATTCAGAGTTCCGAAAGCATAAAGTGGAAATTAATTCCAAAGGATTAGATGCTATATCTCTTTTGCTGGATGTCTGAAGAAATTTTGTTCGTTTTATAAATGAGCTTGGAGTGGTTCATTTAGAATGCCGTTTCCCGAAGTTGTGTTGTTTGGGAAATGTAATACTTTTGTACTTTTATTATGTTATTAGAGAGAATTTTACTCAAATAAAGCTTTAATACCAACATTTTTCAAGAGTTTCTATCACGCATAATAGGAACAAACTGCGTGGTCTTAGGTTGACCTGAAAGGAAGGTGTTTGGAGAAAGGCAGACACACGGACAGGCGGAGAGCGATATGTCTGCAGGCGGTTGCGAATAACGGCGGCGGGGGCAGGCGCTGCGGCGTGGGCATAGTGGTCGCCGGGATGGGGGTAGGGGCGTGAGCAGCGGGGCGCAGTGACGGGAGTGGATGGCAGAGGTGGGCGCGGCAGATGAATTGGGGGAAGCCAGGAACGGGCGCGGGGGCGGGAGCGGGTACGGACGCGAGGGCGAGAGCAGGGCAGGCGCGGGTGGCCGGCGTGGGCGGCGCGGGCGGGACAGGCGGGGGGGCCGGGGTCGGACGCGAGGGCGAGCGGGGCGGGCGCGGGTGGCCGGCGGGGCGGGCGCGGGGCGGGCGGGGCGGCGGGGACGCGGGGCGGGCGGGAGGGGGGACGGCGCGGGGCGGGGGAGGGCGGCGAGGGCAGGGGCGGGGGCAGTGGCGGCGGGGAGCGGGCGCGGGGCGGGCGGGCGGCGACGCGGGGGCGGGGCGGGCGCGGGCGGCGCGGGCGCGGGTCGGACAGCGAGGGCGGCGCGGGGCGGGCGCAGTGGGCGGGGGGCAGAGGCGGGGCGGGCGGGGCAGGGAGGGGCGGCGCGGGACGGACGCGGAGCGGGCAGGGCGAGCGCGGGCGCGAGGCGAGCGCGGCGCGGGCGGTGCGAGCGTGCGGCCGGCGCGGGGCGGCATGGAATGCGCGCCGCAAACGAGCGCAGTGGCGCCGATAACCCGGCGCATGCGAGCCGGTACCGTGGCCGCCCGCCCCCGCCACACGCCGCCGACGCTGCCTCGCCGTTTGACGATCGCACACTGCGCCGCTTTTGCCAGGCCAGCCGCTCTACACAAACGCTTACAGCAGGTCGCAGATTCTGTCGGACTGTCCACTCTCAGACTAATAAGCACAGGACATTTCTTCTTATCATCTTCACCTTCATTAGCATATTTTTTCTTCATTATTATTTTCACTTTTCCATCTTCTTTATTTTATTCTCCTCGAGGTTGTCGTCTTCTTTATCAAATCATCTACTTCTTGTTCTTTAACATAAACTTCATCATGATGAGGGCTCGGATTCTGATGACCTAAAAAGTCTTTGAAAATGACCTATAAAATGACTAAAAAATAAGATGAAAATGACCTGGAAAATGACTCAAAAATAAGGAGAAAATTACTTAATTTTTTTAAAATATTCCAAAATGTGTATGAAAATGTTTATATATTCAATGAATTTTACTATATTAAATAAATTTATTTATATAAAATTGTATTTAATATAAAGTACTTAGATCAAGCAGAAATGTAATCCTTAGCTTCGATCTTCCAACCGTAATTTTTGAAAGATCGAGGAAGTTACCGAAGATCCATGCAATTCTGAGAGTTCGAAAAACAGAGTCCATTACAGTAGTGAATTTTGTCATCAAAAGATAGATAGAATAAAAACTTTGTTTTAGTAAAATGACTAGAAACATTCACTAACGAAAAACACGTAAAGGAAACAAAATGCGTAAAATTGACAAAAAGACGCTAAGGTCCAAAAAATGACCTAAAAACAAAAAAAATGGCAAAATAATGACGAAAAATGTCCCAATAACTATACATTTATATCTTTCGTAATAAATACACATTTACAGGGTAGCTACGTGTAGAATGCACCAATGAAAAGATAACGTCATCAGAATCCGAGCCCTGATCAATAGCTTCTTCATCATCTGTTCTTCATCTTTTCTGAATGTTCATTATATCTTCATCCTTTTATTTACGTTCTTTTTAAAATCTTCATCTTCTTATTCATCATAAGCTTCTTCATCAGAAGTTTCCCTTCTTCATTAAATTCTTCTTTTCTATGTTCTTTTATGTTTTTCTGCACCGGGTGAATACACATTCCTTACGATTTTTTAATTTTCTTTGATATTACGCGGGATTTTACTGAATCAGGAGTTGGGAATTTGAATAAAATGTATTTCAGCAGTTCCAGTAATTATGCCTGTATCACATCTTGCCTCGGACCATACTCGCTCGAATTATTGCATTCCACACGCTGTTCAAAGATGCAGCAGAATACGTTCTGGTAAAAATTGTGGCTTGGGTCAGAATGCCTGACAAGAATACTGCTAGATATTTACGCCAACTATTCTCATCTCGCATCTACCGATCTGTTTTCAATTAGTAGGGTAGTGAGTTTATAAGTGCTATGTAGGATTTCATATGTAATATTAAAAATAAAAATTAACAAACAAACAATTTTCGGACTGGCGAAAACGACACAACAAAAATAATAAGAAATCTCTGCTGGAGGGGCCGAAATATAAAAGGAAAGAAAATACTGAGACAAAATAAATTATTTTCTCGAATACGTACTATAGTCAATATCCATGTTTTGAGTTTCTTTGACACTGAAAAAGTAATTTTTTCGGCAAAAATGCTGTCTCCCTTTATCTGTAGTTAACACGAACGAATAAACCGTTAACACGATTTTCTTCAAGCTGTATATATCCCCCAGTCGACTTCACTGAACTCGAGGCCTCTTGAATTTGAAACGGATATTTTAATTTTGAAATTAACTTTACATGACAACTCAACGACATTTAAAACATTTCTCAAAAATCGTTCAAAGTTAATTCTATATAGTGTTTTGCTTCAATAGAGTATAGTACGCTTATAAAATGGTACAGGTCCAGTTTTCATTAAATCTGAATTTTCCATATTGCAAATGTATAGAATTTTATTAACCTCCTCATACAATTACATCATTGAAGATAATTTAAGAATTAATAAATGAAATTTCCAAGTTATATTTTTAATTTTTGTCATGTACACTTTTCAAATAAAAAAAAAAAACTTTTAATTTTTTTAAATTTTCGAACATTTATATATTTTCATAAAAATCAGACTTTTGCCAGTAAATGAGCACACTCTGCTCTGTTCAAGCAAAAAATGTAGAATTAACATGGACCCATTTCTGAGAAAATTGTGAAAAATTTAGATCTTCATATAAAGTACACCCCCCACACACACATAGACACACGCACACACACCAAAGAAAAGTAGGTATCCGCTTCAAATTCGAGAGGCCGCGACATTAACTAAATCGTTTAGGAAATATCAATTTTGGTAAAGTCCTTCGGCCGGTAGAGGCGCTAGCGATGTTCACAGACAGACATCGGACAAAAGCTCGGACAGTCGTATTACTGAAAACACTTTTTAGAAATCAAGGACTCACAAAACTTGAATTATTACTACATGTCAGATTAAAGAAATATTTATAACATGAAGCAATTATTTTCCACATTTTCAGTGTCGGGAACCCACAAAACGAACTTTCTTAGCGCTTTTCGCCTGCAATATTACCATACTTTCTCAGTACGACGTAAGTAGTATACGGGAAAGTAGAAGGAAACTTTTAAATTATTATAAAGGAATGTAAAGTTGCAAAGGTGTCATATGTGGATGAGCAATCGCAATGACGTTAAGGGACTCGAGTCGAATTCTATTTCATAAAAAGGCTTCAAGATTGCTTAACACTAACTTTCATTGTCTTTTGTAATATTGTTTTAAATCTTAAACCAATAATTGAAGTATGTATTAAGTGAAAATTAAAGAGTACAGAAAGAAAACAGTCGTTTAACAATGTGTAAAAATATAGATTTAGACGAAGCACACTCAGTTGAAAAAAAAAAAAAAAATTATGTTCCGTTCCTCTTACACTGTATATATTGTGATGCTTGTATTTTGTAAGTAAACTTTCAATTAAATATGGAATTTTAAGTTTAATATATTATAATTAAAATAAGTTTAATATATTAAATTAAACAATTAAAATAAGAATTTTAATTTTAATTTAATTTCCTTTAAGTGGCGATAGATGGCAGCCAGAATGAGAATAAGCAACTGAAAAAGTATTCACAGCTAAAACGAAAGGAAGGAGAGGAGAGGAGATAGGAAAAGAATATCTCTAAGCTATATTTTAGCACCACGAGTTTCCATTCGATAGTGTAACCTTTGAAAGTGCTTTATTTTCTTGATGAGATCAATTTGAATTCGAAAGGCGGTGAGTGTGAAACGTTCATTAATCCATTCGGGCTAAAAGGGTCATGGGCGTCGGCGTCCTAACAATTGCCTCTCATAATTTCTGATTGTCAGATGAAACGTGCTGCTCAACACGTGACGTTCATGTCCTTTTGATCGCAATGCTCTCCGTAGTATTTCCAACTCAATTGGCTTGTAAATATTGCTCAATTTCAACGCTTCAATAATATTATTTACTAATATTTTCCATCTCTGAGGAGTGTTTAATAATTTCTTGGAATAGGGTTAGTTATTTACAAAATGTTTCGGTATCAAAAAATATTTTTAAGCTGTAATACTTCTTTTTCACTTTTTCTGACTAGACTGGAGAGACCTTTAAACATAGAGACAATATTTCATAAGTATATGGGTCCTACGATAATCTATGATGCAAGGCATTGTTGATATTAAAAAAATTAATAAATAGTAGTAAATATTTCCTTCGATGTAGGTGTATTTCATTGTATAATAAAATTTACAGAATATGGAATATTACTAAACTGAATAACATATATAATCTCGACTATTTGAACATGAAGCGAAACAGGAAAAATACGAGTTACCGAATAGTATCAAATACATCGCGAATCCGATCGAATTAATATAGAAGTTAGAGAATCAGGAAGCAGAATTCACTGTCGCACCCATTTCTGTCGAACGGTTTTAATAATGCGCCTAATTAATTAAACGGAAGTGGTAAGAACAGTCCCGAGATAATATTTTTCAACATTTTCGCACATCATCTGAGATACCAGAGATGCAATGTCTTGTAGGTAACTTCGTTACATAAAATTTCTCAACATAGAATATGATCATTGGCAAAAATTGATGATCTTAGACTTCTGTAATATTTATTTTGAAATAGTATAAAAGAGATCATCTAAAAATAAAGGCTATTAGTGCGATTATCATCGAATACGAAAAATAAGTGAAACTAGTGGTGCTAAAACAACAGGTACTTTCTCGTACGTACTCCTACGCAAAATTACGCGAAAAGTACTCAAATTTTCGAAAAATTGTACATGACCTTATTTCAAAATCTATCTTGAAGGAACAGATTTTATTACGCGACAAATCTGTCTTCATAATTATAGTTGTAGGAAGACGCCGAAAAAATATTTGAACTTTTGCAATTTTCGAAAAATCAGGGTTTAACGAAATGAACCTAGCATTCTCTTAAACGTCCTTCACACTATTCAACAATAAAATTAAATCGAAAATAATAGAGCTCTTTTTTTTGAAAATTTGAAAAATGTCTCAGAAACTTTATAAAAATTACACCCCCCAAAAATTAAAATATCGGTTTTTAATTCAAGGGGTTCGCGAATTTTTTTTTAATTTAATTTATTTTAAGTCGCATCAACGGCTAGGTCATTAGCGACTAAATGAATACATTATATTTTACATTGTCAATTTTTAGTTTTTATCAGCCAGATCGATTGGGGAATGTTAAAATTACGTTATTCTAATACAGTTAAATATTTACTGAAATACCTATTTCATTACAAATTTTAAAACATTACTTGGTAAAATTATCCTTAAAATGGTACTAAATCTTTTCTTATCAAAGAATTAAGGTCTCACAGAATTGAATTGGGAACATTTCTAGACGATGTGATTAGATTTTATCATAAGGTTATCAGCCAAAATTGCAGCTTTTAAAAATATGGCTACTCCACCAGAAGGATGATCACTGGTTCTATTTTTAAAGAAACATTGATAATTTTTAATATTAGCTGAGTGATTAGCCTTGGAATTGGATTCTTGCAAACAAATGATATCTGGGTAATAGTTGCAGATACTCAAGATGACAATAGTATCCATTAATATTCCATTGGAGTATCTTCATTTGTTTGCGGGGGAATGGTGTTTCTTTAAGAGACCTGAATTAAAAAGATTTAGTGTCAGATAGTTTCCATACTGGATTCAGAGTCAGTTGTGTATGATTCCAGTAGGTATTCTGCAGTTTGTTTCTTATTCTGGTAACTCTGCTTTTGATAATTCTATCCTTTAATACAGGGTAAATGTCACTGAGCATTTTTATAACAGCTGGAATATCATTGAATAGTCCTTTACTATGGTTAGAGGATCAGCAGAGCCCAGAGTATTTTCTAGTAGTAAGTGTAATTGATTCACTGACAGAGGGAAGGAGTTTTGGTTCCTTTCAATCAGATCTTTAGTTGGGCTAAGCATGTCTTCAAGTGTTTTATTAGGATTGCTATCTTGGTCCAGTTCTTCATGTTTTGAAGAATTCTTTTCTGTTTCTTTTTTAGTTTTTAACATTATTATCTTGATTATTATCCTTAACATTATTTGTTGCTTCAGATAGGGAAGAGGTTCATTGGGAGGCTTCTTTTAGAAGGAGGAAAGTTCATAGGGTCACTGGTGGAGGGGCAGTGGTGTTTCAGTTATGGTAGGCTGTACTTCCATATTATTAGAAGGGATAGTTGGTATATTTGTACTGGGAGTGTCCAGAAGGCAATTCTCTTTGGGGATATTTTGTGGGCAGTTACTAGCAGTATGGCCTTCCATTTTGCAATTGAAACAAGTAATGTTTTCAGCAGAGAAAAGATTCTATATGGTGTACCTTCATGTACAATCACTGATGACTGAGGGAGTTTGTGAAGTTCCTCAGGTTGGATAAATGTTTGCCTTCTGAAGCTCATAATGTGACTGAAGTTAGGGTCAGACAGACCAGCTCTGATGAAAGATATACTGGAGGTAGTTTTGATGTCATGATTCTTGAAAATATTTGTGATTTCCTCGTTTGAGTCATGGTTTTGAGTTTGTTAATTAGGGGTCTCACATTAACAATAGTTTTTTTAATGATTAGAGTAGGGTATTTGTTAGTTATAAGATCAGCATAGACTTTCGAGTTCAGAAACACACATATTCTGTTATTGGATATTCTTGATATGAAAGTAATGGCACTGGGGGGAACAATTTCAGTTAGTTTACTTATATAGTCTTTGACAGTTAGATTTTCGCATGCGTCCAGTAGTATAGATTGTTCTTTTGATGGAAAACTCACAGTATTTGCAGCTCCTGCGTACGACTTCGTGGGTTGCTCTTGGAGGTTAAGTGACGGATTCATCTTGAGTTTGGCTGGTACTGCTTTATTCATGTGGATACGTTGAGCCAGCGGCAGGCGCCAGAGAAACGCTGTACACTGCTTGGAACACTGATAGCACTTTAAATAACACTGTTAGGTAATATTAATACTGAAGTGTTTTGGTTCGAGATACAGTGTATCGGTAAGCTGATAGAGCGCAGCAGTAGTTGTTGCCTCTACCGCTGTCGAACTACGACCGGGAATATTTATTTTAGAGAAAATCGGCTGAACAATTTAGACGGTAATGTTTTTCAGAGATGTACGGACAGACAGCTAGTTGTGCACAGATCGACGGACAGACGAATGGCCAGACAGATGCTTCGCCGTCATTCGATTTTTCAGTATCAAGGACCCATAAGACATGGATTCTGGCTACACCACGTGTTAGAGGATTTTTTTCTAAATGTAGCAACTGGATTTATCCACATCCACAGGGTCCTGTAATAAGAGTTTTTCTACCGAAAATTCCAGGTTTTTCACACAGCCTTACATAACTTTCTCTCCACTCCGCAGCGAGAAAGTAAAAAGGAGATGGAGCGGGCGCTTAAAATATTGACAGGGGACTACCTGGATGAGCACCTGCGCCCCGCCCACGTCCCCGGTCGCGGCGGGGTGGGGGGGAGGGGCGGGGGGGGCGGGGGGGCAGGGGCGGGCGCCGGCGCCGCTGCCAAGAGGCGGGCGGCCGCGGAGGACCCGCGGGGCGCGCCCTTTGCTCCGCTCTTTAAAATTAGCGGGCAGCACCTGCGTCGCCTGTCAAGATTGAGCAGATCTCGAGCGGAGAACAAGACAAGAATACAGCCGCCGCGGCTGTTCTCGGTGGCGCGGGGCTCTCTTAAACTTCTGCCCTCTCTGCGCTCGCCGGGCAGGCGGAGTTGGCGGTGGTGGAGGTGGAGGCGGGGGGGGGGCATTCTTTGGCCCCGCCCCCGGCGAATCGCGTGCCGTTTAGAACCCGGGCGGCGGCCGAGGTGGGCGGAGGAGGGTGGCGGCGGGAGGTGGGCGATGGCTGCGGGTTGGGCTATGGCGGCGGGAAGTCGGGTGACAGTAGGCGGGTGGCAATGGGGATATGGGGGAGGCGGTGGCGGAGGATGGCCGTTGGTGACGGGCAGGTAGCGGCGTGTGGGTGGGGCAGTGCGAGGACGTTCCATGGCTGCATGTTGGGTAATGGTGGTTGGTGGTTGAGTAATGGCGACTGGGGTTGAGTAAGGCCCCCTGGGGCGGGCGATGGTGGCTAAGTGCTGATGTGGGGTGGAGGGAAGCTGTTGGTGACGGGTGGGTAGCGGCGTTGGGGTGGGCTGAAGATGGAGACAGGCATTCATTCGGAGGAGGAAGCACGGTGAGATAAAAAGTACCATTATTCGTTCTTAGATATTTCCTAGAATTGTTGGAATAATATTGCACATTGACAAGACTTTGGCCTCTGGCATAGGAAGGTAGTTCATTTATTTTTTTCACTGATTCCGATAGATTGATTTATCCCTCAAAGAGATTTCAGACAGCGCCAGTAAACCTTCAACAACGGGTCAGGCATAAACCTTGCTTCCCCATTCAGTCCTCATTCCCGTCCTTGACGGAACCTATGGGCATAACTTATATCCATTTTTGATCTAGAAAATTTGCGACAAGCTCCAAAGATTCTACCATTTGCGAGTTTTCCGAAGCACAATACGCATAGAGGATTGATTGATTGATGAGTGTTTTCGAACACGTCAACTATTATGGTCCTTGGTCTCGGTAGTGTTGTGATTTTTTTTCTTTTTTGTTGGAAAGTCGCAGTGTTTCTCCTCTACTGGGAAGTAAAATCCGCCGCCGACCTACAAGCCAGATAGTGGGGGGATGGAGGTGTCGAGGTGTCTTCTATAAGTATCTCCCGCACACCGAGGCACTGCACCATCCGCGACAAGCTTTAAGGTCCCGACCGGTCTGTCGACAAGTACGAGTATGACAGTGTAGGGCATTTAAATGTAAGTGTGTGTAAGGGCTGAGAATGGGTCAAGGAAGATGAAGGAAAGAAGGCGTGCGGTCTGTGGCCCGTTTGTTAGCGTTCTGCTTCGGCATGGGCCTGGTGTAGATCGCAGAAACCACGTGAAACTACCGATTAGAACAGCCGGCCGCTATAAATTCCCTCCAGATAGCGGCTGAATTTGACCTAGCTATGTAGCTTGTGTCGAAAATCTGCCACCGTCCGCACTCGAACCAAGAACATCCCGCTCAGTCCCACTGCAGCAATGCTGCCTCTCAGCTAAGACATCCGGTCCGCGCGGTGAAATCGGAAGTATTAAATAAACGTGAGAACAAATGAGTCCTGAGTAAGCTTTTTCAGTTCCAGATCTCCAGAGCGCAGATTAAGAGGTGTAAACGCGCTACCTTCTATACTGCGGTTTTCACAGAGCTGCGTTTGAAGGATATCAGCTCTCACGGTGCCATCCAATAGGAAGGCTGAACGCCACAATTATGACCTCACTGTAGTGACATGTAAAGTCCCGATTGCACAACACCGTAACAGCCGATCTGCGGCAGCAAAGTAAAAAACCGCAGTATAGTGAGACGGCTGCTCCTGTTCCCGCCATGCCGTGACCTACCTATCCGCTCCAGGTGGTTGCGGGGTCGGCCGCGGACCGGCGCTGACGCCGGCGGGACGCAACGCCCGTAGAGGGCGCGCGCCCCCCGCGACGCGTCGCGACGCCGCCGCCGCCGCCGCCCGCCGCCGCCCGCCGCCGCCTCCGCCTCCGCCTCCGCCTCCGCCTCCGCCTCCGCCTCCGCCTCCGCCTCGCCTCCGCCTCCGCTCCGCCGCCGCCGCCGCCGCCTCCGCCGCCGCCGCCGCCGCCCCTCCGCCGCCGCCGCCGCCGCCCGCCGCCGCCTCCGCCTCCGCCTCGGCCTCCGCCGCCGCCGCCTCCGCCGCCGCCCCGCCGCCGCCTCCGTCGACGCCGCCGCCGCCGCCGCCGCGCCGCACCGCCGCCGCCCGCCGCCGCCCCGCCGCCGCCCGCCGCCGCCCGCCGCCGCCCCGCCGCCGCCCGCCGCCGCCCGCCGCCGCCCGCCGCCGCCGCCGCCGCCGCCGCCGCCGCCGCCGCCGCCGCCGCCGCCACTAAGTACGCACGTGCCGCTCGGATGGCGCTAAGAAGGCGGGATGATCGCCAGGCCAGCGTGACGTAGTGAAAAGTGTGATACAGCGCTTTGTTTAGGGAAACAAGCGTTTCAGATATCGGATGCCATTTTCTTTCTTTCTCGCTTACTACATACGTAGTGTAGAGAAGCTATTTTTATGTATGAATTTGGTCCCTCACGGCAGAGTGAGTCACTGCGGCGATCACCGCAAGACGGGCCGCAGTTTTTCTCTCGCTACACAGTTTACTCCGGTAGGAGCGCTGACTAAGATGTGGAGTAATTGCGCGATATTAGTGGATTTGAGTTCTCAATCGGATTACGAAAGCGAGTTCAAGTTAGAGACATTATGTTACGCCGTTCTGTTGGAGGAAAAATGGAGAAAGACGTGATTACATGTAGAAAAAAGAAACAAGAAACAGAATTTTCTCTAAGGAATTTGATGACGATTTCAAACCTATTTTAGAGAAAACCATGTTCAGTTCAGAGAAGTGCATGATTTGATCAAAAATGAAATTTGGAGAGATGGTTGCAATGCCTCAATGCATATCAGAACAGAGGAAAGCTGGCAGTTTTTAAAGGTAGTGTTAATTTTATAGTAGTTTAGTTATCAGTAGAGTTTTTATGCTAATGCTTGTATTTTTTGTAAGGGGTTTTTAGACAAGTATCTCGTTTCTTTAAAAATCAGCCCATATAGAGCTTTCTTACCAAATTTTATTTCCCAGATTTTTGCACATTTTCGCTTATTTGAAGGTACTGCATATTTCTGAGTATTCAGTGGAATTTTTGAAACAATAAGGGAAAATTGGTACTTCATTTAAATAGTAGTTCATAATTAGCGATTTCTTTTTAAATGTCTTAAATCGAGCTTCTTGAAACTGATGAATTATAGTTACCATCGTCAATAAAACACCTCATTATCTTTTTCTACGCTGATTGTATAATTATGTCATTTGATGGCTGCAACTCGTTGCAAAATAATACCAATTACGATACAAATTTCATTATGATACAGGTTCTTGACTAATCACAGAGAAGTTTTCAAACCAAGTTTTTACAGTTAATTAATTTTGAGAATCTTTCTAGTAAATATTTAGTTCGATTGTGTACATTAAAATTGCATTTGATATATTATTTTATTATATTTTAATTTAATTTAATTTTATTATTATAAAATTATATTATGCTAGTCAGTTTTAATTTCTTTTATTATTAGTCATTTTTCCGTAGAATATTAATTAAAATAAATTGGACCGTAATTTCTCTTTGATCCTATTTGACTATCGCAGTGATAGTAATTGGAAGGAATCTTTGTCTGACGTTAAGATCTGAACGCAAGTGATTTTGTGTTTTATGAGGCTGCCTTGTAGTTATCTTTAAAAGCCGGCCAATTCTTTACTTTAAAATATCTAGCGAATCAGAAGTGGAGTTGGCAACTTCAGAAATAAGAGAGAAAGCGAAAATGGCAGGTCGGAATTATTACTGCAATTTTTGTACTCTCTTGCATGCTGACTGGAACACCAAAGCCATCTGAGGCAAGGCTAGCGAGCTGTCCGCAAGGTGGCCTTGACTGAATCCTGCATGTCAACTGCGACAAAACGATTGAATGTAAACGTTTAACGTATAAAAGTTAGCACAAGTCGTAGAAAAAGTGCTGTATGAAACTCGATGTAATGGGTTTAATGCACTCGTGTGAAGTTTATGATACTCGCTCGTATCGTAATATCACACTCTTGTATTAATACCCATAATTACATCATCGTATCATAAGGTACTATTATTAAGCATCTCATCATGAATTATGTCAAGAATTTTTTTGTAAACCAGTATTATAAACGACATTTTCTGTTGCAAGAAATCGTTCATAATAGGGCATTTTACTGCACAAATGTTGGCTATTGGATTTACTGGCACGAATGATTGCGTAGTCACACATTCAGCCAATCGTAGCAAGAGAATCTGGGGAGGTAGATGTAAACGGAACAGCCCAACACCGTTGTCTCGAACAAATGTCAAATATCCGAGATGTCACTAAATAATTGTTTTGCGAAATTAAGTTTGATTCTCCTATAAATTTTTACATTCTGTTACACAAAAAATGGCGCGTGCAACACGTTCATAATGTTGCTTATTTCTTTTTTACCAATTTGAAAGCTCGCTCCTCACGTCGCATGATTTAAAAAATTGTACTCGTGCAATAAATCTAAACATTATAAACTAATTGCATTGAAGGCTTGAATGCTTACATGCACGAACACGCACGACTTTGATCGGTTTTTCTTCCATCTTCAGCAGTCACGGCGAACCTTCGCAGAAAAACGCATGCAAACACCGCGTACCGCAGTCACCAAGCGCAGTAGTCACTCACCCTCACTGTGATGTGCGAGGGTCCCATAAGCGTAGTGGTTCGCAGAAACTCACCATGAGTCACCCTGAGTCGTGTCAAGGACTGCGAGCGGTAGCGGTAGCTCAGTGCATCAACTGATGTCACTGCAGCGTCTCTGACCGAGAGGTCCTAGGTTCGAGGCCTGACGGCGGCAGGATTTTCGACACTAGCTTTTCAGCTAGGTCGAATTCAGTCGCTGTCTGCAGGAAAATTCTAGCGGCCGGCTGCTCTGATCGGTAGTTTTCCGTGGTTTCTCCGATCAACACCAGGCGAAAGCCGGAGCAGTACTCTACCAAACGGGCCACGGACCGCGCGCGATCTGTCCTTCCCCTTCCTTGTCCTATCCTCTCCCCTTACACTACACCTACACTAACATGCACTACACTACCACATATTCCGGGAGACCGGTCGGGATCTTAGAGCTTGTCCCGGCTGGGGCGATGCCCCGCTGGTGGGAGAGTCCTGGTTAGGGAGAAACCCCACTAGCAGACGGAAGGTCGGCGCCGGATCTCGCCATCCAGCGGGGGAAGATCACCGCCATATCCCGAGAAAAGCATGTACTACACGAACGGGACTAATGACCGAAGCAGTTGACGCGCCCGGAAACATGAAAAACTCAATCAATCCATCACGGGCTGCGTCTCATTTTGCGACGAGCCTTAATGGTTTTCACTCATACTCACGACCGTTCTCGCTCGTTGTGACTAATGTTCACTTCCCTTTCTGGCAACTCTCTCACCTTGCGCTCACCTTTCTCACTCGGCACCATGAGTTCGCAAATGCAATGATTGTTAATTAACAAACACAATAATATTTGGAAAGTTAGTGACACTTGTTAAAGACGCTTATTGCATAAAAAAAGTTTTTTTCGGCTTGTAGGCTTGGATAACGGCTAGCGAATGCAATGATTGTTAATTAACAAACACAATAATATTTGGGAAGTTAGTGACATTTGTTAAAGAAGCTTATTGCATAAACAAAAGTTTTTTTTCGTCTTGTAGGCTTGGATAACGGCTAGCGTATCGAGCTGTTATACCAAGTTTGCCGGTTTTTACACGATCGAGGTGGCAATTATGAGGTGACAAGATGGTGATCAGAAGTAGCCGTGGCCTTTTTGAACCATTACAGCATTCGCCTATATGACTGAAGGAAACCACGAACCCCGGTCTGGATGGCCAGCCTGGGGAACGAACCCGCGCTTCCTGATTGCGAAGTCAGCGCGCTAGGCACTGAACCACATCGCTCGGCTTCTTCTCTTCTTCTTCTCCTCCTCCTCCTCCTCCTCCTCCTCCTCCTCCTTCTTCTTCTTCTTCTTCTTCTTCTTCTTATTATTATTATTATTATTATTATTATTATTATTATTATTATTATTATTATTATTCTTAATACAAATACACAGGTTATACACGACCAAAGCACCTTTATCAACGTCTTTTTGTCAGGAATTCACAGCTACCCCTACCCATATACTTTCGAGCTATTCCAGTTGAAATGACCACAGCCTTCTGCATAGTCTTATAAATATTCACATTAGTATTAAGATCTTTTAAACTTTTAAACAGTGTCTTCGATATTACTGCGATGCTAGAGATAGTAATGAGAATGATTCTCACATGGTCCATATGCCACTGTCTCTTGATACTTTCAACCATCGGAGCATAGTGATCTCTTGAAGGTTTTTCGTGTTTGGTATGGCTGTGTCGATCAGGTAGGCTTGCCTTTCGTCTTGTCTACGAGAACCAAATCATGTCGGTTGTCTGGTCTGTGAGAATTGTTCTGTTCCAATAAAGTTGGCATTCATCATTTGCGAGAACATTGCTAGGTATGTATTTATAGTAGAGTATCTTTCATTCTATAAACTGGTGTTGGTAAGCATTCTCTTGATGCAGGATATTTTTAACCGCCTCAGTGCGTTGTTTATAATCAGTTCTCCAGAAGTGTGTGCATCCAGATATACTATGATTGATGTTTCCCTGTGTCTCGCATCGATATCGGACATGTCATCTTGTACCCGAGGATCTCTTACTATTGTTTTCACGTAACTTCTAGTGGGTATGACTTGATCTTGTATAACCAGGCGAGTGCCTTCCGTCTCTGGGAACATCTCACCTGCCATTTGCCAGTAGTGCGACGCTTTGATATCGACACAATCTTGATTAATTGGATACGGATGCTTTCCATATAGAGGCTTGCTCATCTACATTCCCAGTTTTTGCTGTTCTGTATAATTATTTCGTTGTATTTTTTTACTAGCGGAGCGGATCTACCTGCGAAACATACAGCACGATGTAGATTTCTCTATTATTATTATTATTATTATTATTATTATTATTATTATTATTATTATTATTATTATTATTATTATTAGGTTTAAAAGAAAAGCTTGAGCAAGTGGATAGAATAGTTTTAGGAATGTATTAATGGGAAGATTGACCAGTGAAGCTGAGGCTTATTTTGCAACAATTTAATCTTCAGATTTGGTGCGCATAGAAATCGTCACCTGTCTGTTCATTTATTATTAACGTAGATAGTTTCATGTGACCTATTCAAGCTCAAAGATCATGACAGTACTAATGGCGTCAGTATTATTCACAAAACATGCATAGTTTCCCACGAATTGTATAAACTCTGGCGACAAAAAATAAACATGACTTACAGAAACTTGCAACAGTTGGCTTTACGTTTCTGGTATCGAGAAAAGCCTACAGAAAGAGTCGCATTTGTTTTAGGAATTTTACAACTGGTCTTGTTTTTTCAAGTGATCTTGTTTCGTCTCCAGATGGAGATGTTATGCGCTTTTTTCTAGGATGTTATCCTCAGTTTCTAATGCCTTTGGATGCTCTGCACTAGTTCACGGAATCTCGCGACCACTGTCACAACAAAAATATCAAAATATTCGATCAGAAAAGCTTTGTTAATATATGTTTATTACTTATAAATAATATAAAAAACAAACGAGAATGCCGTACTCCTTAAGAGTTACATTATATTTTTTCAAAGCGTCCCATTGGTTATAAACGCGCAAATTACAGGAGGATGATACAACACTTTGGTTGGCTTTGCCTTGACGAAGCCTACATAAGGGATCGCTATTAGTTTTAGGAATATTACCAATGGCCTGCGTATTTCAATTGGGCTCTGCCCAAAGAAGGGAGAGAGTTAAGCGCATTTTTCAGGGCTGTTATTCCCTGATTCTAATTCCTTTGGATACTCTGCACTAGTTAACGCTATCTGCTAAACTCTGTGACGAGGAAATTATTAGAATGTCTAGTCGGTATAAGCTTTGTAAATATACATTTTACTAATAATGACCTACAAAGCAATGTGAATGACATACTACTATTATGAGAGTTACATTATATTTTTTCTAAAATGTTACATTGGTCATAAACGCGTAATACACAAGAGGATCACAAAACACTTACGTTGGCTTTGTGCTCCTGCTATTGAACAATATACAACAATCCCTACTATTAGTGATAGGAATTTTATCAATGGCATGGGTATTTCAAATATACAGTCTCCGTCTATGGATGGGGAATATGCTATGCGCATTTTTCAGGGCTGTTATTCTCTGATTCTAATTCTTTTGGATGCACTGCACAAGTTAATGCTATCTTCTAAACACTATGACAACAATTAAGTTAGTATCGGAATGCGCGTTCAGTATACTCTGAGGAGGATGAGAGAACACTTTGGTTGGGTTTGTTTTCCTGCTATCGAAAAATGTCTAAAGAAAGAGTCGCTATTAGTTTTGGGAATATTACCAAAGGCCTGGGTATTTCACATGTTCCGGTCTCCGTCTATAGAAGGAGGAGATGTAATGCGCATGTTTCTAGGGTTTTATCCTCTGATTCTAATTCTTTTGTATGCTCTGCAATAGTTCAAGCTATCTACTAAACACTGACAACGATCAAAAGCAGAATGAATGAGTGTAAGCTCCGTTAATATATGTATATTACTAATAATGACTGTAAAAAATCAAATATGAATGACGTATTTCTTTTATAAGAGTTACCTTATATTTTTCTAAAACGTTCCATCAATTATAAACGCGTAATTTCAAACAAGATGAGACAACTTTTGTATGCTTTGTGTTCCTCCTATCGAACAAAGCCTAAAGATAAGGTTGCTATTAGTTGTGGAATTTTATTAATGGCCTGGGTATTTCACACGATCGGGTCTCCGTCTTTGGATGAGGAAGATGCTATGCGAATTTTTCTGGGATGTTATCCTCTGATTCTAATTCTTTTCGATGCTCTGCACCTGTTAATGCTATCTACTAAACACTTTGACAGCGATGAATTTAGTATTAGAATGTACGTTGAGAATACGCTTTGTAAATATATGTTTTATTATTACCGTGAAAAAGCCATGAGAATGGCGTACTCCTTTTATGAGAGTAACAATATATTTTTCTAAACTGTTTCATCGGTTATAATAGCGTAATATACAAGAGGATGAGACAACACTTACGTTGACGTTCTGTTCCTGCTATCAAACAATGCCTACATAAAGGGTCGCTATTAGTTCTAGGAATTTTGCTAATGTCCTGAGTATTTCACACGATCGAGTCTCCGTCTATAGATGGGAAATATGCTATGCGCATTTTTCAGGGCTGTTAGCCTCTGATTCTAATTCTTTTGGATGCAATACACAAGTTAATTCTATTTACTGAACATTGTGACAACGATTAAGTTAGTATCGGAATGCACGTTCAGTATACTCTGAGGAGAATGAGACAACACTTTGGTTGGCATTGTGTTCCTGCTATCGAAAAAAGCATAAAGAAAGGGTCGCTATTAGTTGTGGGAATATTACCAATGGCCTGGGTATTTCACATGTTCCGGTCTCCGTCTATAGATGGAGGAGATGTAATGCGCATTTTTCTGTGGTGTTATCCTCTGATTCTAATTCCTTTGGATGCTCTGCAATAGTCTCAAGCTATCTACTAAACACTGACAACGATCAAATAAATGCAGAATGAATCAGTGTATGCTCCGTTAATATATGTATATGATTGTAAAAGAAATGAATGACGTATTTCTTTTACAAGAGTTACATTATATTTTTCTTAAACGTTCCATCGATTATAAACTCGTCATTTAAAACAAGATGAGACAACTTTGGTAGGCTTTGTGTACCTCCTATCGAGTAAAGCCTAAAGATAGGGTTGCTATTAGTGTTAGGAATTTTGCCAATGTCCTGGGTATTTCACGCGATCGAGTCTCCGTCTATAGATGGGAAATATACTATGCGCATATTTCAGGGTTTTAGCCTCTGATTATAATTCAGTGCACCGCACAAGCATCGCCATTCACTGACACTGCAACGATTAAGTTAGTATCGGAATGCGCGTTCAGTATACTCTGAGAGAATGAGACAACACTTGGTTACATTGTTCCTGCCATCGTATTGTTACAAAGAAAGGGCCGCCATTGTTGGAATTGTGAATATTACCAATGTATTCGGGTATTTTACATGTTTCGCATCTGTCTACGGGTGGGGATATGTTACGTGCATTTCTCTAGGGTGTTATCCTCTGATTCTAATTCCTTTGGATTCTCTGTACAATAGTTTAAACTATCTACTAAACACTGACAATGATCACATAAAAAGCAGAATGAATCAGTGTAAGTTAATACATGTGATATAACTAATAATGACTGTAAAAAAAATGAATGGCGTATTTCTTTTATAAGAGTTACATTATATTTTCTAAAACGTCCTATCGATTATAAACTCGTCATTTAAAACAAGATGAGGCAACTTTGGTATGCTTTGTGTACCTCCTATCGAACAAAGCCTAAAGATAGGGTTGCTATTATTGTTAGGAATTTTGCCAATTTCCTGGGTATTTCACGCGATCGAATCCGTCTATAGATGGGAAATATGCTATGCGCATTTTTCAGTTTTAGCCTCTGATTATAATTCTTTTGGATGCACTGCACAAGTTAATGCTATCTACTGAACACTGTAACGATTAAGTTAGTATCGGAATGCGCGTTCAGTATACTCTGAGGAGGATGAGACAACACTTTGGTTGGAACTGTGTTCGGGCTATCGGAAAAAGCATAAAGAAAGGGTGGCTATTAGTTGTTGGAATATTACCAATGGCCTGGGTATTTCACATGTTCCGGTCTCCGTCTATAGATGGAGGAGATGTAATGCGCATTTTTCTAGGGTTTTATCCTCTGATTCTAATTCCTTTGGATGCTCTGCAATAGTTCAAGCTATGTAGTAAACACTGAAAACCATCAAAAGCAGAATGAACCAGTGTAATCTCCGTTAATATATGTATATTAGTAATAATGACCGTAAAAAAATATGAATGAGGTATTCTTTCATTAAAGTTACATTATATTTTTCTAAAACGTCCCACCGGTTATAAACGCGTAATTTAATACAGGATGAGACAACTTTGGTTTACCATGTGTTCGTCCTATCAAACATAGCTTAAAGATAGGGTTGCTATTAGTTTCAGGAATTTCACTAATGGCCTGGGTATTTCACACGATCGAGTCTCCGTCTTTAGATGAAGAAGATTCGATGCAAATTTTTCTGGGATGTTATTCCCTGATTCTAATTCCTTTGGATTATCTGCACGTGTTAAAGCTGTCTACTAAACACTGACGACAATGAATGTCGAATGTTTGACTTCAGATCGTGTTTACGCCTAAATTCTTCATAAAAGTGCCAAATGACTTTCGCAACATCCTAAGCATTGATCACGATGAGAAGTTGGCTATGGTTGCAAAACGTATCAGTTACGGGTCGAATCAACAAATTGGATTTTCGGATTCCGCACTGTGCCTGGAGGCTCCTTCGAGGGGGTCCGCTCCCCCAGCTTCTGCCTCCCCTCACTTTTCGCTCCCCTTGCGCCTCCGCGTCCGCTGCCACACGAACAGCGCGCGATCTGTGGAGGCGGCAGAGCGCCGCACCGCCACGGGAAATATTTACTGCGCGCGGCGTAAGTGGGTTTAGTCTGCGCAGCGCGCGCGGAAGAATGGCCCCCCTGGTTGCGCACGTCGGCGTGGACCGCCCTGCAGGCGGGCGTGGCGGGGTCGTTGTGTGCCCGAGCGGAGTGAGTGCTGCTGGATCTCGCGGAGTGGAAGTGGGCGTGGCGGGGTCGTTGCGTGGTCGGGCGGGGAGAGTGGATTTTGGTCTCTCGGAGTGGAGGCGGCTGGCGGGGTCGTTGTGGCAGGAAGGAGAGGGTAGTATTGGGTCTCGCGGAGTGAAGGCGGACGTGGCGGGGTCGTTGTGCGATCGGGGGAGGTAAGTGTTGTTGGGTCTCGCGGAATGGAAGCTGGCGTGGCAGGGTTGTTGTGTGGTCGGGCGGGGAGATGGTGTTGGATCTCGCAAAGTGGAGGCGGGCGTGGCGAGGTCGTTGTGTGGACGGGCGGGGAGAGTGGTTTTTGATCTCGCAGAGTGGAGGCGGGCATGGCGGGGTCGTGGCCGGAAGCGGAGAGTGGTTTTTGGTCTCGCGGAATGGAGGCGGGCGTGTCGGGGTCGTTGTGGTCGGAAGGTGAGGGTGGTGCCAGGTCTCACGGAGTGGTGGAGGACGTGGCGGGGTCGTTGTGTGCCCGGGCGGAGTGAGTGCTGTTGGGTCTCGCGGAGAGGAGGCGGACGTGGCGGGGTCGTTGTGTGGCCGGGCGGAGTGAGTGGTGCTGGATCTCGCGAAATGGAGGCGGGCGTGACGGGGTCGTTGTGCGGTCGGGCGGGGAGGGTGCTGTTGGTTCTCGCGGAGTGGAGGTGGGCGTGGCGGGGTGTTGGTGTTGGGTCTCGCGGGGTGGTGGCGGGCGGGGCGGGGTGGAGGGGGGCGCTGAGGGGCTGCGTGGGCGGCGCCACTGTCGGATCCCGCACGAGATGGAGCGTCCCGCTGGGAGGCGCGCCGTCCCGGCCTTCCGCTCTGCCCGTCGTGCCGCCCTCTGGCTGTTTGCTTCTACGTCTTCCGCGGACTTTCTTTCGAGTTAAAAATTTTAATTACAAAAGAAATGAGAAACATGAAAAGTGTGGTTCAGCTTGGACAGTCAAACACCTTTTAGTTGAATGCCAAAATTCAGAATCAGAAAGAATCCAATCCAAACTTCCCAAAAGCATTAAAGCATGTTTAAATACTGAAACAGGATGCAAAAAAACATTAGATTACTTAAAGAGAACAAAAAAATATGACCTTATCTAAGTTGTATACAAAATAAAGGATAATTGATTATATTATGTGATGTAAGTAAATAATAACCTGTGAAGTATGTGAAAAAAATAATGAGTTGTGATACAAGTAAACAATGAATGTGATGATGTAAATAATGATAGATGATGTATGTAAATAATTTGTACATAAATAATATGTAAGTAAATAATAACCTATGAAATATGTAAAAATAATGTCTTGTAGGTAAATAATGTTTTGTGATGTAAGTAAACAACGATATGTGATGATGTAAATAATGATCGGTGAAAAAGTGGTGATGTATGCAAATCATGATATGGAAGGGGAAGGAATGAGAAAATTTAAATGGACCAATGAGTTAAAATGACCTAAAATAAAATTAAATAAAAAATAAATAAAATGTTAGAAAATAAAGATGCTATATACAGTACACGTATAGCAATATGGCCCTACAGCCTTCTTTTCTGTCTCTACCTCTCTCTCTCTCTCTCCATTTCGCGCCTCTCATTTCGCGCTCTCTCATTTCGCGCTCTCTCATTTCGCGCTCTCATTTCGCGCTTCCCTCTCAATTCGCGCTCTCTCATTTCCCTCTCATTTCGCGCTCTCTCATTCGCTCTCCCTTCTGTCATTTCGCTCATTCTCCCCCTCCCACGCCGCGTGCTCTCGCCGCCAACCCCCATCTCCTCCGTCGTGCCGCCCGCGTCGCGACGCGGCAGAGGCTGGATGCACCATCTGCGCAGGGTGGCCGGTTGAGCGGCGGCGCGGCGCAGCGACGCCAGTCACGCGACGCCGCGCGGCGTGCTCTTTCATTTTTGTCACGCGCACGGCACGGCACGGCGCGGCTCTCCACCATAGCTTGTCCGGGCATGCCCCGGGGCCGCGAGCGCTTTTCTGGCTCGTCAGCGGCTGCAGCCAGGGGCGGATTCAGCCGATCGTTTTGGAGAAAACCTTGAATTTAAGATCTAGAATTCTGAGATATGCACTTTAATATGCAATAAAATTAACACTATTTCGTTTGCTGTATATGCCTTTTTTGACACAAATTCAGAACAAGTATGCTTGGAATGAACATATTTATTTTTGTGCAAACGTAATATAATCTACCTTATTTCGCGGGAAGTAAGTAATACTGATCTGCGATGAAATTGCTGCCGCCAAAGTTTTGGGGATATTTTTAGCATACAGAAATCAAATTCAAGGCCAGAAAGTTCCTGTCAAGTACCATTTAATTTTTTAAAAATTTTATTTTATTTTCCTTGCAGCGTAATTTTCGTATATCTAAAGAGTAAATACATAAACGGCAACTTTTCAATGTGCAGTTTTATAATGTAAGGATTTGAAAACCCAATGCTTACATTATACTTACATTACATTGGAATGCTTTTAATGTGCTTATAGTAAACACCGAGGGCACCAGATTAGTCTTGTCTGATGCGAGGTGCAAGCGCCTCAGGAAGATAGGGCAAAATAACGTCCAACCTTGCCATTATTCTATGTAGTTAGGGATTCCTTGGCGACAGACACATTTTTTCTAGTCTTTATGAAAACTTATATTAATAATCTTAGTGTCACTCACATAGTATTAGTATATGTCATTCGGAAAATAAATCAGTTTCAAGCTGTATTGTGGAGAGCAATGTGGTGAATTTGTAGTTCAGTACGAAAGTATATTTACCATGTCACATAGCTCATGTATAAATGCTCCAGAGCACTTTTGTTATGCATGTGGGAAATATACATTGCCTAAGCAGAGTCGTAATGTTACAATTTGTTTTACAAAATCATATCTTGCCTATTTTGGAACCTTGAGCCAAAGTAAACATTGGGCAACCCACTAAGAATATAGAGTATGCATTGCAGATCTTCGTCATTAGGTCAACGGTGAAAGACTGTCGCTATCTTTTTGGAATATCTGTGGTTTGGAGAGAGCAGTCAAACCATAGTAATGACTGCGACTTTTGTCTGTGTGATGTGAAGAAGTACAATTCGAAAAATCAAAATCAAATTATGTATCTAGTAGTTCGGAAAGCCATTTAACCTATTCCCCATGGGCGTCATGTACCTGGGCTGGCCTGATGATTATTCTAAAACTTGAACTTCCAAAATGATCCAAGTGTGTGGATTCATTGATGTTTCCCAACGATGTTTAAAGGTTGTTCTTCTTCATAATGAAAACGTTTTTGTTTCAGTGCATGTTGCCTATTCAATGATCCTCGTAGAATCATTCGCATATTTGCAACTCATGTTACTGTGAGTAAACTACAGTGAACACAACTGGTAAGTTTGTGGCGACTTTAAAGTTCTTACGATGCTGCTGGATCAACAATCTGGTTTTACCAAATGTCCGTGCTTTCTTTGCTTGTGGGATATCGGGGCACGAGTTGATCACTGGAATAAGAAAAACTGGAGACCTCGAGAACGCTTGGAAGTTGGAATAAGAATGTTGTGCACCAAAACCTTGTGAATCTCTTTAAAGTTTTGCTGCCACCTTTCCATATTAAGCTTGGCTTAATGAAACAATTCGTAAAGATTTAAATAAAGAACGGAACTGTTTCAAGTATTGACAAGAATTGAGAAATTCCCAATACTATCTGAAGCCAAATTAAAAGAAGATGTATTTAATGTTCCTATAATAAATAAAATTGATGACCGATGCAGCATTTAAAAACTCTACGGATGAAAAGGAGGAAGTAGCATGGATACCTTTCTGTGGAGTTGTTTCAAAATTTCCAATTACCGAAACATTGTGGCTAACATGCTTGAAGCATACGAGGAACATGTTTGTAACATCAATATGAAAATTCATTTCCTGTTTTCTCACCTAGATTATTTCCCTGAAAATCTGAGAATTTTGTGCGAAGAACAAGGCAAATAACTTCACAAGGATATGCTGGAGTTGGAAAGAGGTACCTGGGACGCTTGAGCATCAGTAAGCTGCAGACTATACTTGAATGTTAAAGCGTGAAATACCTGAACACAAACATACAAGAAAAAGGAACAGAAATAATTTCTCAAGTAAGAAGCAACAGGTGTGAAGTTTACAACAGTGAAGAAAGCAAGTAAAAATAAAGCAAAAACACTCTAGTTACCTGTATTAACAATCGTACACATTAATTTCAGTAAGTTGTGTTTATTAAATATTATTTTTCTTTCAAATAAAAAAGGATTATGAAAACGTTTGTGATGAAATTCGCGTATTTATACAATGCATGAAAAATGGTTTCCCAAGAAAACCTTACGTGATAGAAGTAAACTGATTGAAAATTAGGTTTCAGCACATCAACATTATATAAATTAACGTTTTTTATTTTAGGCAACAAACGAAACGTTTAAATTCGCAGGCCAGTGTAATTGAAGTATGTACATTTTATTGAATATTACATTGTATATCTTGTTACATTTCTTCTGTCTGGTTTAAAAAAATATAATATCAAGAAATATCCTACATTTACACAAGTATTTTATTATCTATAGAAAAGAAAAACAACACAAACTGTGACAAGATCTTTCTAATCAATGAACACTCACGAATAAATATATTCTATGGAAAAATGAAACATTTTAGAATTAATTCTTATTTTAACAAAATATGCAAAATATGGGTCTATAATTACACGGATATGCCCCAACAGGAAAAATCGATCAAATATACACTAAAATCCGCTATCTAGTTATTACATTGTATATTATTTTTGTAGTGTATATATGATAGTATATAATATTAATTTTTTAGAAAATAACATAATTCTAACAAAAATAAATATCTAAATCAATTCTCCCAAACAAAAGAAGGTAACAAACGAAAACTCTATGCCTGGGGGGGGGGATTGGTTAGCATATCTTCCCCCTCCCCGGATCCGCCAGTGGCTGCAGCGACGGGCAGCGAAGTTATGGGAAGTGTGTTAACGAGCGGTTTGACGTTTATTGCTGATAGGGAATGATGATAAATCAATGATTGGGGATGGAATGCTGTTCAGTTGGGATTCGTGGTGGACCAAGAAGACAACCATGTCACAGCCACAAGGTGAAACCCCCGTGTCTGATGGGAGCGTCGAACCGGCCGCGCTCGACTCCGCGGAATGGACGCTCCAAAGCTCTGCACCACCGAATGCGGCGTTGCTCGTTGGTAGTCACCAAAGTGCGTTGAAAGGATTTTAGGTACCTGATTGCCTCCGAACTCTTGTTTAGCTTATTTATTACCCATGATGGTTGTGAAAAATGGTACATGTTATACATATTACGGTGTATTGGTACAGTTTACATTGCGATATATTGCATAAATGTGTGGTAATATGGCCTAATTTGCAATACGTTGCTGGTGAGAGACAATTGTGTACTTTCGAGTACCACTGTTTCAGACGTAAATTTCTATTTGTTCTACACCACCTAACCTAGTCGGACGAGGTAGGTACTCGTAGGTAATCCAGAACATTTTATTAAAATACAAATGAAGCCTGCAGATTTCATTTCTTCAGTCACGCAAAGATAAACAATTAGGTTTGTTTGCTGTGTGTGTGTTCCCTTCTCTTTTCGCAAGTGTCATTTATGCATGCAACAAGTAAGCTGAAATTCTGAACTGGTTTTGTGGACCTTGTTCATTTAAGTGTTTGGAAAT
Source organism: Teleogryllus oceanicus (assembly GCA_964035755.1). Classification (NCBI taxonomy): domain Eukaryota; kingdom Metazoa; phylum Arthropoda; class Insecta; order Orthoptera; family Gryllidae; genus Teleogryllus; species Teleogryllus oceanicus. The sequence continues at coordinate 129,134,333 of CAXIVR010000005.1, read as the reverse complement.
GAAATTTATTTTACATGATACAGGATATGTTAACACTTCGTGGAGAGTTTATTCCCTTCATATACTGTAATAGACATTATTTTACGTACACATCAAACAGATATAATCAAATCAAAAGTAAACGAAAGTAAAACGTTTGAATTCACGGACAATAAAATGTTATTATTTTCTTTTTTAAATATGTACAAAGCCTCTATAAATTTCGAAAATATATGATATTTTCATGGAGGTAATATTAATAAGTTAAAAAGTTAAAAATGTTAAAACGTTAAACAGGACATTTCGGAATGTCTTAATTCTCTACCTGTAATTCAATCTGTGTCAATATTTCGTATCTTCCTATTATTTGGGATCCACCTAAGCATTCCTTTTCTCTTTCTTAATTGAATACATGTTCTTTCAAATTACAAAGGGATGAACCTGAAATGTTCTAATTGTGTCCTCAGTTGAAATGATAGCCAACAAATTATGACAGTACAATCAATTTTCACCATTCATTTTTTGAATGTCAAGAATCTGTTTACATTTTATGTAAATATATTTAATAGTATTACTATTAATATCTCTTGAAATACTGAGAGTCGAGTGTCGTAATGGAGTCAATGTAAGTGTCAAATTATCTTACTGAGAGTCGAATGTAGTAATGTCAGTAGTATCTAACAAAATAAAATAAAATCACGAAAATTAAATACTTAATATTCAGTAGTTCCGACCTCTCCCCAACTTCGGAATGGACCGACGCCCTCGCAGTCATTACCGCTGACGCCATCGCAATTGCTACCTGCCACCTCTCCTCATTCCCGAGTTCCATCGACGCCGTCGTAGGCCCGGCAGACGCGCGGATGCAAATGGTCCGGGCTATTAATTTCATTACGTCTATCGCCAAATTGGATCGCTCGGGAACTGAGAACGCTCCAAAGAACCAGTTTGCGGCGCTGTATTAGTTCAATTACTTTTTAATTACAACTGTCATTCCTCGCTGCGACGGCCCAGGGCGCGGCAGAGGGCGGCGGTTGGGCCGAGATGGCGGAGCACTGCCGGGGCAATTTTGTACCGCCGGCGAAATTGAAAGTCAGTCCTCTTGAATAGTGTGGTCTGTGGTGTAGCGGTCGTCTGGCCTTTCACGTTGGGTGCAGTGTTCAAATTCCGGTCGATCGATTTGGAGTTGTGTTGGACAAAGCGGGTTCGCGGAAGGTTTTCTCAGGGATTTCCCATTTCCCCTGACTCTCATTCCTCCGTCGCTCATCATTACTCATTTACTATCGTATTCACCTATCAATCAATAATATTCATATAGGCTTAGATGGTTCAGATTATCAATGGATGACACTACAGTGTCTCGAACTGGGTGGTCCTAGTGTTCGAGTCCCAACGGTGCGATTTGATTTGATTTGATTTTTTCGTGTTTCCGGGCGCGTCAACTGCTTTGGTCATTAGTCATTAGTCCCGTTAGTGTAGTGCATGTTTTTCTCGGGCGGTGATCTTCCCCCGCTTGATGGCGAGATCCGGCGCCGACCTACCATCGGCTAGTGAGGTTTCCCCCTGACCAGGACTCTCTCACCAGCGGGGCACCGCCCCAGCCGGGTCAAGCTCTAAGATCCCGACCGGTTTCCCGGAATATGTGGTAGTGTGGTGCATGTTAGTGTAAGTCTGTGTGTAAAGGGAGATGATAGGACAAGGAAGAGGAAGGACAGATCGCGCGCGGTCCGTGGCCCGTTTGGTGGGGTACTGCTCCGGCATTCGCATGGTGTTGATCGGAGAAACCACGGAAAACTACCGATCAGAGCAGCCGGCCGCTAGAATTCTTCTCCAGACACGACTGAATTCGACCTAGCTGAAAAGCTAGTGTCGAAAATCCTGCCGCCGTCAGGACTCGAGCCTAGGACCTCCCGGTGAGAGGCGCTGCATTAACATCAGTTGATGCACTGAGCTACCGCTTCCGGTCAAACGGTGTGGTGGCAGGATTTTCGATACTAGCCAAGTCGAATTCAGAAGCAGTTGGGAGTAAAAATCTAGCGGCCGGCTGCTCTGATCTGTAGTTTATTCGATCAGCACCAGGCGAATGCAGGAACAGTACCCTAACAAATGGGCCACGGGCCGCGCGCAATTTTTCCTTCCTCTTCCTTGCCCTATCCTCACCCTTTACTTTCTTTTACTCACAAACAAATATACTGTCATGGACTACACTAACACACATTCCGTGAGACCGGTCGGGTGCTAAGAGCTTGTTTTGGCCGGGGCAGTGCCCCGCTGGTGGGAGGTACTTGGTTGGGGAAACTCTGCAATCCGATGGGAGGTCGATGTCGGATCTCGCTGTGAAGCGGGGGAATATCACCGCCACATCCCGCGGCAAAACATGCACTACACTTACGGGAATAATGACAATCTCCGTTGACGCACCAGTTATCATTAATCAGTCAATAAATATCAGTCATTCATCTTGGGAATAGCCGTAAGAGCGTAATAAAGAAATATTGTACCCTCAATAAACATTCTATTCCATGTACACAGCAGTTGTTATTATTTTCAATAATGTTACAGATTACAAAACATTAAAATTAAATATTAGTGCTCTGGTAGTCTCGTGGGATCACCGAAATGTTATTTTTCTCAATGTATTTGGAAACACTGTTTTTTGTGAACAGAATTCAAGAAAAAAGTTAACGGAACGTGCGATTTTTTATTTTCAATATTTAATATTGACGTAATCTAAATGATCGGTTCATTTTTAAGTGTTTCTGGCCTCATTAACTAAACTAGACATTAAGTCCGTGAATGTAATGCATTGTATATCCCGGGGATGGAGGAGTTACCGCCCCTCCCCCGCTGGTACCTGTGGACCTGCACGCCTCGCACAATCAGCCTGTGCGGGACGCCGTCCGTGCCTGGACGAGTCTGGTGTCATGACATGTGCAAATGTAAGTGTGTAAGGGAGCGGAGGAATCAAGGATGAGGAAGGAAAGGTCGTTCGCGGGCCTATTTGTTACTCTTCTGCTCCAGCATTCACTTGGAAACTACGGAAAATTATCACCAGCTCGATGAGATCAGCCGGTTGCTAGAATTCTCCTCCAAACAGTGTCTGAATTCGATTGAGTAATTGTTAGTGATTCTGGACGCGTCAACGATCGAGGTGATTAGTCTCGTAAGTGTAGTTCATGTTTTTTCATCGGGAGGTGGCGGTGATCCTTCCCCGCTGGATGGCGAGATCCGGCGCCACCCTGCCATCCGTAACCAGGAATCTCCCACCAGTGCAGCACTACCCCAGCCGGGACAAGCTCTAAGCCCCCGAGTGAGGATAGGTCAAGGAAGAGGAAGGAAAGATCGCGCACGGTCCATGGCTCGTTTGTTAGGGTACTGCAACAGCATTCGCCAGGTGTTGATCGGAGAAACCACGGAAAACTACTGATCAGAGCAGCCGGCCGCTAGAATTCTCCTGCAGATAGGGATTGAATGCGACCTAACTGAAAAGCTAGTGTCGAAAATCCTGCCGCCGTCGTTACTCGAACCTAAATCCTCCCGATCAGAGACACTGCAGTGACATCAGTTGATGTACTGAGCCACCTCTTCCGGTGCCTGAATTCGATGTAGCTACTTAGCTAGCATCAGAAATCCGCCATCATCCGGTCTCGCTCCTGGTCTAGGACTTCCGATCAACGAAGCTGCAGAGAAACGGCGATGCTCCCTCTGACCCTCGCAGCCCATTTGTCGTTGCCTGAAACCGCATGGCTATCGATAGAAGCGTTTTGGGGCGACTAATTGAAATTACTATTAATTTTCTTTCGGTCGCATTGCGGCCGAAGAAGATTTTTGCAAAATTAAACGTCTCTGACTAAAATAGACATCATATTTTCTTTTATAATAATGCTAATGTCATAAAGCCCACACCACTTTCTAATCTTTTATTTCAATTGCAAAAATGACCAATGCATCCAACTGGGTAAATCATTTTAAAAATAGCTCAGAAAGAAGTGATACTAGTTAATTTGTTAATAGGCCGATTAATGATATCTAAGGAGTTGGTCTAATTTTATTGATCTCTCCACCATGTTACTCTAACAATGTAAAGAAATCATAAAATAAACAAAGAAATAAAATACCGTTGCATAAAGTCACATTTTTATCATCTAACCGAATATTTGCAATTTTTTAACAAAGCCTCAATAACTCATTACAGTTTTCATTGTTTTTTCCCTCCTAAGTCAAGTGTTTCTTGAAATTTAAGCTACTTTATAGCTTAAAACGATATTATTTAAGTGTTGAGTTAACTGTGACATTATTAGAATTTTTTAAAGTTTTAGTTTGATCCCATTTTACTTTAAACTGGTCCTTAATCTTTATATTTGAGAATGAATAAAAAACAGAAGAAGACGTTTTATACTTTATCAAATATAAAAATTAAAGAATTATTTAAAATAAAATAGCACGAAACTAAAACCTACCCTAAGAATAATATTATAGAGACACAATTTATAAGTGACACTATTAGAATTATTTGGAAATATTCACATTAAGCGCCAATGGCTATACTATTTTTACAGAGTATACACAATCGAAGAAAATAAAATATTAATCATTTCTACTTCATACAATCAGATATATCAATGTCCTTTTGTTTTCAAAGATATAGCTTACTTATAAACGGACTTATATGTTTTTGAAGACTTATGGAAACGATTGTTCCTGGAGTAAACAAGAGAGTAAATTTATTGTTTACTCTTAGACTCAAAGAGAATATAGCATAGTCTATAACGTAGTTTCCATTGATCATCAGTAGGTTTCGAGCCTTTGCCGAGTGAGTTTTGACCTGTGTTAGCGGAACGGTGTAATGAACAAGTGACCGCCTATGTTGTAAATGAAAAGTGGAAAGAAGATTTTTGTGTTAAGCGGGAGACGTTTTCAGAGCGGAAAGTATTTGAAGAGAAGAATTGGGCTGCGTTGCATCGTGGCGTTGGCAATCTGGCTCATATTGGTGAAAGGGTGAGTATCCGTGCTTTTCTCAACTCAGTTAATGTGTTTAAACACGATGAAATATGAAGACGTTTAAAATTATTTAGAAACACGGAAAGGAAACAAACGAACATAGCGGATTGCTTACTATTACTTTGCTGATTGATTGAATGATTGGCGACAAGCTTTTCAATGAAGCTTTAACGTGAATTCAATTTTAAATTTGATATAATATTAATACTCTTTGAAAAAATATCCTTACTTTGGTGTTTTGTGATAATGTAAACTCCCTAACCTACCTGTTATGTACACTGTATTTCTAGAATTTAAACTAGAATTGAATTCACTACGGAAAAGTGCTTGGAAAGATGTGGAAATTCAGCTGTAATTTTGTAATTCGTTATAAGTTTAAAAATGCTTCATCTGAATCTTCTTTTGAGCTTAGTGATAAACGTGTATTTTCATTATTTTTGACTCGATTGAAATAAGTCGTATGAAAAAGAAACTGACCCTAAGAAAAGTTTTCTTGACAGAAAAAATTAATGTAAACAATTTCTGAAATTTGTATAAGGTATAAAGGACTTTCATATATTATTGACTTTGGAGTTTATTGAGAAATATTTTGAAAGATCATTTAATTAATGTCAATATTTGCATCAACTGTCTTGGATTACGTATCCTCCCACGTCTGCTAACCCACTATTGACTGTAATTCTCTTAATATTTTATTGTATTTCTTAATGCAGTTGTATTCGCAGTAGTGAAGTAGTGTTTTCATGGGCGGGTACACAAAAACAATAACAATAACAACAACATGCGACTGAATACAGGATGTACGCGTGATTAAATTAAATTAGTGTTAATTGCCTTACATTCCGCTATATTCAAATATTTACGTATTTGTATATTTGGTGAGATTAGGTAGTCCTTCATAACGTCACAGAGGGATGGTTCAAACCCAGCTTATTTCTGCCCAATATTTGACGAGAACTTACCCCGTTTATAGTATCAAATCGCGTACAGATAAGAGCTCTCCACTTCAAGATTGTGACATCGATTTCACATCCTTTTCAAAACATAGATATTTTTATTCAAACATCGATGTATTTTACATCGATTGTTTGAAGTCGATAGTATTAACATCAGTGTTTTGAGTTTGATGTTTTTATTTCGTTGATATTTTATTTTTGAATTAGAAAATATAATAAAAAATACAAGTTGAAGTATCTATAATTTGAACGTTCTTCAAACCAAAGTCACCAAAAAAAGTTACTCGTTTTGTATTATGCAATAAAATTATAAACGTTTGAAAATTGGTCTACATTTTTTTACTATTAGTTAAATCAGTAAGTTAAATCTCAATTAAAAAGTTAATAAACGTGACCACCCTAACAATTCCCCCCTGCCCACGTGAACACTGATGTTAGAGGTTACTAAAACAGTTTTAAAAACATCCATGGTTTAGGGCCGGTGTATTTTTAAAATTTCCGATGTTTCGAACATTGATGGAACATTGGTGTGTTTTGAACGTATGTGTCGAAACATCGATGTTTTGTTGTCGATGTCGCATTCCTACTAAACTCTGTGAAGAAACCATTGTCCACGGGCGAGCGGCTATGTGCCACCTAGCCGTGGGGGCTAGAGTACTTGCAGTTGCCAAGAGTCTCCGGTGCTGACGATACAGCTCGCCCCCTTCTCTGCGTTCCCGCGCCCTGTCGCCACTGAAATCCCTAATCTGGGGTTACTTTCCCTTGTTTAAATGAGCACTTCTGCGGATTATTTAACGAGTTTTGCCATTCATGACGTCGCGGATCAGGTTTTTGTCAGTGTTTATTAAATAAAACGTATTGAAAATAAATTACATTTCTCCTCAGCGAATTCTGCGTCTATACTTTTCTGGCTTTTCTAGGATGTAATGTATTGAATTAGTATGCAATGTAGTACTTTCGTCATTCATTATTTTAGTTTCTTTCATAAATGATCATTTTAAAACGAAGTATTTATTCGGAACGTCATCGAACATTTATTTTCATAAATACATGTTTATTCGCAATTTTTATGAGTTTTACTTATACATTCTGATTCATAATTGCAAACTTAAATCAGAATTTAGTGGCAAAATATTTAAATAAATATTATTTTTGTTTATTCATAAAGGTGTACTAAGTTGACGTGTATTTCCCCATTCCTTCGTGTCCATTGCACTTTCCTATCTTCTGGTACCGTCTGTTTCAATGTTATTCTCTCTGTTCTAATTTTTTTACTTGGTGAATGTGAGGCTGGAAAGAATAGTTTAGTGTAGTCATGTGAAGGTCGCGGGCAAGGTAACAAGCTTACTAGACCACTAGGCCCTGCGACTAGAGAAATTGGCGCGAGATTTTAAAGTAAGAGTTGTACAAATGCTACGGAATGGCGGAACGTCACTGGATACTTGGCCCATGACAGTCTTTGGGAGACGTTACGTGACAGTTATTGTCACAAATTTAGCTATAGTAATCCTATTTTCTCTTTAAGGTAAAGAAATGATACATTAAAATGAAATAATACACAAGTCTGATTTCCAATTCTCAGAAATTTAAAAAAAATGTGGCATATTCTTGCCTGTTGAAAAGCGCTGTCCGTCCGTAGGCGAGAATTGTTTACTTACAGAGACTTAACATTTTTTTTCACTTTCTTGCTAAATATAATAAATAACTGAATTATTTAATAACACAACACAAAAAGAAAACAAGGAAAGAATTAGCCATTCAAACATTCCGGTCACTTAGCAAAAACGTTTATGTAAGGGAGAATTTAGTAAGAAAATAAACATCAAATAGTAAAAAGTAATGAGGAATATGAACATAATACAATTCTTCATTATTTGATAGAAAACAATCTGGTAAAAATATGAAGCCGCTATTCTCCGCCTCGCATCCGCTCCAGCATACTCCGGCATACTCCAGCTCGCTCCGCTCCAGCATGCGCGTGTACATCCCTATCTGGATTTAAGGGGAAACGAGTGCGCAGTCAGGGGAAGTTGCCCATGCCCGTAGGTGCGCCGGGTTCCCCAGGTGGGCAAGTAGCTCGCGCGGACAGTTTGACGTGCCTGGTTCAGTGGGTTCGAAGAACATCTGGATTTTTAGCATCCGTTGAAAGCGCCTCGAGCGAGCGACGTAGCGCTGCCGCGGACGCTATGCGACCGACGGAAACCAACGCAACGGCTGGTCGCCGCTCCGATGCTATACTCCGATTTATTCAACGTGGTGCCTGAAGACCACGAGCAGGACGAAGAGGGGGACACTGTCTTCCAATCGGGAGATTCGTTACGATTTAAATTGTTGGTATTGGATGGCAATGTCCCCCTCTCCTTGCAGCTCGTGTCCTTGAAGCGCCACGTTAAATAAATCAAAGTATAGGTATGCGCAGATCTGGCGATCGCTCGGGGTTCCGCCAAGTCAAGGGCCCTGATGATGGGACTGATGGGGGGAAAATAGTAAATTATTATGACTATATTAACCTGTTATATTGTTTACTTTATTGTAATGGTTTCGTGACCTACAGAAACAGATTCAGTATTTTTATAACCATTCATTCTTGTTAGACAACCATTATTAAGGTCAAGACACTATTGCAATAAATTTACTAAAAAAATTGAAAAAAAAATGAACTAAGAAAATCGTTATCGTGACTTTGTAGGTCACGGTACAGTAGTCTGATATTTCATAAAAATTTCAATTAACTTTTTACTTTTAATGTGATTATAGTCATTACCTCTAAAGTAGGACTCTATGAAATGAATAAAATGGTGGTAAAGTAGGTTCTACTGAAATTCATATATATTATTTCATATATTTAATAAAAAATATGAAACAATAACTAAACACGACAAAAGATTTTAGAGTTTTAAGCTCATCTTGGAAATTGTATTATTGATCACTTAAAGACTTTTTACTTAAAACTATTATTTAAAATAAATTTTTAAAAAAATTCTAGCTTAAACGTTGAAACTTTTGTTATTTGTTGAATTAAAATAACTCCTACAGTTTCTTGATACAACTCTCATATTTTTAACTTTTTGAGGGGGGTACCTTTCAGTTTTGCCCTGGGCCCAAAATTGCCTAGCTCGGCTCTGCGCCGCTCGATGGGTTACTTCAAGAGATTCCCAAGAGCGGCGTGCAATGCGAACGCCTTCCCGGTCTACGTCCTACGTCATACGTTGCACGTCATACGCAGTTTTAACTGTTATTTTGACGTAAAATAAATAAGTAAATAAATAAATAAATACCTCCGAACGCTAGCCAGTTCGCACGAGCAGCGCGGCGGGCGGCTGTTTTTCGCAGAATATGGAGCTCTAGTGGAGACGCGACAAGATTTCTGTTTCTTTTGTTCATTTTCGGAAATGGAATGAGCCGGTTTTGATAAGCCGTCTTAAATAAATTTTACTATGTGTGCTTATGGAATTGGAATTGGTGATAATGTGTATAGTATTCGAAATAAAAGACTGTTTTGATGCTTCTCTACGAACGCTTTCATTCAAAATACGATGAAACTACTAATCAAGCACACTACACGCGGTTTTCATTTGAAACGTTTTAAAAAAACAATGAAACCTGCGTAAGAGAACAGAAATTTGTGCGGGACCGTAGCGGAAAGTCTGGTATATCGTCTTCACTTATCACGAATATTGACAATGCGTCTGTATTATGTTAAAATAAAATTTGGTACGCAGTCGGTTTCGTTTGATATGTATCCAATTCCCTAAAAGAAACTGCCTGACGTAAACGTTTCACGTTAAAGCAACGGCGGTGTACCTCCCCCATTCTTCTCTTCCCCATTCAGTAGAATTTGGGGAATGTGTTCGAAGTTACTATGTGATCACGACTAGTGAAGGTACTTCATGATCCAGTCAATCTTCGTAATATTTCGAAAATGAATACTGGGAAATTATTAAGCTTTTTAATCAATAGTAATGAAGGTTACTGGCGTCCAACATTCAGCGCAAATTTGTTTAACTCGTTTGCTTTTTCAGAGCTAGAATTCTCCCATTCTATGCTGAATTTTAAGGAGAAAATTGGTAAAACAATTATGAAGTAAACTGAAAAAAGTAGTTTACCTCGTTAAATTAAAACTTACAAAACCAGAATTTGCATGTGCACATATTGCTGAACTACAATTAGTTTTTCTTTGAAACCTAGGAAATAAATGTAATATCAGGTCATTAGGTAATTGTAATGGGGAAGATGAATTTGGAAAGATATTATGCTATGCTTTATGTAAAGAGTTTCTGACTTAATGATATTGTCCGGAAATTCTTGGTTATCTGAAAGCGTAGGTTTCTGTGGCTGGAGTGAATATCTTCTTAGCTGTCCGGGAGACGCCGCGCCGCGTCCTAGGCATTATGTCAACGTTTTGGCCGTCATGCTGCGGCCTTACGAAGGTGATGCGGTGTCTCCCGAACAGGCAAGTAGATACAGTCATTACCATTGTTGTAATGGATTATTATAATTTCAATAATGATACTGATATGTTGAACCTCACAATTTTTTATTTTATTTTTATAGTTCAAAAGGTACGTGCCATAAAAATTGAAAATAAAACAGTTTCAAAAACTTCAATCATATTTTCATCGACCTTGAAAATATTGTAGCGTCATAGACTTGACTCCCTGCTCCGGAGAGACAAGTTGCAAGGTATGGGAATGAGGGAGCCAAAAATAGGCTCCTGAACAAAGGCCAACCCTTCAGGGAAAGTCCAAAAGGAGAGGGCTTGAGGTGCCGGGTGCAAATTGCAACGGAAAAGCAGGCGCCTCAAGACGAGTGCGTGGGGAAGATGACGCAGGAAGTCAGTGTGACTCGAGCATATATAAGGATGGTGGCCAAAGCCCTGGGTTGGGTAACGTTCTGGTTTCCTCGCGGCACAACACCGCAAAACTTGTCCGGCCAAGTCTGGCGCGGAAGTGCTGTAGGCACGTGTAGGTGTTCGAGTCTCGAGCACTGTGAAGTATGCTTGATACTTCGGGGCAGATTGTCTGCCGAGGCACACCAGGTGCCATTTGCGATTGCTGAGTTGGCTAAACGCAGGCGCAGGCAAGGCGCGTGTTGGGAGAGGGGGCTGCTGCAGGTAGCTCCGACAAACACCTTAGAGTGAGGTCTGTAATAGTGTCATAATTATTGTAAATAAATTGTAAATACCTCACTCGTGTCTGTTCCTTTGTGGTGTAGATCCCTACTCACGACGTTACAATATTTTGGTGATGTATCGAAGTAGCGATGCTTTGTTAAAATTCGCCATGACTAGGGCGGAGGACGGAGGGCGGGGGGCGGGGGGCGGTGTCGCGGCGTGCGCGGCTCGTTAGGCGCCTGTGCGGCCTCGTGCGCTGATTGCGCGCCGGAGGCGGCGGCGGAGGCGACGCCAGCTGTCGCGCGCCGGACGCCAGCTCCGCCGCCGACACCGCCCCCACGGTCGCCGCCGCCGACGCGTGTCCGCGAGGACACAGCGTCACGATGGCGTGCTGGCTGCACAAGAAGGTCCAAATTTCCTCCAAGGTTCTCTTCTAGATTGACTGGTTATCGTTGCCGGGCGAGTCAACGATGAAGATCATTAGTCCCGTAAGTGTAGTGTATGCTTGTATTGCGGGAGGTGGCAGTGATCTGTCCCCGCTGGATGTGGAGGTCCGGCTCCGGAAGTATTTTTGTGCTTTTACACAAGAAACACAAATGTTAATGAATAGTACTATTTTGTTTTTCTTATGGATCCAAAAATTCATCACAACCATATCTTCCCAGAAGTAATACATAATTAATTTATGAAAATTCTGGTTTGTTCCTGTCCTGGTGTTTTATAGACCAGTCCTTGATGTGCACGTTTACACAATCGTTATTTTATAAACCTTTATTTGTTTTTAGAGAGTTTGTTTTTAATTAATTTAATTTGTCCAATTAATGCTATACAAGTCTGCATCTATTCCACAACCTCTTAATGCAGCCTTGAACCACTACCTCTGATGACAGTCCAAACCATATCTTCTGCACTAATGTTTTCACACAAATTTAATTTCCAAAATGTAATGAACCCCTTCTCTGTCCTCCATATTGGTAATTGAAGAAAACAGTACTCTCATGAGATTAATTGAGTACCTCCTTGTTATTTCCCTTTATAGATTTTTAGGAATGTTCTTTCCTCTGGATTAATATCTTAATAACATTCCTTGTTGTTCTTTTAACAAATAGTTTTAGAGTACTATTTATGTATTTTAATTAAATAAATGGCATTCTGAAATTGTTGATTATTTGGCAATGTTGTAACAAAGTATATAAGAAGGTGAAATATCATATGAAGAATTTTAATCATGGATTGTCAAGAACGACTCCCTTGATAAATCAGTGTATAACCTTTCAAGTGTTGAAGAAAGTAATGTACTATTCTCCCTGGCACTCACTGTAAAATAATGAACTTTTAGTGCAATTAAAGCATTAAGCTGTCTCTGGGATTTACAGAATTAAGAAGGTGTGAAATAGATACAGACTTTTATAATGTCAGTGTTTTGAATTTTGCTTCTAACATAGATGGGATGAAAGTTATCTTCATTCTTCTTCAGTATGTTTGGAGACAGGCGAAAGTCTTAGGATTACCTTCTAAATATATTCTTAGCCACGGATTAATTTAATAGAATTCAACAAAATGTCAAATATTTATTATGAAATTTCTGTATTAGTAAACCACATGTGACACACATTAGTAAAACACAAATGACATGAATTAATAGTAATTTTTGTTTTAGGGGAAAGAATGTTCTAAACCAAAAATCAGAACTTCAGAAAGCCTTTGGAAAACATAAGGAGCAACAAGTACGCAAGGAATTAGAGCAACAGCGGCAGAATTCTAAAAGTGATTTTGAGAGAATGGTTGAAGAAAGAGCTCGTCGAATGGATCTGGTAAGTGAAAGGGACTTATGGTCCTTATGGGATGTATTCTGTGTTATATGTTTCTAATTATGTGTATTGTTTTGTTTTTGTAGTTGGAGAAAGAACGATCAGAGGACTCTGACAAATGTTCTCAGGGAGAATCGGAGTTTTTAAAGGTTCATGCAAAAATGCGTGCTCGCATGGACTCAAAGTGATGGCTTATTGTGAGAGACTGTATTCCCTTGCCTGTTGTGGGCAGCAGTAAATGCTCTTTAGACTTTGTGTTCAGGGACCACATAACCAATGTCTTCTGGAACAACTTTCTTCCCAGTTTGTGTGTCCTATAATAGTGGACAAGCATCTGTGTCTTAAAGACTGCAGTTATTTCTATTCTGTGTATTATGTGTATGTAATAATTACTTTTGTCAGTGCCAGCTACTTTAGTTTATAATGTAAAAACAATCTATTTCATATTAATGATCTGTATTTTCAATAATTGCAAAGAAACAATGAATGGTGAGATATCATTAAGAATCCTTATAAGTTTTGTATTTACAATGATAGTTTCTTGATTTAAGAACCTTATATTGTGTTCCTGAATAATTTTATGAATTATTGTCTTTTGAGTTGATGTTCAGATATTTTCTGTGCACAATCTTCTATTGTTGTTTGTAATGTATGTGCAATTTGACAAAGATGCCACTTGCATAGAATTTTGACAAATTCTTGTAACTGAACCATTGCTGACTTGCATTATTAATTATTTTTGCCAGTCTACTTATTCATAATTTGCTTTAAAAAAAATTGTTCAGCTTACATGGTGTAATGTCCATTGAAGTTTCAAGAAGAGATATAGTATATTACTATTACTAATATAAATAAATAATGCAAAATTCAGTACATATAATTGAAAGTTCATGTAAGTGGTAGCACAGTCAACTAACAGATGGATTTCTCTAAAACATATTTTGGGATTTCTTTTTATTATTGGACCAAACCAGCAAATTCTAGGAGCTTTTTGCTACAAAAATATTGTGTGTAGTCAGACCTGTGATATTTCTTGTAGTTTCCTCTAATGGAGAAAGCACTTTTGTAGTATTTTTCAGGGAATATGCAGGTATTACTAATGTTAATAAAGAAAACTGTATTCTTACTGTTGAAAAAATGCATTGATGGTAAATTAAAAAGTTCAACCACAATGTTGTTTTTTCAATACAAGAAATGATTAATGATGGATAAAACAGTGTAATATTTATCAGAATCACTAATAAAATGTAAAGCATCTATTTTTGTTACAGTAGGCTGACTTTCTCATTGCAGTGGTTAGATTTAATCTTGTTTTCTAAAAAGTCTTGTTTAGTATATACTTCATTTAATGCATTTTGAGTGAGAATGCAAGTGTTTTTATTTCATTATAAATATCACCTCATAATCTATGTGAAATGTCAGTACAAATAAAATAAAAAGAGAAAAAAAGGCAAACCTGCAAGTTTTAAATTTTGTTTGATTACACAAGTCTTGTGACTAACAATGTTAATTATGTTGTACATTAATATTATAAGTTTATTTCACTTCAAAATGCTTTATGTCAAACTCACCATCCTAGTAGTAACCCATGCTAGCTTGTAGCAGTGGTAAAAAGTTAAAAGAGGATTTAAAAACAGAGTAAAGTCTAGTAGATTGTAAATAATATTGATATGAATGCATCTGGTATCGGTATAAATAAACTGTAAATGCTCCATTGTATATTTAGATGTGTTACACCAATAGGCCTTCAAGCATTTGTAACCATTAATAACTGTAATTTTTATGAGGCACTGAAAAATATTATTCATCAGTTGAGAAATTATTTATTTGAGTATGTTTAGTTAATTATTTACAATTCTGTACCATTACCATCACGTAGCACTTAGAGATTAATGTAATGGAGAATTGGACATTTCTAATATTGTAATGACATCCAATAAATTTAACTTACAGTTTCTTGAAAATAATTAAAAAAGACAAGTATTACTTAAATTTTCTGTGGTCAAAATTGTGTCATCGAAATAAAATCCGTGCTTTTCAATAATGAATTCACGAGCCCAGTTAAATCCAACGGTATCAAATAATGGATTTTTGAACGATTTTAATAAATATAAGAAATACTCTTGGATCTAAAGACAATTAGCAATTTATGACAAAATTCTTGAGTTTCCAAAAAGTTTAGACAACCTAAAAAGACAAGTATTACTTAAATTTTCTGTGGTCAAAATTGTGTCATCTGTCAGGCAAAACATCCATCTATTGAGAGAAAGATCTCTCAACGTCGCCCGACGGAGGTTACTGGAGCAAATCTTAAAAATAATAGGTCAGAGAGGTTCGTTTCTGCAGTATTTGTCACGGTCTAGGATTTTCGAATCATCTTTAAGTTTTGTAAATCACAATTTTGGTAAAATGGTCTTTTACTTTTTTCTGTCACCAATAATCCTTTTTCTCAAGGCATTTCTGTAGTCGCTGTTCAGCATCGTCCACAAATTTCAATAATTTCTTTAAAGGCTACCTTTCTTCAAGTCAAAAAATGTTACTGAAATATGGGCTGGGTAGTAAAAATTACCGGACATTATGATGCAAGCTCGAAACTGCAGAATTGAAAAACTAAACAATTTTAAATACACTCAATTTTTGAATACGATAAATTGTTTACTTTATTTTATTGTTGTAAATATTATTTGATTATGAGAGTAAAACAATAATAAAATAGTGTGACCCTCTGAAAGTTTGACGTTTTATACACCATTCTTGATCTGTGCGTTACAAAACACTCATTGATCTCTGAATTGCAAACTTGTTATCATCACGTCGTTAACCACAACCCCAAACAAGCTAACATCAGACGGCGACACGACGATTCTTCTCGACAGATCGACAAAACTTACACAAAACGAAGTAATGAACAATTGAATGCAGACAAGTGTTCAAATAATTATAAAGTTTAATTAATATTTAGTTTTTATACAATTAATCTGTTCTAATTGTACGGTTAATAAATAAATACATAAATAAATAAGCACAAACGATAACATGTCTGGGACCACTGTCTTTCATTTGTAGAAAAAAATCACGATATTTGGTTGAGAAGAATGCTTATTAAACGAAAATTTCAAATACATAAATAAATATACTAACAGTCCCTGAAAATGACGACATGAATGCACAGAAAAGAAATTCTCTGGATTCACATGTCACTCTGAACTACTCTTTGAACTGCCTGAACTACTACTATCTGAAACTATTTACTAACTACCAATCTGAAACCTACTGGATACTCGTTATTCTTGAAAATCGAGCCTCTGGCGGTTACATTTTGATTTTTTTATAATAAATAAATTGATACTACAAGTGATTTACAAAATGTGCACCAGTTCGCAGAGTAATGTATTCAATTATTTGGCCCATTTATTCTCTAGAAAATTATTTTCATTTTTTGGTCCTATTTCAATGATCAAAATTAATCTGTAATATAAAAAAAATAGCATAGTAATGATAATGGTTTAAAATGGAGGATTTGTAGTTCAATAATTTAAGAATGAGAGTTTTCATATCTCCCCAATGTCTTTTATTTATTTATTTATTTATTTTACGTCAAAAAAACAGTTAAAAACTGCGTATGACGTGCTATGGGGAAAAGTGAATTGTGTGCACATTTTCAAAATTCTGTGATCCCTACACTAAGTCATATAGTACTTAAATTTTGAATTTTGAAAGGGAGAAAAAAAACAAAAAACTCCCATGTAATAAAATCTATTTCAAGGATAAATAAGCAATAAATTTTGAATTTTGAAAGGGAGAAAAAAAACAAAAAACTCCCATGTAATAAAATCTATTTTCAAGGATAAATAAGCAATAAATTTTGAATTTTGAAAGGGAGAAAAAAAACAAAAAACTCCCATGTAATAAAATCTATTTTCAAGGATAAATAAGCAATAAATTTTGAATTTTGAAAGGGAGAAAAAAAAACAAAAAACTCCCATGTAATAAAATCTATTTTCAAGGATAAATAAGCAATAAATTTTGAATTTTGAAAGGGAGAAAAAAAACAAAAAACTCCCATGTAATAAAATCTATTTCAAGGATAAATAAGCAATAAATTTTGAATTTTGAAAGGGAGAAAAAACAACAAAAAAACTCCCATGTAATAAAATCTATTTTCAAGGATAAATAAGCAATACGTTTTGGCTCTTATTACTTCCTGCCGCGACAACATGGAAACGATAATTTGAAGAATTGTGTTTCCCACTGAATTCTAGAAGACGTGCACAGAAAATGAAGTTACATTTATGTCCAGAAGAAAACAAGGGCCATCTCAGCATTTGCTCAGGAAACTGGACGAAAAACCTGATCGAGATGGGGATCATTGACCCGGAAGCTGTAGTACAATAGTTGTTACAGGTTGTTTATACTCATTTATACAGTCAAATGGTAAATAATGCATTATGTATCATTGGTAAAATTAATGTTACTTTTCTTGTGATGCTCAGTATAGTCTCTAATTGATTTCACTTGGGATTTAAACTTTTCTATTGAAGTTAATCGTTTAATGTCATCTGGCAAAGTGTTGTAAAATAATGTACATGTATTGTATGTGAATTTTTTGTAATGAGCTGTTGATACTGTCACCTGGTGAATATGCTTTCTACGTCGAGTGTTATAGTAATAGACTTCGGCATTTTCTGAAAATATATTCCCGCCCTTGAACAAGTCATTTTTTACAAAAACCACTGATTCGTAAATAAAAAGACACGGTAATGGTAGAATTCTAGATTAATGAAGAGAGGCTTACATGAATCACGTGGGTGGGATTTGGTTATTATTCGTACAATTCGTTTTTGTAATCTAAAAGTCTGGGAGCTATAAGATGTATTTCCCCAGAATATTATGCCATATCTCAGGCGGGAATGAACATTCGCGAAGTATACACAACGAGCAGTATGAAGGCTGACTGAATTTGCAAGAATTCTGAACGCGTAGCATAATGAACTTAATTTTGTGTTCAATTCATTTAAATGGACGTTCCATTTAAGGTTTGACTGAATTAATGTATTTCAATAAGCACATAATTGTTTAAAAATTTTGTTGCCTTAACATCAGTCAATGGTACACCGTTCATTTTCAATGGAGCACATAATTGTTTATTTGAAATGGAAAACTGCATTAAAACCGTTTTCTTTTCGTTTACTATTAATTTGTTATTTCGGAACCAATTTGAAACATCTGATATTGTACTATTTACGGTTTCTTTATTGCAAAGGATGTTCGTATCATCCGCAAAGAACCGTTTTCCGTTTCGAATCGTCGAGGGCATATTGTTTACGTAAAGTAGGAACAGAATGGGCCTAAAATCGATCCTTGAGGAACTCCACATGCAACGGGCAAGGAGTCGGAAGGTGCGTACGTAATGTTCCATCATTCCAGTAAGGTATTTCAACTCTCTGAGATCGTTGTTTAAGGTACGAACATAACCAATCTAGAGCAATACCACGAATTCCATATGAAGGTAATTTGGAAAGTAGAATGTCATGATCAATCACGTCAAAAGCTTTTGAGAGATCTAAAAATAATCCAATAGGTGCCTCGTTTTGATCCAATGATGAGGCGACATCTTTAAGAAAAGAAAATATAGCTGTTTCCGTTGATTTTGATTTTCTAAATCCATGTTGGCAATCTGAAAGCGCGTTGTGTTTACTGAGAAAGGTTTCCATTCGTACGTAAAAAAGTCTCTCTAATATTTTGAAAAAACTGATAGAAGAGAAATGGACCGATAATTTTGAATTTCATTTTTGTTGCCTTTTTGAAAGAGCGGCTTAGCTCTTATTTAGCTGTTTTGAAAATATCTGGAAACGTTCAGTGCATAAAGATGCATTAAATATGTGAGTTAACGGGTGTATAATGGCATACGCACAAGTCTTTAACAAAGAATCGGGAATTCATATAAACCGGACGAATATTTATTTTTAGTTTACCGATTATTTTGAGAATTTCATAGGAAGAAGTTTCGGAAACGAACATTGTGTCTAAAATTTTGGGTAAACTGTCTGTTTTTGAATTTTGTGCCTGAAGACCCTTAGTGAGATCGGCAGCAATTCTCGAAAAGTATTGGTTAAAGAGATTAGCCACTGTTGCCGGATCGTTCACATTTATATCGTTATATTTTAAAACAACATTCTCTACAGGTTTTCTAGTTGATTTGATAGTATGTGTTATTATATTCCACATTGCTTTTGTTTCATTATTTGAGTTCAAAATATCCTGATCGTATTTCATGATTTTGGCCTGCCTTATGACTTTTCGTAACAATGTTTTGTATTTTTAAAGTAGATAAGAAATCTTGAGATACGTCATGACGTTTAGAAATGAAAGAAAGAATTCGCTTGTTTTACAAGATCCCCTAATCCCTTGTGTTATCAAAATTGCTTTTCCGTGAAATATTTAATTTTGTGAATCATTTGAAAAAAAAAATTATATTTTTCGTTTGTATCAGCAGTATTATAAACCGTTTCCCATGACTCCTGCATCAAGTACTCAATGAATAATTTAATTTTACTTTTAGTAAACAATCTAGTCATACGTGTATTATTTATTGTGTCAGTGATCGCATTTCTTATAATGGTAAGAATTTGTGCATCGTGGTCACTGTATCCTAAATCTTTTGTTTCAACTTCATATCGAGTGTAGTTTTGTTAATTATAATTTGATCAATTGCCTTCATCGAATGTTGTGTGATCCGTGTAGGTACTTTAATTGTAATGTCTAAATTAAAGGAATTAATTAAATTGAGAAACTTTTCTTTCTCGCAAGATTCTGATTCCCCGAAACCTGTTTTGCCATCGATCGTAAGTGTTTCAACCTGTACATGACGCGTAAGAAGCAAATAATAGCTCCAGAATTGATCCGTTTTAGAACCAGTTCGATAAGAATATAAAATTTCGGATTGTTCCAGTTTTACGCCACAGAAAAGCATTCTTAAAGTATTAAGTAGTCTGGATACGATCTATGCTTATCCGCGTCGAGTTCAGTAGTCACAGTGGGCGGTGTAGGATGGATGGGTTCATTAGGACATTTGAAATCGGGAGCGGCAACTACTTTGGTTATTCATCCCGTAAGTGTAATACATTCCAGAAGGTGGGGGTGTGATCCGACGTCTCTCCCTCCACTTTCCTCCTGCAGTCTCCCTCTTCAGGAATCTCCCTACAGGGCATCGCCCCAAACGCGACACATACTGCCGCATACATGGTAGTGAGTTATATTATATATATATATATATATATATATATATATATATATATAAAAAATAAAAAAATAAAATAGTCCCGTAAGTGTAGTGCATGTTTTTTTCTCGGGAGATGGCGGTGATCTTCCCCCGCTGGATGGCGAGATCCGGCACCGACCTACCGTCGGCTAGTGGGGTTTCCCTCTAACCAGGAATCTCCCACCACCGGGATACCGCCCCAGCCGGGACAAGCTCAAAGCTCCCGACCTGTCTCCCGGAATATGTGGTAGTGTAGTGCATGTTAGTGTGTGTAAGGGGGAGAGGATAGGACAAGGAAGAGGAAGGACAGATCGCGCGCGGTCCGTGGCCCGTTTGGTAGGGTACTGGTCCGGCATTCGCCTGGTGGTGATTGGAGACACCACGAAAAACTACCGATCAGAGCATACGACCGCTAGAATTCTCCTCCAGACAGCGACTAAATTCGACCTAGCTGAAAAGCTAGTGTCGAAAATCCTGCCGCCGTGAGGAGTGTAACCTAGGACCTCCCGGTCAGAGGCGCTGCAGTGACATCAGTTGATGCACTGAGTTAGAAATAGAGCCAGTGTGGAATATTCGAGCCTCGAACCACATAATGCCCCGCCCAACGATTCCGCGAAGGCAACGGTGCCGGAGGCGCAGCCTGTGCCGCTGTGCGAACGCCCACGAAGCCGCGCCTCCTCGCGATCGGCGCGGCGGCGGCGGCGGCTGCCAGCATCGATCGCGGGGGCGGGCGGCGCGGCGGCCGTGCGCGGGCGGCCCGAGGCGCAAGCGCAGCCGCGAGGGCAGGGCGCGCTGGGCGGGCCCGCGGGGCGAGGCACGCCGCGCCGCGCAAACGCACTGCCGCCCGGCCGTCACCAAGGCCTTGCAACTCTCCGTCAAAACAGAGCTGGAGGGTGCTACGATAGGAGGCGCTCTTGTCGCCGGATACAGCTGCAGACTACGCGCGCAAACTTATGCACATAAAAATTGGCTAATTTGTGAGAAAACGAAAAAGGTCTTCTAAATGCTCAGTTATTCATAATATATACATATGAAACCGCCAGAAAACGCGAACATCGACGGTATTTTTTGTAACA
Source organism: Teleogryllus oceanicus (assembly GCA_964035755.1). Classification (NCBI taxonomy): domain Eukaryota; kingdom Metazoa; phylum Arthropoda; class Insecta; order Orthoptera; family Gryllidae; genus Teleogryllus; species Teleogryllus oceanicus. The sequence goes on along the minus strand of CAXIVR010000005.1, from coordinate 129,113,136 downwards.
TTATTTTATTTATAAAATTAATAAAATTGTTTATTAATATTGTAACATTAATTAATATTGGAAAATCTTCCTTTACAAATAGAACAATAACGGACTGGAATAAGTAACCTGCAACAGCCTTGGAACTCTTTCCTGTAGATGTTCAATGGTTCAGAAGTAAATTAGCTAATCATATTAATTTTATTAATTTAGTAAGTCAGGCTTCTTATAACAATTATTAATTTATTATTATTGTTATTTTTATTGCTATTGTTATTATTAGTATTGTGATAATTACTATTAAATGCGTTGCTTTATTAAATTTATAATTATATTGAGAGTATATTGATGTGTGACGTGTTGTGAAATGTAGTGCAATATAGTAATAGAAAGAAAAGTGAAGTGCAAATGTTGCGAAGTGAAGTAAAGATAAGTGCAGTGTAATTGAAAAGTCGTGTATTTAATAGTTTAAAATAACTGTACAGGTCAGCCATAAAATGTAGAGTTAATGCTATTATTCTTGTTATTGCTCTTACTGATAATATTTTATCATATTATTATTATTATTATTATTATTATTATTATTATCTCTTCAAATAATTTAAAGTTACATTGTTTTAATACTCCTAGTTGTAATGTGTTAATTGTAGTGTGCAGGGGTAGGTTGTTGAAACTACCTGCACAAATAATCTACCGATAGATATATCTGCAGATATATCTATCTATTACGCATCTGCTTGTGTCTCGCGTACCCACGCAGCAGCCACGCGCGTTTTAAGTATCGTTGGTAGCATTTCGCATTTGAGTTCCTGTAAGAAAGTGTTGCATGAGAGCGAGCCACTGCAATGGTCTCCACCACATTAAAAAATGGGAGTTGAAAGGCTTCGGCCCTCACCGATTTCACCTCCGCTATCACCAACTACCGCCACCTTACAGCCACACATTATTTACCTTTTTCATGTTCAATATCGTTTAAAGATTGTTTAAAAAAGTTCTGCAGCAGAAAATATTTTACTTGACACTTACACTTGAGTATCGATTGATTGATTGATTTTTTCGTGTTTCCGGGTGCGTCAACTGCTCTGGTCATTAGTCCCGTTAGTGTAATGCATGTTTCTTCTCTCGGGAGATGGCGGTGATCATCCCCCGCTGGATGGCGAGATCCGGCGCCGATCTACCGTCGGCTAGTGGAGTTTCCCCCTAACCACGACTCTCCCACCAGCGGGGCACCGCCCCAGCCGGAACAAGCTTCAAGCTCCCGACCGGCCTCCCGGAATATGTGGTGAAAAGAAAAAGAAAGAAAGAAGAAAAGAAAAAGAAAAGAAAAGAAAAAGAAGAAAAAGAAAAAGAAGAAAAAGAAGAAGAAGAAGCTGGATTCTCTTAATATTTTCTTCTCGTTCCTTAACTTTCTTACGTTTAACACAACCACTTTCAAAACGCTTCATTATCAATGATAAAAATGGATGCGTTAACTGGGAAGAGTATTAAATTAGAAAACTTAGGCTAATAGACTCTGACACAAACACTTTGAAATACAATTGAATACTGTAGCTCAGGGACGTGCCGTGACCAATTTGACTGTGTATGCTCTGTAAATAGCAAGAGTGCGATTTGGAGCCTATTTTTAAAGACAAAACGAAAATAGATTGAGTTTTCTACGTTTTAAATTGAATCATATCAAAAAGACATTATTATTATTATTATTATTATTATTATTATTATTATTATTATTATTGTGTTTTCTGGAATAATGCTAGTTCGCCCATACGCGCCCACAATTATCAGTGAACCAAAAGACAATTATCAACCTCTGCCTTTTGAACGCTTCACATGTAAAAACTCGTAAGTTTTCTTTCGGAACGTAATGAACGCTTCATCCCGTATAAGAGACACTATTATTAGACGGCATTATGGGCAGGCGGCGCTTATACCAGTGTGTCATCTCGTACGCATGCGAACACATCGGCAAGGTCAATACAGAGCAATACAGAACCAGCCTGGGTGTATTGCGCCAAGTGGCAGGGCAGTGGCCCAATTGGCAGCACTTCTAGCGTCCTCCATACAACCAAATGGAGTTCCCAGAAAATCAAGAGCGCATGCGTGAACTGCCTAATGTATTTAGATGGAGAACGTCATGCTCAGTTGGGGCCGGGATCGGGCCTACTACCTCCGTCTCTTTCAACCGCTTTGTCTTTGACAGCAACAGCGGAGTATGATCAATGAAGGGTCGCGAGCCAGTGTACCCTTACTTGGTAGAATTTTAAAAACCAAGCTTAATTCTCTATGGCGTAAGTGGTGATTTCAAAATATAATAATTACGTTTAACTGCCTTTTCTCCAGGGTAAGCTCAGCATACCTAGTTTGCCTGGAATGCACGCCACTGGTGTAGCTATAGGCCCGCTCAACTGTTTTCTTCTTCCACAGCATTATGTAAAATGAATGATTCATAATATACACAATTAAAACTGAAATTGATTTCTCTGATAATAAATATCATCTTACCACTTCCTCACACAACGTACATACTAAATTTTCTGCAAAAGACCCACAGTATTTTCTAGAAAATAAAAAGAAGTTGCATGGGTCTACTGCACTCAGCGCGTCCAAAAAATGGCGCGCCTTACAAAGGGTTCAAAAAGTGCGAACAAATGAATTAAAAATACATGTAGAAAAGAAAAAAATATGCGTTTTCGTGGATGTAGAATTGTGATAATTAGACATTTGTACGATCTGAAATAATTGCTCTACAAAATGTACTTTATTTGGCTTTTTTACTGTATTATACTTCTAGAACCTTTTTTATTATGAACAACGCTTGAATAGCTAATGAAATATGTTTTTTTGTGTACATGTTAATTAATAATTTCATTTTCTGTAATTAAAACAATGACTATGAAAGTAACGCGTTTGTTGCGCCCAATTCGTATCTTCCCCTCACTGGGAATTTGTCATCGAGTCCGCGATACATGATGCGTTCCGTAAGTTATTCTCTTGCCCTTTCGCCAAAGGCGCTGCCTGCCCAGTACTGAATATACACCTCCCCTTTCCACGACAAGTGACACTTCCCGCGATATCTCCCGTCGCAGCTGGGAGCGGAGATCCCAGCACTTGCGCTTATCATAAGACGCGGCATTCGCAGAGCAGCTAGCTAGCGCTCGCCCAATCCCGAGCAGCTGATGTGTTCGGCGAATGTTCGCTCACTTTGATGTGTCCAAAAGACCGACACGCGTTGGACAGGGCGGACCCCGAATGTTCGTCACTCGCAAAATAGCGAGGAACTCAACCATACTACTCGGGATTCGGCGAGCGGTTGCTCCGTTTAAGCCAGCCTTAAGGCGGCTCCACACATTCGTTATTCGGCGAACACCGAGCAACCGCTCGCCGAATCCCGAGTAGTGTGGATGAGTTGCTTGCTATTTGCCGAATGACGAACATACGGGGTTCGCCCTATCCACCGCGTGTCGATCTTTTGGACACATCAAAGTGATCGAACATTCGCCGAACAAGTCAGCTGCTCGGGATTGGGCGAGTGCTTGCTAGCTGCTCGGCGAACGCCGCATGTGTGGAGCCACCTTTAAGCCAGTTAGTTGGGCTGGCATTTATTATTTCAGAGCAAGCCGCTGGTTAACGTATTGAGCAATAAAATAAAGATTAACTTGAGTCCAATATTTGAACTTATTACAAGCAGTGAATTCGATATTTTTTACCAATAAATGAATATAATAAATCATTCTTGAACGTCGGCGGATTTGAGACTCGCAGGTTCGTGGTTGGGTGACCGGCCACGAATCCCGGGATCTAACGGCGTCGAGCCCCTGGGCGAAGGGATAAAAGGCACTGACTGACTGCGTCTTGACAAATATTAAAAAATTGCACATTAATTACTCCCCAGTGCAAAGCGCTCAACGCCCCTTGGAGACGCGTTACGTCAAGGTGTAGACGCAACAATTTTTTTTTAAAAAAATCGTATTTGTTTTTAATATTTTGAGATCCCCAGGTTCGCCCCTTTGTTAAAGCGGTACTGTTTAACTCTACAAAGTTCCACAATTACTCCAAGAGGCATTGATTCAAGTGACCCCTGAAAATTGGTAGAGCGCATTGACGCTTGTAGTAAAAGAGTAAAATATGGCAGGCGGATTCTTTAAGCGATATCATTGTTGAAGATATTGAAATCACTAGTGGTTACTCTTCCATAACTGAATAATCTGCATCAGACATAGTAGGGTTCGAACCATTTATCGTAAGTGAAGTGGTTGCACGAGCATCACAGCTCGAATTCCATATGAATTGGCGGGGTATGCAGCTCGCGTCATCGTAAGTAATGAAATAGTTGTAGAATCAGAAGTGTAGTGAGGCGCATAGATTTCGCTTTGTTTACATCGGATTGTCTTAGAATGAATGGATAATTAGAAACTTAGGCGCCCACCAAACCTTGTGACGTAATTCCGGACATTCTATCCATTCCATCGAAACCAGTGTAGCTCCAGCTTTTACTAATAAATTTACTGTAAAATTAAGGGCTGTGGAGCTAGGAACAAAAGCTTAGAATTTTTTTTCGTGAATTAGCTATTATCGTGGGGAGATATCGCAATGATGGATCTGGATCTTTTCACCACCCCCCATCAGGGCTAAAACCCATGTTTACAGAAATACTACTGACAATTCCCAGTACAAAAGCTACTGCCATCCATGATCTTTATAACCCCTTGACAAGCTGTACCACATCTATGTGCTGTTGTACCGCTACAGGTTCCCCTAGTTTTCTGTAGTTTTGATATTAAAATAAATGAACATAGGATTAAGGTTATCCTTGTCAAGTTCCCTGGTTACAAATGTTCACTCCATAGAAAGAAAGACCAAAATAAAGAACGAAAGAAAGAATGAATGAAAGAAAAGTTCAGTTTGTAAATGCTTAAAGGATGTCAGAGATAACAGACAAAACATAGTTGATCATCATTTCAAGTTCATCTCATTTTGCTAATTAAAATATCATAAATTTAATATAACAAATATAATTTTCTTTTCAATCTGAAATGAAATGGCAAACTACAGCATTACAGGGCAAAGGAAATTTTACAAAAACTTGTTTTCCGTCACTTGAAAAGTCATCCTTCTTCAGAATTTTTTAAATTCTGTCCGTCATCGCTTCTTACGAGGTGCACTGACACATTCATTAACAGGTATTTAGAAGCTGTTTTATCACACGGTTGGTAAATCAATTGATTTGACTCACATTATATAAAAATATTATTTGAAAATTGAATTGATTACATTAATATGTAATCATTATACACTAAAAATAAACAAATATTAGGTAACATAATCCGTTCTTACCATACAATTAATTAAATTCAATTCTTTTCAATTCTTTATTGGTAGTATAAATTTAACATTAATATTGTTCCTCCATTTCCAAGACTGAAATCTCAGATTTGTAGGAAATCTTTAATTAACACATCATTGTGTTTGCTTCCATTTTGTTCCTATTTGTTACATGTAACGAAGAGTATCTTAACTACTGCTACCTGAAAACTTTTCCATTCTCACCTATAAAAGCTTCTGAGCATACAATATGTACACACATTCATAAATATTGTATCTTTACGGGAAAACAAAGCTGGAAAATTTCAACACAATTGGAGAACAATTTTCAGATTGAATGATGATAAAGAAAAATTCTGGAAGTCCATTTTCACCATTTTTTTTTCTGCAGAAGAAATTGAGAAAAGATTAATATATAAGTATATATATTCATTTCTACAGCAGCACTTACAAAAATTAAGTCAATTATGTTATGCAAAAGAAAATGCAAATATTTACGAGTGAAAAAGCATTCAGTTTGCACAAGAGATTCATCAACCTGCATTATCTACAGAAATGTGTGGTATAAAGAAACACTAATTCATAATTTCCCACCAAAGAGAAGCGCATACCAAAATTTTGTCCCTAAGCCAATACACCAACAAACTACATGCACACAAGATAACACTTTAGATAATGCACCTTTTCATAAATTAACAATGATCATGCTATGCGGTATTTTGGAATTTATTTGCATTTAACAAAAGTTTTGATTGAAATATTTTGGTGATCCTCATTTACAACAATATTGCCATAAAAACTTGAATGTTCATTAAACATTGACCAATTGAAGCAAGATAGAAGAAAAAATATCACATATTTAATGTGGTACACTAACATAATGAGTTTACACATCTAAGCATCCACTTTTAAATTTAATGCAATTACCTCAGTATTACCACTAATTCATAGCACAGTATCAAAACACAACTCAGGAATGTATATTTTTCCAATCACACAAAACTAATGGACTCTTAATAATCAATACATTCCAACTATCACACTGTAACAAAGGCAGTTTCTATGTACATAGCATGTACTATCAAGTTATAAAAAGGATCAGTAACGTAAGTAAAAAATGATTCATATTGTTCCCAATATGCTTTATACAATGACTTCAAAAATAACAAAATATATGTTGCATCCACAAAGCATTTTGCTGACAACATTAGCAAAGGAATTTAATTTTTTTTATTTATTTTTTTGAGAAATGAACTATAGCCAAAATTCAGATCATGCAAAACACAAATCTTATATTATCAATTCATTTTTTCTTGAAAAGGACTATATTGTTTTGTATTTTGTAAATTGAGAAGACCACCTACTCTATACATTCTTCAACATTTTCATTACAATTCCCATATGAAATATTAAAATTGAGGCTTTAGTGCCAATTTAATTTTCTTTGTTTTATCAGTGAAGTAGAAAATTCCTTTGTTAACTTTACATCAATTAAAATATTTCATGAATCCAACATTATTTTCACATCTTGAAGAAGAAAAGAGTACTACTCATTTCCTGAAACTTCAGGTTTATCTTCTACTTTTAATTTTTCTAATTTTTCAATAACTTTCTCTTCTTTTGCAACTTTTTCTTCCTTCTCTATTTTTGAGTCTTTTTCATCCTTTTCTTCACTTTCTTCTTTATTTTCACTTTCAGTTTCTTCTGCTTCTGAACTCTCATTTAGCTGCTTATCAGATCCTGAAACAAAGTGTACAATGATTACTGTTGGTGTTAAAGCAGAATTAAAATAAAGAAACGAAATTCTTAACTCGTAAGTGATTAAAAATTGATTTTGCAAATAATTTTCTCTATAGCCCTCAGAGGTGGCCTACTTGTGGCTATTTCTAGCGAGTCAGAAAACAACATTCCTTCACACAGAGGAGCGTTCCTGCTATGGCCATCATCTTGTCTGTCTGCCTGTCCCGATTGCCTTCTAGTCTGTATTATAATGCCAACCACAAGTTGTCCAATCATTTTGTGTGTCCTGATCCATTTCTTCTAGTGTTCTTTTATTTCCTCTGCGTGTTTACAGTTCTCAATTCTTACCTAATTTTGCCTATTCTTTTTATTCCTAAATTTGACTTTAAAAACTTCATCCGATCTACTTCCACTCAGCTGGTTTGCTCAGTGCCTATTATCCACATTTCTGTACTTTAACATTTTTATTGTGATGTTATGAATTTTCACAATCATTTATTTTCTTGTGTGTCCAGTATCTTTTATACTTTTTCTCCATGTAGGTTTGTACTATGGAAATTTATCATGGAACAATTTGCTGAGTAAGGGAGGATCACCCTACAGTAGGGGTGGCCAAACCGTGGAGTATTGCATCCTTGCACTTTTTCTTCTTCTTTCTTTCTTTGATAGGAGTCATAACTGAGTCCACCTTAATAATTTGAATGCCAAAGTTCAACTTCTAAGTGTCAGAAACTTAGAATGGAACTTCGAGATGCGAAACGGGACTTGAGGCGGATTTACAAATGTACTAACACTTTGATCGATGTTGCCAGTGCGCATTCCTACTCAAATGATTGCAAACATTGCTTAAATTTCTGTTATCTATATCAGTGCAAAAGAAGCCAAGGAAGTGATTGTAAGTGAAATCAATAAACAGTGGGAAAATGAGTTGCTATTTATAGCAGCTCTGTTAGGAAAATTCTTTTTTGTGAAAGTACTCTTTCATGTAATAACCTTACCTTAAAACATTACCTTACGAGACTCTACAACACAGCATCACACTCTTGTAGAAGAAAAGTAGAGCTACAAATACACATACTTTCTCATGTTTCTAAATTTGCAATTTTCAAAAATTCAGTGTTCATGAAAATGAGTCGCACACCATTATTTTAACAATTCCTTCTATCCATGAAAGAAAGAAAAGAAAAGGAAAAACTTGGAGAAAAGATTGATGATTTTTGACAGGAGAGAGAGAAAGAGAGCACTCTTGAAATTTTCAAAAAAAATCTGATTTAAACGAACATGAGACCTTGCACATTCTCTTAAGTGTCCTTTACACTATCAGACAACAAAATTTAATCAAAAAATTTGATGCCATTTTTGAAAAGTTCTATTCAGATAAATGGAAGGAGAATATCAATTTTAGAGAAAATTGTCTAAATAGTTTAGGCACTGCCATTGACTACAGGCAACCAGACATTTGTCTGTCAATCGATCTTTTGGTATCAAGGACCCCCAAAACATGAATTCTGGTTACAGCACGTGTTAAAGGAACTTACTAAATACACAAAAAGCAGGAATTTGTCTGTCACATTCAGTTAGTTTGGCCACAGATTTTTTTGACAAACAGTAGTTTAAAAACCTTTTTGATATAACTCAGAACCACACAACCAACTTTTATGTTTAGTTTTAATTTTTTTCAAAGTTGCAACATTTGGAGGACATCGATTTATTCCATCTTCAGGCTACAATGAATAAAAGAGAAAATTGAGGTTTTTAAAGAATGTAAAAGACAAGATACAGACGTTAATATACACACACTACACAATTATTATGAAACACTAGCACTCGATATAAAATTAAATTTACAGACATGCCCTATTGAAGTTATTTTTCAATCTAAAGACAATGTTTCAACTGTTCTTAAAGCTGCCTTTGACAAAAAAATCCTAATAATACAATTAAAAGAGACCTCACACCTTAGCAATGGGCTCTGATTAAGACAACTTCATGCTCAAACCAATACATGGGGAAAAAAATTTTCCATACAATATTGCAGAAAATTGACTGTCTCAGGCAGCATTCAAACAGAAGACATCATCAGAAAACTAGTGGTCATTTGCTTCTATGTCACGAATGTGGGCTCCATTCTCCCTTTAAAGTTTTGTGTATATTTGTGAGTAATTTTGTTTTTTATTCAGTTACTATTTGCAATTAAATAAGCTTACATTTCTTATTAGTACTATGAAGAAGGAAATAACAAACTGATCATTCTTTGGCAAGTTGTCATGCATACCACAGTAAAAATTTTCAGACCATTTAAAAACAAGATAACGAGATCCCAGTGTGTACATAAAAGTGTTTCATGATGAATACTGAACTGAACTGAACTGAACTGAACTGAATCAGCAAGAACCCCATTTATATTCCAAATGGAGAATTCTGATTTCTTGATCGTATGAGAACAGCACACATCAACACAACTAAACTGCAAATCTGCAAGGCATCATGTTCACTTATTTAACAGAAGACCACAATAAGTTATAAGACATTCGTGAAATGTTTGCAGATTTAATCCCTGAATTGCAAGCATATAAACTACCGAATTGTGCATTTTGCTAATGTAAACAAAGATTTAACTCAATTTCTTCAATGTTTAGAAAGTATTTTCACAAGTATTAATATTGCTACATTATTGATTATTTGGTATTAAATTCTTATTACCAACTACTTCAGATCCTCCAAAGCATTAATATGGAGAAACCACACAGATTTTTGTAACAATGTTTCCAAACAATTAATGTGTAAAGCTACAATGTGACTTTGCACTGTTGTGACAATTATAATCTCAAAAAATTCCGGAAGCTGTAAAAATGAGAATCAACTAAAAAGAAATTTGTCAAAGAAACTCGGGTATTCTAGCTACACTCCGATTTTAATATAGTGATTTCTGATGGTTCATCGGCTGTGATGCAGATATCCAATTGGGAACCTCAATACCAAAAAATTAAGTTCTTGATTGGATAACCATGTCCAGCTAACGATCTGTCAGATGTCGCTCTATTTAAATTAAGAATAAAGGCTTGGCGATTCCTCCATCAACCATGAAAAAGGAGATACATCAATGTGTCTGGGTTTTGTGTCTCTTAGATCATGTAGGAACACTGGTAATTTACTTCTCCTGAGGAAATTTCTCAACAGCAACACTGAATGCCAAACATTCTTAGAACAGTTGTATTTTAGAGTGCTGTCGTGATCTACAAAGTATACTACACTCTTGTGTATACACAATGCCAAGTTTTATTTTACACCCATTAAAGACCTGGACATATAAAACAAGCTTGCAGAGGGAAAGGGAAATTAGGGTGTGCACATTTCACCAGTGATACGTAGGAGATACACAAAACCAGTGGCTAAAATGTAGGCAGCTTGAAACATATTTGCAATTTTCCCTGAATCTAAGTTATTTTCAAAATTAAAATTATACACCTTATCTTAGGACAACTGTGCACTACAAACGTAAAAGATCCACCAACACATTATCCTTTGTATTCATGAAGTTAGATAAAAAATGTTAATGTAAGGAAAATTTAATTTCAATAGTCTAAAGGGGGATACTTTTATTATTTTAGGGGAACTATATAGGAAGGAAAAATCTGAATTAAAAATGTAAATTCTAGCAATATCATTATAAAATGTAATTACTTGTGTGTGTGACAGAACAGTTATTTTTCAAAAAAGGAATTTTTTGAAAAATTCAGATATTGCCCCAAAACCCAGTTAACTGGACTTTATGGAGAATGGTTAATGTCGAAGAAGAAGAATAAGAATAAGAAGAAAAGAAAGAAGAAAAAACACCCGCAAAACATGGGGGCCACTCCAAATGAACCTTTTTTTATCCAGAAGTTTTAAATAACTTCCATGTTGCCCCTTCATTAAAACCTTGCAATTCAAACATGCAGCAGGACTCTTCTCATCTTGAAATTGAAAAGTGAAAAAGTTGAAGTTCATACCACATTACTCTATATCTATAAATGGCTCCAAAATCCAAATATATTTTCAATATCAAGCAATCGTAGTCATTTGTATCCTTTAGTTTTTTCATAGATGTAAAATTAAATACCAGATAAATACTTTCTTCTTTTAGTACAATATGTTTTTGATAATGGCCCTTTATGATTTACCATGCTACAATTTATAATATTCTGAAAATTTCATATTAAATTCATTAGCCTCCATCAGGTTAGCATTTGCTCTAGCAACACTATTCATTCAGAAAAAACACACAAAATATTATGAAAGCTTGCATTCAAAATACAAATAATTTTATAAATTTAAATTGGTTTGAAATATCAATCGTGATCTTGCTTAACCTTCTGATATAGCATGCATTTTTGAGTCTTGACATTCCTTTCATTTATATTTTCAGTATCCATTTCTAGATGTGAAGTGATTCGAACTAGCTACAGAACCATTATAGCTGATTATAATCCTAGTAACACATCTTCCTTTTCCTGTAACCTACCTTTAGAATGTTACCACACAAAACCTACGCAGCATATTCAAGTAACCCTTCAATGTGCTGCGTAAGTTGGGTGTGGTAAGGGTTGTTATTGTTGGGTTTCGTTAAGGACATTTGAAGTGAAATACACAGAAATGTTCTTACAAAGGAAGACTTACCGTTCTTATAAATATCACATTCAGTTTCTACTATAACTTTTGCTTCTTCAAATTTCTCTCTCCACTTTTTTGCATCTGAAATAAATATTAGAAAATAAACTGTAGAGAATTAAATACATTCTTAGTCACCATATTTGCCGCATGAATGTTATCAATTTTCATGAAACCCTTTTCCTCTCTCTCGTGGGCAAATTTAAATGTAATTATAAGCAGGTAAATATGGTAGAACCCTCACAATAAAACATTGATGGGACATTAAGATTTTATTAAAGAGATGTAAAAACAGGTGGATTTAATTTTTCTTAGCAGCACAATGTAGTTAGTCAACTTAGTTTTAATTGCATTTCAATGGAAAAGAACCATGTTGCAGAAAATGCTGATGCAAACTGTTCCAGACACAAAACTTAGGTAAGATGTTTTAAAAATTCCAAGAAGAAACTCACAAAAGCCTTCGACTTTGAAGCAGAAACAAAATAAATGGTTTGCGAGTTCTACAACAAGGAAGAGGGAAGTAAAGCTGAGCAACGAGCAATTGGCAGCGCAGAAAGTCCTTTCTTTGAATTCCAATGCTCATATTTAGAACTATTAGTGAAAGGCTTAACAGCAAAATATTTGTAGTCAGACTACAAATTCCTTACATTTTTAATCATAGAAAATTTTGATTCAGGACAAAACAATATTATTACATGGGATATTTTAATAAGCAAGATTTTATTAAGAGGAATAAGAGGAAAAAGCAAGGTTTGTATGACAACATATTCAGCACTGCTCATATTTATTTTATTCACCAGGAAATTTTTTAAGAATAATTTTTTATTAGTTTAAGGGTTTTTTAATGGGTTCTACTGTAGATTTTATATTCACACAAATTAAATTAAAAGAGTTATAACTATTCCTTGAATCTAAAAAATAAGTCTTCGCATATAACAAAACTGTCAACTTTTACAAGATCTATTAGACCTAGAGAAAGAGACTTTCAAATTTCTTAATTAATAAAACAAAAAATAGCAAAAAATACATGCTATGGCTTTAAAACTTCATGGGGCTGAACATTAAAAATTCCTCATTCTAAAGGAGGAATAATAATTGGGAAGGATTACAATTATTTGTATCATATTTTTTTAAAAAAGTCTAAGTAGTTATCTTTCAAAATTTATGATAAAAATGTAATTATTATAACAATTCTTGCTCTTGGATCTCCCTTTTCTTGTTGAATCATTTGTATACATTGAGGCCCACAAAATGATGTGAAACAAGATTTTTGAATCTCTCTAACATTCCAAAAGAAACTATCTTTGATTCACTATATCGAGGGACTTCTCCACATTATTACAGAATGGTTGTAATTTTGGATCCTGCAAGGAGCATGAGCCATACAAAACCTCATGAAACACCAAATGAAATGGTCAACTATTGGGGAGATTAAGTATGGTCAACTGTTCAACTTATACACTTTAATCACAATTAATTTTTTAATAATATAATTGGTTATTTTTATTTATTTCATATCTAATTGGATTTTTAAAGTTATATCAGATTTAAATTCACAACATATACATTTAGTCTTGATTAGTTTTAAACATTTCAGTGTATAATTCTACAAATGTTATCATTATTACAAGTTTTAAGAATACACTTACTTGTAAGTATTTTTAATGTGTGTATTGCACAGCAGAAACTCCTCATTCATACTTCTTTAAAGCATAATCAGTAATTATTGAATGAAAAAATATTTGACTGATGTTGAATCTATTCATTAAATAATTGAACCCTGACAATCATTCTGGAATACATTTTTAACTGTACCCCGATTAAAATTATTGGCACTTTGAGGTCACATGCTGGATGAAGACCATGTCACTAATCCAATTGGGAACATCATTACGACCTAAATTTTTGGCACTGGAGCTCCTGATTGGCTTATAAGATCCCATTCTCCTTCCAGCTTATGATGCTGAAGTGCCACTGTGTTTAAATTGAGTGTACACATCCATATAACTTACATGTGCATTTCTTAATAGTTTCATAATTCTTTAAAATTAACATTACAAAATAAATATTTATTTTAACAATATGAAAAAATAAATTATTTAGAACAGTAATTAAACAGGGTTGGGGAGAGAGAAAAAGATGATTAAATATTCCAAAACATTATCTTTTTTAATTATACAGAATTATAGAGATCTTGAACTGTAATAAAGGAAACATTGGCAGATAAGAGGGTGAGTGGAACCTTCCCCGACTATCCAACAGCTTTGTAATTTTAGTCAATTGTTTGAAACAAATTACAATCTGATAGCAACTCTTTCTATAAGAGTATATCCATTAATTCTCCCCTAGGTAACAATACCTTTTATTTCCGACAACAACAACAAAACTGCACACACACACACATTTAGGATACATTGCTTTATTATAATCTTTACACACTAATCAATCACCAAATGTGGGTTTTTAATATCTATCCATCTTTTCACATTATTAATTATACCATCTACTAATCTTAGCACATTTGAATTGCTTCTGAGAACAGTTTTGAGAATAGCATTTTCTCCAACATTTTAGTAAAGGTGCTGGGATAGGTATTCTGGGGCTCAAGAAGAGTTGTGCCTATAATTGTATATAATCCACCATAAATAACATTACATAATTTAATTGTTAAGAAGGAAAAACCAAGCTGCAAAAGGAGTTCTTGAACTTCTTAGCTAGTTAGCTTAGCTAATACTAAATACCAGTCAAAATGTAATGTTCAAACAAGTTAAACAGACAACACAGAAAATTTTTGAATATTACCCTCAAGAAATTCAGAAACGAAAAGCAGGCTTTTAACCAAATAAGAGCCTTTCAACCAAAAATTAATATTTCGTATTTCTTTTGTCTTAAAGTGGCCCCTATAAGGTCAATATTTGTGTCAATATATTACACAATTATGGATATTGTACAATAATATTTTGTCTGTAGATTTAAGGATTGTGCAACATATCAAAGCTAATTTGATTTTTATTGTGCAATCTAGAAAACATTGAGTCAACTGTAACTCATATTGTGCAAGTGTCAGTTGTATACTTGGGTTTTCATAACGTAGCAGCTATGGGTATTGTCTTCCAGATAGAATATGGCACGACTTTTTGCATCATTCTTGCTCCTGTTGCAAGATGTCACAGGATTGTGACTGTATCAAGCAGTGCTGCAGATCAAGCAACTCTAGCAGCACGACAGAGGAAGATGTGAAAAGTCGTGCTATATTCCATCTTGAACATAATACCGTCAGCTACCATGTTAGAAAAACCCATGTATAGCTTCACAGTGTTTAAAGTGAACATCGACTAAAACGGCTACATGTACAAACAGAAAAGAAGTTTCAGGCGAGACCATTCTCAACAGTTCATCAAATAATATATCTAGTCACAGAAAGGTTTGAAATCACTCTGTTCTTTAATTGGTTCAGTTAATAAATTTCCACGAGTATTAATTTATTATCTGGAGCCATTCCTTCATCCATCTGCACTTTTTTTTTTCTTTTTGAAAATATACATAATGCAATGGCTACACAACTTGCTGTTTTCTTCTTATTCCACATGTTGTCTGAAGAAGTGTCAGAGATGAACTAACATATAGAGCAATAATATTGCATCATGTATGTTGCACCAGCAATATTATTATACAATATATTGACCAAAATTTTAACCATCTAGAAGCCACGTAATACAAAACTACTGTAACCTCTTTACTACTATTGCAGAGTATAAAAATTATAAGGACAGAAAGACTACTTTACCCAGGGATACTTTACTCTTCAACAGAACATCAACTGCTGTTTTATTGTGCAAAATTATTTGAAAAAATACATATGTGGATCCTGGAGAACCAAAATCACAAAGTGAAAATCCTTGCATGCATTACTTACTTTCTGGATTTGCAAACCGAACAGCCAATAATTCTTGTTTCATTTCACCATCAGCATAATCTCCTTCCACACTATATACCCAAGCTCTATCGCTTCCATGACTTGGTTTCAATTCCATCCATGGAGTAACTAAAAATCAGCCATAATAAATTAACATCATGTGTATGTGTTACATCAAACTCTCAAAAACCACTCGTTTAAGGTCAAACATCAAGAGATACATTTTCAAAGCTTACAATGGCTGCAGATCACTTCACCTTAAAGAGCAGTGAATCATAATGGTATATTACGAAATGATGTAATGATTGGTACTAATGCACGAGTGTGAAGTGATATTACGATACTAGTGAGAATCATAAACTTCATACAAGTGTACTGATATCCATGACATCAAGTTTCACACAGTACATTTTCTACAAGCATGTATAGCTACTACAAGTTAAAGTTTAATACTGAAAGCCTTCATTGAGGATAGGATGCATTATTCATGTTATGCCCCCTAGCAGGAAGTCATTTAGGTCTCCCAAGTGATTAAAGTGCAGTCCAACCTCAAACAAGAAATACAAGTCATGTTAGAAATTAATTTATTAAAGAAATCTCATCAAAATTTAGTCTCTGTTCCTATTTTTTATCAGCTCAATTATTGATAAAGTTGCCTGTAGGAAGATTCAGTATTCAGATTTTCTTCCGAGTTTCAGAAACAGGGGAGGGCATGCGTGATTTTCCACTGCCACTCCACAGGTTGTCTCTACACAGTAATTTAATCAATCCAACAAAACATTTAATAGAATAAAGACCAATAAATGATTATTTGTCAACTGCTAACTTCTTTGTGATTGGTCAAACACTTGTACTATGATAAAGCTGTATCATAACGATCATGATTATGCAATGCTAATACAAGAATTATACTATGGGAATAGGAACAGGCCTTTATATAATTAACTGTGTTTAAAAGTGAATCTTACAATAAAAAAAACTCCAACCTTAGGAATTTTGTATTAAATGCATTTCCAAATTGTCAATAATTTCACAGTTAACACAAACGTTAATAAACAATTGTTTGTGTATAAATGGAGGCCAATTAATAAGCAACTTTAAAAACCAAATCTTTTACAACCATAATATACAGGAACATCAACATATAATTTGGGATTTGTAAGAATACGAAAAGTAAAATAATGCAAAATATCTATTCACCGTAATGATTGGCACAAAGCTTCAGGGTTTTATCACGGCGCATCACCACTCGCACGGAGTTCTTCGCTTTGTGCCTAAGCAGTTTTATGTCGCCAGTACCACGCTCTTTCCATTCTGGAGGCACTTCATTTTTGTCATACCGAAAGAGTTTGGCACGACTGTAAAATTTTACATCATTAATAACAATAACGAATGAAGTAAACAAGACTAAATAAGCACGCACTTACAGTTTTATCATTTCAAGCTCCTCCTCTTCCATTGTCGGAATGCATACTTCAGGAAGTGAAATGATGGGTTCATAATGCGGATCATGTTCATTAAGAGAATCATCGCGACTTTCCACAGTTTCAGTCTGTAAGAGTTAAAAACAATACCATTTAATTTCTATAATAACATAGCCTTCGTCACACGTTCATCTCTTATACATTACCTGTTCCTCTGCCATTTCAGGAAAATACAGATTCCGGCACCAATGAACACAAGTTTCGCGAGAACAAGCGCTCGCAATCTTCGCGCCAAAATACCGCTTCACACTCGGCACGCCACAACACGCTGACACGTTCTGTGTACGCTTGTATCCTCACCCTCACTTCATCAACGGCAACTACTGCACACCAACACAAAGCAAAGTACTGCCTGACACGGAACCAAGAAGTCTGCACACCACGGAACGCGGCCGGCTTGGCTTCTAAATGTTCACAGAGTTTGCATGAATGTATTCAAAGAAACTCTCACATGTTGTACTTAGGTTTTTATAACGAGGCGGCTGAAGGTAGTATCTCAGAGGCGGAATTCGGCACGACTTTTTGCGTCTTTCTTGGTCCTGCCGCAAGATGTCGCATGATCGTGACCGCATCAAGCGGCACGACTGAGAATGATTTAAAATGTCGTGCCGGGTTCCATCTTGGAGATTCAGCTGCCACGTTAGAAAAACTCAAGTACAGAGATTCAGAATACGTGATCCAGGGGCGTGCCGTGACCAATTTGACTGGGTAAGCAAGAGTGCGATTTGGAGCCTATTTTGGAAGACATGACGAAAATTTATTGAGTTCTCTACATTTTAAATTGAATCATTATATCAAAAATACTATTATTATTTATTATTATTATTATTATTATTATTATTATTATTATCATCATCATCATCATCATCATCATCCTACGTTTTCTCAGCTATTTTTGCAGGTAGAAATGCTCACCTTCCCCAGAGCTGTTTTGGGGACAGGTTCGGTCACAGAAGAACAACTTCATCTTATATCTGGACTTAAGATAAAAATTTTCATATCGTAATATGGGCTGTTTGCAGCAAAACTGCGCGCTGTCCCATGTTCAGAACGTTTTTGGGTAGTTTAAGTTCTGTTAAGTTTTTAAGGAAGTTTTTACTGACCAGGCCTTCCGCCGATATCACGAGTGGGTATGTTTTGGTAGCATTTAATTTCCAAACATGTTTTAGTTCATAAGATAAGTTTTCATACTTCGAAATTTTTTCTATTTCTTTCTGTTTCATGTTGTGGGATAATGGTACTGCGATGTCTATTATTACTCCTTCTTTCTTCTTTTTATCTATAAGGAGAATATCTGGCCTATTGTAATCGACAGTATGATCAGTTAAAACTGGTCTGTTCCAGTACAAAAGGGTGGAACTTGTTTCCAGTACTGGAGGAGGGGTGTACTTATAGAATGGCGGTGTCGATTCATATCTTACGGCACAGCCCAGGTGTTGATAGCTGAAATCAGATTACCCCCTAATAAATGTTTAACTACTTTGTTAGCCGCTTTTGATATTTTATTCGAAGTTCTTCCTTGATACGATTATGGTCCAGTCGATGGTTCTGAGGATTTCCCAAATAGCGATAAGTTTCTTCAGGTGGTATCTGTTTAATATCACAGAAAATTTGGTTTGTGTTTTGTACATTTCCTTTATGAATATTTATTATACCACATTTATCAAGACCGAACTTCATCCCGATCCCATAGCTGAACATTTTTGCTACACTTATAAGCGATTATAATTTATCATGCGTTTTGGCGTAGAGCTTAAGGTCATCCATGTACAGTAAATGGGTTAGTCTTTTTGTGTTTTTCATGTTCAGTCTATAGCCACATTTAGTGTTATTCAAGAGAGTCGATAGTGGGTTTAGAGCTAGGCAAAACTATAGTGCTGATAGGGAATCGACCTGAAATATACCTTTTCGGACATCAGCTTTTCCCAAGATATTACCTTGGAATCGTACATTTGTACGCCATTTATTCATTATTATTATTATTATTATTATTATTATTATTATTATTATTATTATTATTATTATTATTATTGCGTCTTCTGGAATAACGCTAGTCCTCCCATAAGCACCCACAATTATCAGTGAACCAAAAGTCAATTATCAACCTCTGCCATTTGAACGCTTCACATGTAAAAACCCGTAAGTTTTCTTTCGGAACGTAATGAACGCTTCATCCCGAATAAGAGACACTATTATTCGTGCTTATTTGGCAACACTCACAACTCTTAAGAAGCTTCCTTTGCACTGCCCTCTCCCCCACGACATAGCATTTGATCAATGACTATATTTTATCATCAATATTTATCTATATTTATATTTCATCTAAAACACTTGCAACATGCTGAGCCATGGAAATATTTTCTTTAATAGATTTGCTCAAGAAATTACTAATTGCAAAAATAAAATCATTTTGAATTCTTTTAGAAGTGCCTTGAAATGTTTTGGCAAATTTTAAGTATTGTTGTAAGGTCGTAACATACTTACTCAACAAATTTAGAAGTTCGATCAACGTAGCCTTTGCTAACAAACTCATTTTTACGATGCCTTCCGAAAGGCAATTCCTACATTGAAAAAAAATTGTCGCGTCAATCAGAGATTTTAATATGACTTTATTCGTTCGATGTAATTATGTTGCGTTACATCTGATAGATCAATTTAAATTTCAATGCTGAAACTTCAAAACTGGCCAACTGAATAAGTGGACACAGACTGTTATTGATTATTTTTGTGATTGTTTTTGAGAGACTGTGCGAAATGTTATAACGTTCTTTATTCCTCACATTACGAACATGGGAACACACTGATTATGGCCCAGCAAAATAAATTATTAGTTTCCTGTTTCCAATTAACCAACTGGTGTTTTCATATTTTGAGGAGTAGCGGAGATGCTCCATTCCCTTTTCTTTGCGTAAAAACCTGAAGACTTGTTCTGGAACAGGCCTCACTATACGAATAATTCACTTTTCTCCACAAAAGTACAACCGAATATATTTTTTTAATATCCTCAATTATAAATGTATTTTCTGCCATAGCACAGTATCTTACCGTTATGTAACACTAAAAGGCAGTGCACCCAAAAATAATATGCACATTGTGGATAACACGCACAGATCAAATAAATCCACAAGAAAAAGACCATGGCATTACTTGGTAGGCGGCGCTTACACCAGTCTGTCGACTCGTAGGCATGCGAACACATCTGCAAGCTCAATTCAGAGCCAGCCTGGGCGGCATGCCGCTGCAGTGGCCACGGGTGGCGGCGCTTACCAGCGTGCTGCATACAACCAGACAGATCTTCCAGAAAATCAAGAGCGCGCGCGCGAACTGTATTTAGACGGTGAACAACGTCATGCTCAGTTCGGGCCGGGTTGCGGCGCCCATTACCTCCGTCTCTTTCAACCGTTTTCTGTCTTTGTCAGCAACAGCGGTGAAGGACTCAATGAAGGATCGCGCGCCTACGCGAATCAGTGTACCATTACGTGGCAGAATTTTAAAAACCAAGTTTAATTCTCTATGGCGTAAATGGTGATTTCAAAATATAATAATTACGTTTAACTATCTTTTCTCCAGGGTAGGCGCAGCATATCTACCTGGAATGCATGCCACTGACGTGATCATATGGCGCGTCCACACGATGCGTCTTTTCTGTGCGTCACGGGAATAAAATTACCTCTCTTAAGCTGGCACTACCAAAATCGGTTGCCACAAAACCACATACGCGACGATTTAGAACTATTTAATTGCTAATTAATTACGCAATAATTAATTTTTTTGCTCTTCAAGTTTTTGCGTAATTAATGGTGAGCTAGCGGAAGATTACGCTGGATCTACCACAATTAGTTACCACAAAACCAAATATACCATCTTATAGAGCGATTTAATTGCTAATTAATTACGCAAAAATTAAATTAATTGCTCTTCAAACTTCCGAGTAGTGGTGCTTGAACGGCCGCAGCCGCGATCGGCCGACAGGCTGGCCGATGTGACGTCTGGGTGAGGGGGTATCCAGCGAGCGCGCCAGGCCGCCGCCGCCCGCCCGGCTGACTGACAAATTTAAATGAAATACACGAACTGGCGGAGACTTCACGACTTCAGTATTGAACATTATACCAATATTTTGTTATGTTAATGAAGGTCGTCCAAGTACATTGCAGATGATCGCTGAATGACCATAAGCGTGTACGATATATTGGAAAAGAATTGATTCAATCGTAGTACGTTAAACAACCGTGATATCGATACAAGTTTTTGTTGAAACTGTATTGTTTTAATTGTGTCGGGCTATATCGCAAAACATTGCCTATGTGATATTATTTATAAATCAAGGTTTGAATTTTTGACATTTTTTGTAGCATCTGCTAGTTTTAAATCGCTAATGCGAACGACGCCTCTTTGGACATGTGTCGATATTTAATTATTATGGAGAGTAAACATTCTCTTTCGAACATTAGTTCCATTACTATTTGACTCCAGTCCTCAAATGATGACTGATTTTCGTAGATCCTCATCACTAGAGACCGTATTTCAATGTAATTACATATTTTTTGTGTTTCTACTTACCACTCTCTAAAAAAAAGGCCAACATACTTAATACTTAATTTAATATTTGGCTTTCATTATTATGTATATTTTTACTTTACTCATCTTGATATTTTACTAGATTGTAGTAAGATTTTAATTCTACTAGTTCTTTGAAAAATTGGTTTGCTTTTATTTAAGACTTTACAACATTGTCAACGATTCATAATGCCTACTTATTATATCAGGGCTCAAACCAGATCTCTGTTTTGTGGATTACGTACATCAACTCCAATTAGTTAAAACTACAGTGATTTAAAAAACAAATATTTCGACAACACTGTCATTACATGTATTTAAGAAATAAGGAAGACTATTTGGAAAAGGGGATGGCAGATTGTTTGAAATTTAATATTTTACAGGGATATGAATATAGATATTTCTTGTCAACAATGTCATGACGTCAACAAACATATGTGATGACCTACAAAAATCAGTCAGCATTTGAGGACAGGAGTCAAATAGTAATGGAACAATTTTTTTCAATATGGAAGTGAGCACTCGCCTTGTTCGTATATTTCATTTAAATTTGTCAGCCGAGCGGGCGGCCGTGCCGGTGGTCTGGTCAGCACCCTCTCCACAGGGTGCTTGTCTGGCGCGCTCGCTGGCTACCCTTACCCGTGACGTCACGCGGCCAGCAGGTCGACCAGCCGGCTGCTGCAGGCGCGCTCGGCAGTTCACAAATAATTACTCGAAAGTTTGAAGAACAATTAATTTAAATTTTGCGTAATTAATTAGCAATTAAATCGTTCCTATAAGATGGCATGTTGGTTTGTAGTAACCAATTGTGGTAGATCCAGCGTAATCTTCGCTAGCTTCACCATTTATTATGCAAAACATTGAAGAGAAAAAATAATTTTTTTGCGTAATTAATTAGCAATTAAATCGCTCTACAATATGACATATTTGGTTTTGCGGTAACTAATTGTGGTAGATCCTGCGTAGTCTTCCGCTAGCTCACCATTAATTACGCAAAAATTAATTTTCGTATAATTAATTAGCCCTTAAATAGTTCTAAATGGTGGCGTATGTGATTTTGTGGTAACCGATTTTGGTAGTGGCAGCGTAAGAGAGGTAATAAAATTGCCATGCCCAAAGTGAAAGACGAACGTTCAACAGAGCGGAAACCATTTATTAGAACATGGGAGTTTTTTTGTTTTTTTTTCTCCCTTTCAAAATTCAAAATTTATTGCTTATTTATCCTTGAAAATAGATTTTATTACATGGGAGTTTTTGTTTTTTTTCTCCCTTTCAAAATGCAAAATTTAAGTAGTATATGACTTAGGTAGGGATCACAGAATTTTGAAAATGTGCACACAATTCACTTTTCCCCATAGCACGTCATACGCAGTTGTTAACTGTTTTTTTGACCTAAAATAAATAAAATAAATAAATAAATAGCGTACGTGCGCTGCCCTGTCCACACGGCGCTTCAGATATGTTCTGTACAACGGATCCAGCTATTTGCGCGGCAATTTCGGTAGCTTATTTTATAATCGGTCGAAAGAAGAGAAAAAGAGAGAGGAGCATGTGGATAAGAGATTACTTTCAGCAAGGAAAACACACTATTAAACATGATTACCTCCAAGGCTATTATACTTTGATGAAAACTATTGCATTTGTTTCAGCTATATAACTTATTAAATAAATTTCGAAAATTAGTATTATCGTAAAAATAAAAAAAAGCAAATTAGGGAGAACTAAATATTTTTCTCCTGTCATTGCAATACACCGCACTAGAAATAATCGTGTTTATTTTTACTAGTTTCAACTATGTAGCGAAATACATATGTATTGAAAATTGATATTACCTTAAATATACAGGACTGGGCAAAAAACTTTAAATTTAGTTTGTATTAATAGTAAAATTAGCCAAAATACTTTGCAAATAAGTATTTAAATACATACTAAAAATACATTAGGTTTTAATTTGCTATTAATAATAATACTTTATTGAGTCACATATACAATTACAATCATGTATGATGAGTCAAATGTGATGTATATGGAGGGAGTACAATTGCACACATCATCTTAAGTGCAGAGAAGTTACATTTATTGTCCAGACGCAAAACAAGGGGCCATTTCTGCATTTGCTCAAAGGACCAGGGAAAAGGCAAATATATATTAAAAAAAAAAAAGATTGAGATGGTCATTAGCCTCTAGTCATTAGCCCTATATATTACAATACTTATTACAGATAGATTAAAATATTATATAGTAAGATATTATTTAGTAGCAAAACAGTTTAACATATTTTAATTTAAAATATTTTAACATTTCAGGATTTGTACTGTTTCATTTTTAAAATAACATTTACTTGGTCTAGTGACTTAACTGCTACTACTTATATTATTAATAATAACAATAATACTAATAACAATAATAACAGAACATGATATCAATTAAGGTAACAACTACTTACAATTTAACAATTAGTATATTTCATGTTTAAATATTGAAATGGTGAGGAGAAGGAGATAGGTTTTGGCCAGGTTTTTTCTACCTAGTCCTACTGCAGCACCTGAAATCACATTGCACATATTGGCTATTGAGGATTTTCTGAACACTATAAAAAAGGTTTTTGCCCAAGGACGTGTTTGAGTTTATTCTTGAAGTTGTATAATCCTGTTACGTTTTTCACGTTTTTTGGTAATTTGTTCTAGAATTGTATACCTAAAGAGAATGTACCCTTTTGGTATAATGTACTTGTGCACATTGGTTGTTGGAGGTTTTATTTATTTATTTTACGTCAAAAAACAGTTAAAATTACGTATGACGTGCTATGGGGAGAAGTGAATTGTGTGCACATTTTCAAAATTCTGAGATCCCTACACTGTCATATACTACTTGAATTAAAAAAAAGCTCCCATGTAAGAAAATATATTTTCAAGGATAAATAAGCAATAATTTTGGGCTCTTATCCATGTTGTCCTTCCGAATAATACTTCCTGCCGTGACAACATGGAAACGAGAATTCGAATAACTATATTTCCCACAGAATTCTAGAAGACGTGCAGAGTCAATGAAGTTGCATTTATGTCCAGAAGCAAAACAAGGGGCCATCTCAGCATTTGCTCGATGGATCAGGGAAACTGGACGAAAAACCTGATCAAGATGGGGGTCATTGACCCGGAGGCTGCGATACAATACTTGTTACATATTGTTTATAATTATACAGTCTATGGTAAATAATACATTAAATATCATTGTTAAAATTAATATTACTTTCCTTGTGATATTCAGTATAGTCTCTAATAGTATAGAAACAGTTATGCAGCAGAAACGATTTCACTTGGGATTTAAACTTTGCTATCGAATTTAATCGTTTAATGTCATCTGGCAAAGTGTTGTAAAATAATGTACATGTATTGTATGTGCATTTTTTGTAATGAGCTGTTGATACTGTCACCTGGTGAATATGATTTCTACGTCGAGTGTTATAGTAATAGACTTCGGCATTTTCTGAAAATATTCCCGCCCTTAACAGTCATTTTGACAAAGCCACTGATTCGTAAATCAACAGACAAGGTAATGGTAAAATTCTAGATTAATGAAGAGGCTTACGCCAGATCACGTGGGTGGGATTTGGTTATTACTCGTACAATTCGTTTTGTAATCTAAAGTCTGGAAAATATAGATGTATTTCTAGAATATTGCCATATCTCAGGTGGGAATGAACATTCGCGAAATATACACAACGAGCAGTATGAAGGCTGACTGAATTTGCAAGAATTCTGAACGCGTAGCATAATGAACTTAATTTTGTGTTCAATTAATTTAAATGGACGTTCCATTTAAGGTTTGACTGAATTGAGAGACCTAAAAATGTTGTTGCCTTAACATCAGTCAATGGTACACGGTTCATTTTCAATGGAGCACAGAATGGTTTATTCGAAATGGAAAACTGCATTAAAACCGTTTTCTTTTCGTTTAGTATTAATTTGTTATTCCGAAACCAATTTGAAACATCTGATATTGTACATTTACGGTTTCTTTATTGCAAAGGATGTTCGTATCATCCGTAAGGAGAACCGTTCTTCCGTTTCGAATCGTCGAGGGCATATCGTTTACGTAAAGTAGGAACAGAATAAGGCCTAAAATCGATCCTTGAGGAACTCCACGTGCAATGGGCAAAGAGTCGGAAAGGTGCGTACGTAATGTTCCATCAATCCAGTAAAGTATTTCCACTCTCTGAGATCGTTGTTCAAGGTACGAACACAAGCAATCTAGGCAATACCACGGATTCCATATGAAGGAAGTAATTTTGAAAGTAAAATGTCATGATTAGACATCGGATGTTAAGGGAAATGCCTATTTTTTCCTAGCGAACTTATTTAAAGGCTGATAATATATGTGCACGAATCATGACACATGATGACATATGACAAAATTTTATAATGCTTATATTTGCTTTTTTTTGCTTAAATGCCTTTTTAGGACTTTTTTTGGATGGACTTAAATGCCTTTTGGACTTTTTTGCTTTTTATATATTATTATTATTACACAACGCTGTGTCAGAAAATAGGTCATGGTCCAATGTGACGAATGAATACGAAACCTTCAGTTCACGTCTTTATATTTTAAAATATGAGAGAATTCCTAAAAGTATACCAATAGATTTTTCTCCATTTCCTTATTTCCTAAATACCAGATATGATTTGAAAACGTGGTCGATTGACTTTAGGAGGCGCCAAGCATGCAATAATGCAATGATGCATTTTTTAATACTACAAAGAAAGTTTATCGCAGTGGGCAATATCTTTCGTATGGACACTTCACATCCTCACGTGCCTACACCAGCTAGCAGCAAGTATTCCATCCTCTGTGAATCCACTAAGTCAGGTCAGTGTGATGATGCTGCTGATCTTCGAGAAAAACGATAGGGCGTCTTTTCGTTTCGCTTGTGTGGTTATTTGATCGCTTCCGCTGAAGATTCCGTTCAGTAGCAGTTGCACTGTAGCAAGAGTTGGTTGTGCGTACGATAGTTTAGGTATTTTTAAAACTACAATGACGAAACAGGAGCAAATAAAGCTTCACTACTTCGTCAGTGGGTGACGGAATATTCTTGCTACACCACCGATGGTAGCATTATACTATGCCGTATTTGTGATAAAACGGTAAGTTTTAAATTTTAATTTATATTATTTTTCCTTTAAATTTTTCAAAGAAGGAAAATGTTTATCTTTACACGACAAAACCATTCGTTTTACAATTATTAGTATTATCCATGAATTAGTTGCAAGATGTTTATTTCTAGATATCTTCAGAAAAGAAATACCACCTTTCGCAACATGAAAAGACCAACATTCATCAAGCTAACATCAAAATACAACAGAAGGCTGTCGACAGACGTTTTGAAGCTGCATCTTCCACATCGAGCAAACAAAGTCAGTTTTTCTACGACATGTCAGGCTTTGGTGGTGCCAACATCCCATCGGAACGCCATTAGAAAACCCAGTATTTAAATCTTTCTTGAAGAAATGTGTAAACAGGCGATACCGTCGAATCAACTCTGCGAAAAAATTATTTGGATTCTGTATCAAGCTGCTAACAGATATTCGTACCGACATGGTGACCATTGCTCTCGGTTGATGAAACGACGGACCCGTTAGGGCGATACGTTGCTCACTTAATTGTCGGGAAACTGAAGCGGAGCATGATGCGGGTGCTCCCGTCTCTTGTGCTCGAAGTCACTGGAAAACAAATTCTGAAACAATTGCTTATTTTGTAAATGCAGGGTTCAAAACTCTAATGGCGTTTGGCATACTCAATGTAAGGAATCGAAGGTACTTATACTTCTCACAGACGCAGCGCCTTATGAAGTTTGCGCCGGGAAGCTTTGAAACCCTTCTATCTAATCTAACCCATTTGACATGTCTTGTTCGCGGGTCTGCCGTGTCGCAGAAGAGGTTAGGAAAATGTTTCCTTCAGTAAATAAACTGATTTCGTCAG
Source organism: Teleogryllus oceanicus (assembly GCA_964035755.1). Lineage (NCBI taxonomy): Eukaryota > Metazoa > Arthropoda > Insecta > Orthoptera > Gryllidae > Teleogryllus > Teleogryllus oceanicus. The sequence continues at coordinate 129,085,512 of CAXIVR010000005.1, read as the reverse complement.
TCAAAAAGATTTTCTTAAAATCTCCCACAAGAATTTTTTTCGACAGAAGTTGCCAGAAACACCTCTGCCGCCCGAACCTATAGTAACTCGATGGGGAACTTGGTTGAGGGCAGTGGAATATTACAGTAAATATTTTGAACAAATTGCAGCTGTGAACGAACTCTCTGATGATGATACAGTCTATACAAGACGCCAAATTTGTGCTCGAAATGAAGATCTTAAAATAATCTTGCATATGTAAAGTTCAAACTTGTATTCCTTGCGGATGTAATTGAAAAATTAGAAACTAGAGTTTTGACTTTATGTAATTCCATGTCAATATTTGTGTCAGCAGTAGAGCAGTTAGAAAAAGTTCCAAGTGATCAAGGAAAACGAATAAGCGAAAAAGTTAAAAATGTTTTGAAAACAAATCCTGGATATGCCAACATAAAGTCAGTAAGCGAAATTTTAAGTGGAAATAAATGTAAACTACCAGAATGTTTCAGTATTGCTAATGTTTCAGTTCTAAAATATATTCCAGTCACATCAGTAGATGTTGAGAGATCCTTCTCTGCATTCAAACTGCTTTTATCTCCCAAACGTCACAAATTTGAAATTGAGAACCTTGAAAAGTTACTGACAATGTATTGCAGTGCAAACTACAGGTTTAAAATGTAAGAGAGTTGTAATGAATAATATGTAAATCTTATTTAATATTAAAATATATGTACCTTGTTTTGTGTATTTAAATTAAAAAAACATTATAGAAAAACAAACAAATTTTCATTTTATTGTATAAAATACCGCAGTTCATTTTTTCTCCTTATTTTTGACATTTCAGTGCCTTTTTATGCGCCTAAAAGACGATTTTTTAGCCCAAAATCCAATATTTAGTCATGATCAATGACGTCAAAAAGCGCACAGAGATCTAGAAATAACATCAATAGGTGCCTCGTTTTGATCCAATGACAGGCGACATCTTTAAGAAAAGAAAATATGGCTGTTTCCGTTGATTTTCTAAATCCATGTTGGCAATCTGAAAGCGCGTCGTGTTTACTAATCTGATATTCTTGCATTCTAATCTGTTATTCCCTGAAGGCTAGCAATTTTTATTTCATACATCTCAAATAGGCTTTAAAGAATTTCTAAAAGATTAAATTGTAAACGTATTATAAATGTTAGAAAAGCTCGAAAAATATGAAATAATATACAAATTCTAACTTACGTAGCATCCAACTGCCTGGAATCATTTCTCATATTACGTTCAGGAAGCGCAGGATATTCGGCGCGAGCGACTTAGTTTGACGCCAAATTACACTAAAATATATTTCTGAAAAATTCAACGGCCTTACTTGATGTTTTGATTAAAACATTTCATTTTAGAAAAATGTGCCTTCCCAATTCTAGTTGTAGGAAGACGCCGAGAAAAACAATTTTTTTTTTAAATTTTCGAAATAATCAGGTTTTTCAACGAACATGAGACTGAAACCATTCTCTTCACCAAAGGACCAGCGTCCTTTACGCTATCTCAGATCCAAATTTAACAAAAATAGGGACGTTTTTAAGAAAAAATGCATTAAAGAAAATGGAAACTGCTTATGTTTGATACAAAATATTCATGTTTTCGAAAAACTGAACATAGCATTAGTTTTACATTTCTTTTTCATGAACACATTTCATTAAGATTGATTTTTTCGAGTTTCCGGGCACAACTGCTTTGGTCATTAGTCCCGTTAGTGTAGTGCATGTTTTTCTCGGGAGATGGCGGTGATCTTCCCCCACTTGATGGCGAGATCTGGCGCCGAGTTGAACGTCGGCTAGTGGGGTGTCCCCCTAACCAGGACTCTGCCAGCAGCGGGACACCGCCCCAGCTGCGACAAGCTCTAAGCTACCGAAAGATCTCCCGGAATGTGTGGTTGTGTAGTGCATGTTAGTGTGTGTATGTGTAAGGGGAGAGGATAGGACAAGGAAGAGGAAGGACAGATCGCGCGCGACCCCTGGCCCGTTTGGTAGGGTACTGCTCCGGCATTCGCCTGGTGTTGATCGGAGAAACCACGGAAAACTACCGATCACAGCAATAGCCCACTGGGAGATTCTCCTCCAGACGTGACTGAATTCGACCTAGCTGAAAGCTAGTGTCGAAAATCCCTCAAATCGGAGGACTCGCACCTAGGACACTGATCAGAGGCGCAGTGACATCATTGATGCACTGAGCTACCGCTCCCTGTCATTTCATTCAGAGAAAAATGTTTAACTTCATAATTGTAGTTGTACGAAGCGCGGAAAATTTTTTGAATTTTTTCAATTTTAGAAAAATGAGGGTGTTTCAGGAACATGAAACCGGCAGTAGTCTCTTGATATCTTTTACACTATCAATAAGAAAGTTTTAATAAAAAACGTACGAGCCCATTATCTTGAAAATGTCCCAGATGCTTCATGTAAAGTACCCCAAAATTAAAATACCGTTTTCAAATTCAAGGAGTGCCATCAGCCAGATAGATCAATCGGGGAATATCAATTTTGTTGAAAATCCTCTGAACGATTTAGCCACTAGCGTTGTCCACAGAAAGTTTTTGCTATCAATCGATTTTCGATATAGGGACCCTGAGCATTAGTTCAGGCTGCACGACGTGTTATAGTATTTTTTAGTTTAACAACTGGATTTATCCACTTTTTGTTATCCGGGGCTAGTGGTCACTAACGGACGGACGTTTGGAAAAAACAACCGTTTCTCGGTATCATGGGACCCCGAAACGTGTATTTCTAGTGAAATCTCAAAATTGATTTTCCACAGCATTGCATAACTTTTATACAGGCTACTACTGTTACCGTATATATGTACAGATACAGAACGTAAAAACACTTTTGCGGTATCAAGGTCCCACAATTTCTGAAATCCGACTAGAGAACGTGTTATGTAACATGTAATTTACTACATATTAGAAGAGGTTTAATCTACTTTTACAGTGTGAGGGCTCCACAATACGAGTTTTTCTTTCAAAATATCGCAGTTTTTGGCGTAGCATTACATAACTTTCTCTATACTAAATATATTACTACGTATATACGTAATTATACGAGAAAGTAAAAAGAATTCAAGTCAGTTACTAACCAAGGAACTAACGTTAATAAACTTTTTAAATCCACAAGCTATTAATGCACAAGTATATTAGCGATATACAAAAAAATACATTAGATAATTAATTTAAATTTTCCTTATCACTACAGGAAATGGATTAAAATTTGCTACACAAGGAGATAGTATCATATCACTGTAATCTGAAATCAAATACAGTAAAATCTGTCTAAAGTGGAACCTGTACAAGCCGAAATCCTGCCTTAACCGGAAAATTTCTCTGGGCCGTCAAGTTACATTGTATTTTACACAGCATAATACAATACCTGTTCAATACGGAAACGGAACGGTTTTTCATGGCCTCTACGGGAAAATCTTCATAAAATAGAATTACTGTGAATTTAATGCAATTGGCTGAGACGCAAGATATTTTTAATATAATGAATGCATCGGCTAGAACTCGAAAATTGGATGAAAAGGCCAAACTTATGGAAGCAAGAGAAACTCAAAAGCAGTCTATAGAGAATGTTTAATATTCATTTTTGAATGATTTCTTTGATAAATACGTTATAAGTAAATATATTTTAAAAATCATAATAAAATCGTGTACTTTTTATTTTGTTTTATTTCCATTAATTTACAAGATCAGGACGGAAATAATATCATAAGGGTCGTAAAATGTACATTCCTGCAGAAAACGGAAATCTCCCTAAGCAACAAATTTCGTTTCGTCCCGATCGATTCCGGGTTAATAGTAGTTTATGCAATTAGTTTATAATGTTAAGCTTTATTGCATGAGTACATGTTTTGAAAACGAGCGACGTTAGGAGCAAGTTTCAAATTTATACGAATGCAATAAAGCAACATTATAAACGAGTTGCATACTACTATTTTGTATAACAGCATTATAAATTTATGCAAGAATCAGTGGGTATGAACTAATTGCAAGCAGTTTTACTGTTGGCAACATTGACATTGGTATTACTTGACGTCACGCATTTTGGACGGCTGATGAGCGATTGCAGAAGAGCATGCGAGAAAGATGGATTCCTTGCCACAGGAAATTGTTGAACAAGCCACGAAAGGCAGAACAATGCTTAATACCATGAAGTCAAAGTGCATTGTGAAAAAGTACAACAAATTTAAAAATTGGATGGAAACAACAAAGAACGTGAAGATTATATGCGAATCAGTTGTTCTGGCATACATATCGGAGTTAGTGTCTCTTACTTTATTGACATACCTAATTGAGTTTTAGTGATGGTCTGATTTTCTAATTTTTATTACATTGAAGTCAGCAGTATGTAGACATCAAGTTTGTGAATTGTAGTCACTCGGGAATTGAAGATAAGTCAAAATTAAAGATATTGATATTTCTGCTTTTAATAAAGTTCAATTGTACATGAAACAAGCGATGTCGGTTGCAAGCAAGAAAAGTATATCTTTTCCCAAGCTGATGTGAACAAATTTTTAGTAGAAGCAGCTGATAGAAGTATCCTCTTGATGAAGGTATTTAAAGTTATATTTATTTGAAATATTTGTGAACTAATGGAACACATCTTTGCTCTCTTTTTCAGGTTATTTTGATTTTCGGCATATTTGGAGCTTTTATGGAGCAGAGGTGCTATAACATATACCATTGATGTCTCTGAAGAAGTTCTGTTTTAGTTGTCAAAGTGAAAACTAAAACTAACAAACTAAATTTACCGTTATTTCCTGATGAAGGATTCTCTTATATAGATTTGTACAAAAAGTTACCTTAAGAGCTTGTAAATTCAAACACAATAAAGTTTTCTTGTTTTAAAATAAAGGTAAATGCAGTTGTAAACCTGTTGGGATTAACATTCTTGGAAAAATTCCTATACTTATTGCCAAAAACCAATTTCAAAATCACGAAAAATATTCTGGACATTCATTCAGGAGATCATGGATATGATATTAGTGGACAGTGGCGCTGATATTACAACCTTAAGCGTCATGGAGGATGGCGATCATCAAATGTTGCAAGTCTGCATTGAGGAATCAATTCAGAATAAAATAAAGATAGCTAGAAGAATAGTGTCAAATGACGAAAATAACATGTGTTACTTCATCAACTAAAACTTTTTTAATGTACCTGGTTCTGTTCCTTTATCCTTTCAAAACCTCACAGACTGCTCCATTAATAGTAACATCAATAAATAATGTAATTATGTAAACTGATTTGTATATTCAAGAATAAAAATCTTTGGTTATTCTGGTTGTATGGTTACTCTGTGAACTCTTCATACAATTCCACAGCGTTCGTCAATTTTAAAGGTGAGTTGTGACGCAACTATGACGTGTGTGATGACGCAATCATTCGTGCCGCTAAAACCCTATTACGTCATCATTTATTGCTGTAAAGGCCCTTTTATGAACGATTTCTTGCAACAGAAAACCTCGTTTATAATGCTGGTATACAAAAAACAGATTTTACTGAACTAGGTTTATAACAAAAAAACACATACACATCAAAGTAATAAAGATATTTCTTAATTTACAGAGTAATAGGACATTATATACACATATTTTATAATATATTTTAAAATAAATGGTGCATGTAATAGTCAATAACAGTAGAAAATGCTGCAAAACCAGCTGCACCGAAGGCTGCAGCTTTCCATCCAGCTGAAAAAAAAACAATGAAATTTGCATTAATAACATTTTAAGCTTTTTACTTTCTCGCTCACTGTGCTCACGCAATATAGAAGATTATGTAATCGCTGCAGGAAAAACGGCAATTTTCAGCACAAACATTGCCAGGCTCTGATAACAAAAAGTGCATAAATCCAGTTGCTAAATATAAAAAAAAAATCTTCTTACAAGCCCGAATTGTAGTCAGATTCCTTGTTTTGCAGGTCCTTGACACCGAAAAATTGATTGACAGCAATGCTGACTGTTATCAACGCTAGCACCTAAATCGTTCAGCAGATTTTCTCCAAAATTTATATTCCCAAATCGATCTGGCTGATGTCGCGGACCCTTGAATTTGAAACCGATATTTTAATTTGGGGGGTACTTTGCCTGGAAAGGCCACAATTTTTGATTAATCTTTGTTCTCGGATAGGGTGAAGGATAAATGATACAGGTCTGATTTTCGTTGAAATACCTGAATTTTCGAAAATTGTAAATATTCAAAATTTACTGACGTTTTCCCATAACTAAAACTTGATTATTTTTTATTAAAACGAAAGATCTCCATCAAAATATCTTACACCAATGTCAGGATTTTAATCTTTCGAAAATAGTAGTTTGGCGTAATGGTGTCAAACGATCATTTATTTCTTTACCATTCCTTCTTAAAAACGACACCAAATGTTGACCTCGGATAGCATATAAAACGCTTAAAGTGCAGGACTCATTTCCGTTGAAATCCCTGATTTTTTCGAAAATTGCAAAAATTAAAAAAAAAAAATGCGACACCTCCCCTACAACTATGGAAATATTTTCTAATTGAAATGTGTTCACCAAAAACATATTCAATAAGAGTAAGTTCAATTCTGCGAAAATATTAGTAATTTTGCATCATTTTGCGTGATTCGTATAATTTTTAAATAATTATTTTCTGAGAAACGGTTCTAATTATTTTCTTTAAACTTTTTCACGTATGCAGCAAAGAACAGTAAAGAAAGTGGTGCTCGTTCCATTTTCTAGCCACTATTTTTGGAAAATTGAACAAGAGCGAAATGGTAAAATCGAATTTCACGCGCTTCTATTGAGGCGGTGTCACTTCAATGGCAATGTATTTTGAATGGTGCTTGAACGCTGTCATTCGTATCTTGAAAAAAACATTAATATTAATCATTGAATGTATTTTAAATTGCTCCATTAATTAAATTATTAAAGTTAAAACAATTGATTATTTCAGTTTTGCACAATGAGGGCAGAATGACGAGTAATTCGTGTAAAGAGTAGTTTTGATGAATATTATATTTTTCATTTGTATTTTGTTTCTAGCGGTTCAAAATCGCTGATTTGCCAAATGCGTATGCCGTACAAAATCAGCAGCCATTGTTGCTTCTTGTTACCCATTGCTGCAACGCCGCTCTGATAACAGAAGGCGAGAGTGATAGCCGCCGTTGGTTCACGTTAATATAAACTAATAATTTTATTTACGGCTAAAATAGGCATCGCGCATCATTGGTGCATTTATGTTCGACGTGAATACACAGAATTCATTGGCAGAGCGCTGTTTTCGTTTAAAAATTTGACATATTGTTAAATTGGAACTTCATAACCAAAGTAGCCAGATAGCTTTAATTTCAAATTATTGTCAATTAAATAAAAGTTTCTATAAAATTATTTTCAATACTAAATTATAATTAAAACGATAATGATAATTAAATTAAGTAAATTATAATTAAAATAAAAAACGGCAACACCCCGTGCGTACCAATTAGGATCAATCTTAGAAATTAGAACTGTGTCTATGCCTGAATGAGCAGCAGAAGCAGCAAATATTCCAAATTACCTCGATATTACTTTGTTCTTCCATGCAAAGATTACCAAGAAATCATGCTGTTCCTCACAATATTTGTAGCAACACATGTATCCATTTGTACTGCAACAATATAAGATACAAGTTTTCTTTTAATGTTCTGTGATTTGTAATATTAAATTAATAAGGGATTGTACGAATATCCAACTGCCTCCACCTCAAATTACTTTTACAGACTGACTCCGCCTCAAACGAACACGAGACCTGCACCTGTCTCTTAGGCGTCCTTTATGTAATCTTCGGTATCAAGGACCCACAAAACTTGGATTCTGGCTACACCACGTATTAGAGAATATTTTTTCTAAATTTAACAACTGTTTCATTACCAGGAGCCAGCAATAACAGTTTCTGCCGAAAATTCGTCGCTGTTTCCCGCAACATTACATAAGTTAATACTGTGTAAGCAGTAATGAGAGAAATAAAAATATATGTATTTTCGCGCTTCAATTCTGTAAGAAATTTTCAAATTGTAGTTGGAAATGTAAGACAGAAATTGTCATAAAATATTACATACTAATCATTAACAGATTCGCAAGAAAGTATGTGATGTAGGAGCACCAGTTTAAAAAGGCAACCTTTCTGATTTCACACACTCTCTCACACACACACACTCTCTCTCTCTCTCACACACTCACACTCTCTCACACTCACACTCTCTCACACACTCTCTCACAAACTCACTCAGACACTCACAAACTCACTCAGACACTCACACACTCACTCAGACACTCACACACTCACTCACGCTCTCTCACACACTCACGCTCTCTCTCACACACTCACGCTCTCTCTCACTCACACTCTCTCTCACACACTCCACTCTCTCTCACCACTCACACTCTCTCTCACCACTCCACTCTCTCTCACCACTCCACACCTCTCTCTCACACTCCTCTCTCTCCACACACACACTCTCTCCTCTTTCTCACCTCTCTCTCCTCTTTCCACTCCTCTCCTCCTCCTCACCTCTCTCACACACACAGATATATAATTGTGTACATGTGCTCTGCAAATACAAGAAAGTAAAAATCTTTAAAGACACCCACCCCTTCCCCAGGATGTTTAGTATAATGTGCAGTAGATATTGCCAACAATAATGCTAGGTTTTAAATCTTCAGGATTTTTTTCACTTGATTTGTCTCATTTGACTGGACTACATGCCATGATTCTTGGAACACGTTGTCTACAATTTTATTTTATTTTTAGTTAAACAGTTTAGTTATTAACAATCTGTACATGTATAATTTAATGATTAGTAGAAAATTGCGAAGTAATAAATAAATAAGCAGTGCATGGAAATGTGGAGTACTACAACACTAGTGTTCTAATAATATTTTTTGCAAAACTGATCTAATTTTTGTAAAGTTTCATAATAGATACTCGAAGTGAGTCAAAGAATCTACAGTCTGCAGAAATATAATTATCACTTAATCAAATTCACGAATCTCATACTTTTATGTTCGCTGGAGAAATATGTACATCTTGTTTGAAAAATACAGGTAATTCACAACAGACAGCTTGTTTGCCATGTAAAACACAAGCAGATAAATAATATGGATACATAAAGCAGTATTACAGCACTAGTGTCAAGTCTTTATTCGTACTTCTTTTCCAAGATGTAGAAAAGCACTGAATGAAATAAATTTGTAACATTACTATCCTACCTGAAATATTTCTGGATACTAATCATACAAATAAAATAAAAAGTGGCTCTATAGTTGTTGTAAAGTTTGCATGATAATGTTCAATGCAATTATTGAAGAAGGAAGGTTTACCTGAAAGGGCATTTATTGTTGTTTAGACTCCACTATGCAGTAATTGATTTTCCATTATTTGCACACTTTCCTAGATAGTATCAATCATACTTTTCATTACGCAGCTGTTGCATCTTTCATTAGGTTCATGTAATTTTTTTTAATTTACACTCTTTTTGGTGGAACCCATGTTTCGAATAGCATGTCACAACATGTCTTTGGTCTTGATTACTCTTTAGAAGAAAGAAAAGGATGGAAATAGAATTCTACAACATGTTTGATTTAATGTCACAATGATCAACACAACCAGTATTGATTTTGCATCACCCAGGTAACACCATGTGGTTCAAAAGCCATAACCCATTTTATTATCATGTCTCTATCAATTATTTCATTAATAACTATATAACATAAATATATCTATATTGTTTAATAGGGAAAAAAGTTGATGAAATAATTATACTGGTACTTCAAATATTAAAGGAAATGATACATGAAGGCTTGTATGATGTGGTTGACAATTATTTTAGTTTTACCTTTTTACAATTTTAACTTTGAAATTCTCTAAATCTTTATTATTTTGCAGTATTTAACTGTTATTTAAATAGAGAAACACGGATTTTGAGATCTCCCCTCTCATCTACTACTTTGTGGGTAAACTGCTGTAAGTTTTCCTTTATTCACAAGATCATGAAAATTACAAGGGACTTTGAAAGAGATATCACTCTCTGTCGATAAATTCTGAAGTGCTTTCCAAGTACAGATTCCAAATGTATGTCCCACAATCTAAAATTGAATAAATCAATCTGGCAGTCTATCTGGCACAAAATTAATTCTGACCACCTAGGTGGGGTTAGAGGTAATCACATCTTCACAATTTCCCATTGACATCAGCATTTGTCTTGACAACAAAAACCCCTCAAAATTCTACCCTACATAAGTAAGAAGTATAGTGAAATCAAAGTCAAAAACCACAAATCAAAGAATCTTCTGGCCTAAGGATATTGCTTTAATGTGACATTCTTATGAATCGTTATTTTAAATAGACAATGTAATTCCATCTGAACTGCCACCTAGCACTTTGAATCACACTGTTCTTAGCAGACACATGTTCTCAGGAAGAAAACAAATATTGAATGCCTCTGAACTACTATAACTATGGAACATGTTATAACATCAATGGAAGTTTCAGCATCACCTGAAACACTATATTGGATTAACGAATTCAAATAAAGAAATTATTTGAAATTCACAACAAAATATGTTTTCAAAATAAAATAAAATAATGTAACTTACCTCGTAAGCCTATCAAACCACCACTAATGCCACCAGCATAGGTACCGTTACGCCAATCTGATTTTCCTCGATACTGGAAACACATGATGCTCCATAAGTCTGAGTAATTGCTTCCATTCTTCTAAACTTCATAGAATTTTACTAAACCCAACTAACAACTTTTACATCATCTTTTCTATAAAGTTGTCATCCTATGATTGTATAGGTGAACACGAACCATAATAAATTTTTAAAAGCTTGCCACTAATATGTTTTAGAAAAAACAACAACATAGAAACACACTAACATCAGCTACAGAGATAAGTTTCTCTCACAGAACACAACAACCACCCAAGTATTTTCCCTATCCAAAGCAAACTGCAGTAAACCCATACACTGAACACTAAAAACAACTTACTGATTCAATAGTGCACTCAATAGATGAAAACAGAGCACCAATCAAAGCAAAATTTTTTGCATAACTTAATGTTGTTCCTTTCATTTCCATGAAAACTTCTCTGGCTGTCTGGGGTTTAGCATCTGGTAACGGCACGGTGGGATTCACACTGGATGAAAATAATCCCAAAACGCCACCAGAAGATAACTAATAAAAATGCATTTACGTTATTACATCCATAACACAATTGTGTTACACATAAACACAATGAGATAAGCCGATCTTTACTCACTAACCTGCAACACAACTCATACCAGTCTTAAAAGTGCAACTTTCAAAAAAATTTTCTATAATTTTTTCTTCGTTCGACTTTATTTTAACAGGACCCATCATTCTCGGGATTATAATATTTTCGCGATATCGGGTATTATTTCCAACCAAATACAAAGCAATTTTATCCCATTCTTCGTTTGTAAAAATTACTCTGCCGTTTTTACTTCCCCGAGCACAAGAGGCGATGACGCTGACCCAATCGCAGCTGAATCAAAGCTGACAGAAAAATTGTAAATGGGATTGCTTAGCAAAGTGACTGACCTGACACTAGTCTCGCCGTAACAGGCAATTGGGCGCACACGGCCGTGATGACGGACCGTCGTGTAACGAACTTCTTCAAGAAGTTGCAGTGCCGTTGTATTGGTTTGTATGTGTCATGACAGTCGCATACGGAAAGCGTGTTGCCCTTTGCTATTGACTTAGAAGGTTCCATACATATGCTTCGTAGGAAATAAATAATTATTATTTATATATTGCTTTTGGAAAGGGTAAGGGTAACTAGTAAATTAAAAGACATTTTTAAAAACGAAAAAAAAATCCTTTTTTCTTTTCCAGTAAAAAATGAAATATGGAAGTTATAGTTTAAATCATACAGTAAAAAATGATTCTAAAACAAAAAATAAACTGACAACTTTACACTCTGGAAATTAAAAACTTGAAAATATGATATAAAATAAATATCACAGAACCAAACAACATACAAATTTTACATTACAAATTTAACAAAATTAGTTCAAAATCTAACAAAATCAAAGCATTGACAAACTTGAAATCTTAAAAAACAATTAAACAAGACTCTACTCAAAATTGCAGGGAAATAAGTTACAACAAAATGTTTTTATAAAGAATGCACACAATATAAAAATCACCAATAAACGGAGACTAAAATTAATATCAATAATTAACCACACTCATTAAATGCTATGGGAACCCTAATTGGTAACATTTGAAAGTTGTCAGGCATTATGTCATTAAAATAAGTCTGTCAGTTTTCTAGATATTTGCTTGGAGCTTTATATATCTCATAAATTTATCAAAAGAATACAAAGTTACAAGAAACAATCAGAAATAAATATTATGTAGACCAATAGTGTCAAGCTTTTCAACATGTTTCAGCTAAATATAACATTGTCTTGATGGCCCACTACTGTTATTAACTGGATAAGTTCTTGCATTGTTGGTATAAGAATCCAAGAGGGGCCACAGATTAGGACACAAACCACATATTTTCCAGCAAGCGAGCAGAAAAATCTAAATGAAAACTAAAATACATGTTTTACAAAATAAGAAAACCAATATACAAATACAAACAATGGTGTGAGATCTTTCTGCAATCAAACCGAATACTTATTAAGGCTAAATGTACCAACACTAGTTCAATTTGTCGCCACCACGTGGCAGCACCAAAATAAGCAAAATTTACTAGACCGATAACGTCTGTACAAATTGTCCGATTTTCGATCTGTAAACGGCATTGAACTCCTTTTTAAAATAGAATTCACGCTACGATGCCGTTTTTTCAAAAAATATTTTTTAAAAAGTTAAAATTATTTCTCATAGTTCCGGGAAGAAATTAAAAAATGTGGGCTTATAGCGCGATGACGACGTGCTTCCTGCTTCACGCCCCCCCTTCCCGTTTTACGCAGGTGCGTCACTCGACCCTTTTGGGGGCTCTCTCGACACGGCCGAACGGCCAAACCCGGCAGCCTGCGGCACGGGCAGGGCACGGGAGGAGGTCGTGCTCTCAGGCAGGCACGGTTTCGTCCCTTTCAATCTCAATATATTTTTCTCCACTTACCAAACTAGTGATGCTGTAACAACCAAACGGTTGTTACAGCATCAGCTATATATCTTGTTCACATATTTCCGTCTTCCTTCGAATACCATCAAAAAGTTATTTTTGAGGCACTACTCAAAATATCAATTCCGATTTGGAAACTGATTTCAAAAAGAAAATTGAACTAATTGTGTATATAGCACCAATATTCCATGTCCTAAACTCTTATTTTATACACATTTTACTTCTAAGATCTTCCGTTATCATTCCACTACCAGAAAGAATGAGCCGAAATTACGCACGAGCTCTTTTTATCCTGCGACTCGATTTTGATCTCAAAACGGCATTTGTCTCTTGATGGAGCTTCACCTGATGAATCTGTTTCCCCAAGTAAAGTTTTAAAACTGTTTTCGTACTTTCGGACAAAATTGAAGAAGTGATAAAATAAGCGCGCAGGCGGTCATCTTGAATCAACACTGTAACAAACATTAAAATATAATATTAGAATCGTGACATATCAGCTTACTTAGTTCATTATATTGATATAAAATCGTTCTATTATATTTTGTATAAACTTGAAGATTGGAATAAGTAATTCCCGGCGCGTCTGATACAAACTACGTAAATGATAATGTGAAGGATGTGAGTGTAAATCATTGTATTGTGACATATATATATTTTGAATGCATTAAATTGTCATAGAAAGCAATACAACTTTAATCCTTAGACAGGAACACCCACACTGAAGAAATATCCGTCTATGAGGATGGTATGTTTGTTATACAGTTATTAATTCGGCAACTTTATATTTCTACATTAAGATACCGTTTTCTAAACATCGTACCGCTTATCAGTAACATTAATCCAGGTAGCAATTAAATTTATAAGATTTATACTAGTAAAACGTTGCGTACCAGTCACTGATATTTATTTATTTATTTTACGTCAAAACAGTTAAAAACTGCGTATGACGTGCTGTAGAGGAAAAATGAATTGTGTGCACATTTCCAAAATTCTGTGATCCCTACACCTAAGCCATATACTACTTAAATTTTGAATTTTGAAAGGGAGAAAAAAAACTCCGTATAATTAAATCTATTTTCAAGAAGATAAACAAGCAAAATAAATTTTGAATTTTGAAAGGGAGAAAAAACCAAAAAAAAACTCCCATGTAATAAAATCTATTTTCAAAGATAAATAAGCAATAAATTTTGGCTCTTATTACTTCCTGCCACGACAACATGGAAACGATATTTTGAATAAATGTATTTCCCACTGAATTCTAGAAGACGTGCACAGGAAATGAAGTTACATTTATGTCCAGAAGCAAAACAAGGGGCCATCTCAGCATTTGCTCAATGGATCAGGAAACTGGACGAAAAACCCTGATGATCGAGAGGGGTCATTGACCCGGAAGCTGTAGTACAATAGTTATTGCAGGTTGTTATACTCATTTATATACAGTCCAAATGGTAAAGCCATGCATTATGTATCATTGTTAAAATTAATGTTACTTTTCTTGTGATGCTCAGATATAGTCTCTAATTGTATAGAAACAGTTATGCAGCAGAAACGATTTCACTTGGGATTTGAACTTTTCTATTGAATTTAATCGTTTAATGTCATCTGGCAAAGTGTTGTAAAATAATGTATATCCCCTTGCACAGAATATGGGTGATGCCCTATGCGGCCAAATCTGGCTTTTCCACAGCAGACAACCATCGCTGGACACTTGACCAATCCTGGCGTCTAGGCCTAGCCGCTCTCATCATTGGCTTTTGCTCCAAGTTTCAGACACTTCCCCCTTCACTCCCTCGAAGATTTTCCTCTAGTTATCTCAAAGGGGCGGAGCAAATTCTGAGGTCAGTGACGCTGCTCTTTCGCAGTGAGCAGGGTAGCAGGGAACGGAGGGTGAGAGGAAGTAGAGGAGAGTAACAGGAGAGGGCACGGAAACGAAACGGATTGGTGCGCGTGGAGCGCGGGGATCACCGCCAATTGCACTGGACGTTGGCCCTGAACCCGTGGACGCTGACGAATTTAAGGGCAGCGGGTCACGGGAAGGGGCTGTGACATTTTTATCGAGTTCTTTACCACGAAAGTGCTTAATTTATGGTGTAATATTGTAGAGAAAATTGTCAGATTAAATTTATTGTATTGAAAGTTTTGTTTTTCTTACAAACTATTTTAAAATGCTAATGGTTCTAAAGCAAGAAACACTAGTATTACATAATCATTTTCGGGAAACACACAATATAATACATTTACATAATATAGACATTTTTCTATCAAACAAATTAAAATTCATACTCACGTTTTTAAAAATTTGGTACGACATTATCACTCCTTGATTAAGGAAATGCAAGCAATATACACATTTTATTACGCATTATGAAAATGTAATCACTTTATTTTTCTATATGAGCAGGTGCATGCAAACAGTGATTTCGTTAATCAATTAAAGCTCACTGCCGGATGTTCCAAGCGATTATCAATGCAAAATTACTATTGTTGTATTATTTAGACTATTTGTAAAATTGATGCAATTTTATAGTGATAATCGGTGAAAAGGAACTAGGGATTCTCATTAGAAATATTGCGGCTTATAATTGTCTTATTCTTCATATATTTTTCAAAGTTGTTATTTTCTGTTACACTGCTGAAGATTATATCTATCCCTTCCCGGTGATATTAATAGCAAAGTGTAAACTTGATATCGTTAATAAACAGCTAATAATATAAACAGCAAAATTTTAATTCTTTTAATTTGTAAAATCTACACACAAGTTCAATATTTTCTTAAATATGTTTGAATGATACATAGTAAAAAGAATAAATTTGAAAACCTTAAAATGTTACGAATCAATGTAATTTTTTCTTAAAACGAGCTGTTGAGAAAGAAACAAAACATGTTTTAATAAACTTTAAAAGAGAGATTGAGTATTTAGTTAAAAAATTTCAATGCCGGACAATTTTTCTTATCAAAGCTTTTAAGCGGAACACAGTGTCTTCCAATCGTATTATCTTTCCAATTTATGTTTAGGTTTTGTATGACCCCCAGAGCAGATTCTGGAGTGTTTAGTTCGATTCAAGAAGCTCTCTCGCAATTCAAACATCCGGAAACTTTGACACGGTTATCGCTATTGAAGTAAGAAACAGGAAACACACCATTCTTGTTTTCTAATAATTAATTATTAAATAATTTTAGCCATTGTAAGATAAACGCACGACAAATATTTGTGCTTATAGGAATCCCAATACTTGAATGCATATCAGACACAAATACATTTGGTTTTAGATCAACACGGAAAACACAAGAGTTTCAATGAGATCACAAGTCCTCCAAATCCTGAAAACTAAATCACTGTCTTTATTTACACGAAATAAAACTACATACCTTCTTTAAAAATCTAAAGAAATGTGCATTGTGCTCAAATATCTTGACAATTACACTTAGTGCAATATTATTCGCAAAATTTTCTGAAAATTAGTATAGCAGTTAAAATAATTTTATTAATTACAGATTAAAATATTAAATTACCTAATTTTAAATGAAATAAATGACCAAGGCAGTGTCACATCAACAACGCAAAATTAGTGTATAAAAGGCGTGTTAAAAATCATCCCCTTCATGCATATTAGATTTATAAATCTATATTCTCTAAGAAAGTTTAAAGAGCTTGCGGAGGACAGTAGCTAGCATCACCTCTATAGTCGACAAACTATGCCTTCTTCGGCTCTTTCATTAGAGCAGTGCAGGAGCATGCTTTACAGTAAGGTCAGTTCTTCATTGAGGGTGATAACTGCGCGAGATGTCCGTGCGAAGTAGTCTGATCCGAAGGTGAATAACAATTCTCGCCTGAGCTTTAGAGCCACGGGATGACCACGACAAGGGTCTGCCAGTGTGTGAGTTTGAAAATAGTTCCGCCACTCTGTTTCACTCAAAAATGCAACGTTGGATAAAATCTTGGTAGTAAGAGCAGATATTACCATAAAGGTGTGTTTCTGGCTTCCTCGAGGCCAACTTTACTACCTAGTCAGCGGTTTCATTTCCACTTATCCCCACGTGGCACAGTGGGCTAACTCGGTCCGAAACCTGGACATAGACGGAAAATGTATACAGACCTCAACAAAACTAAGGCCCTAATAGGTTTCCTGGGGTCTTGATTACTGGTACATGTCAAATTTTAAAAATTCAAAATGGCGGATCCAGTATGGCCGGTCTAAAAATATAAATTCAACGGATTCCTTTGAGTTTTTGGATATAAGGTATTTTCATGTCACTAATCACGAATTAGACGTCAGAATTGAAAAATTTAAAATGGCATATCCAATATGGCGGGGCTAAAAATATAAATTCAGCGGATTCCCATGAATTTTTGGATATAAGGTATTTTGGTTTGATTGATGAAGCATAAAGTCGTTTGTTGACGGATTCTGATTTTTATTAAACGCTGTTCATAAACATGATGGCGCAGAACATTATTACGATCTTTAGTCAAAATCGTAATCATGTTCTTCGCTTACATCTGCGTCGCTTTCGTCCGCGTTATCGTGTTGTAAATCGACGGAAGGGATTTGCGCTTCATAGAGCAACTCTTGTACCTCGGCAGGTACCTCTTTCTTCTCTGATATTTCCATATGCTGGAAGCTGGATATCAGAGGGTCTGAAGATGCCGGGAAACGATGGAACACGTCGTGCATGGTTTTCTCCCGGGAGTACTTCCGCGTGAAATCTTCCCGGTAACGACGAATGTCTTTGTTCCGAGCCTCCTGCGCATCTTCAGACAACCTCCCGATTGGAAGTGGAGCCGCTTCGACGATCGCGCATCCGTGCAATAGTACGATGTGCGCAGATGTGGGCATCGGGTACCATCCGTACAATTTGACGTACTGACTGGCCACAAAGAGTTTGAACTTTTGGACGTTGATAGCATACCCACTCGACATCGTTTTAAGATTACTTTGCCTTTGCCATCAATTCTTCCGTGTTTGTTTTTTTTCGTCGCGTTTGACGCAACGCGTCAAACCTTAAGGCACGTTGAGCGCTTGCGGCACAGGGTAATCCCCCCATTGCAACAGTGCTGGAGTAATCCTCCGTTAATATTGTTGCGTCTCGTCGCAGTCGGTTGTCAAAGGACCGACAGGTAGCATCTCCGCGTACGCGCCTCCTACCAGCGCTCCTGCGTCACTACCCAGCGGCCAGAATTGGGAAGGAATGAGGATAGGGGTAGGGTTTAGGACACTTCACAGGGGTTGGACTAGCCCTTGTGAAGCAGCAGAACTCGTTTTGTTGGAACAAATTTCTCATGAGATTCGACGGGAATCGAACCCGGATCTCAGTGGTGAAAGGCTTGCGACTTTGCAATGAGCCACGAGTGCAGATACGTGCAATGAGCCACGAGTGCAGTCGTCGATCCCCAAAATCTTTGCCGTCACGGATACGTCCTCAGAAAAGAAGCGCCTGCCGTTGCCGTCATTAGTAGTACGATCCTGTTGCAGGCATGTCAATGAGCACACCGAATTTATCGCCATCTCGAACTGAATTTTCGCTTTGCGCACCTCGACATGCTTTTTCTGCTCAGCAGACCGGGCCTGCTGATTTTCAGTAAAAACAAACTACTTTTTCTAATTAATGATTACTTACTTCATTACTAATTAATTAACTATTGCTGCCATGTATTATAAATTAATTAGCATTATTTGTTAGTAGGTAAAAAGTGGTACTACAGAATGCACGTTGCGCTTGACCAATACATCTATGCATGGCTTTCGACGCCACTGGGAACCATGGAAACGATCGTCAAGTAAAATGGCGTAAACTTGCGCGGTCTTTTGGATCTCACCGCTACGGTATTAAGCGTACCCGAGAGTCATTCAGGGAAGCGGAGCGACGCGGAGAACATTTTGTAGCCATGATTTTATAAAGCTAACTATGTCCCATCTCGATCAGGTTTTTCGTCCAGTTTCCCTGATCCATTGAGCAAATGCTGAGATGGCCCCTTGTTTTGCTTCTGGACATAAATGTAACTTCATTTTCTGTGCGTCTTTACAGGAATTCAGTAGAAGTACAATTATTCAAATTATCGTTTCCATGTTGTCGCGGCAGGAAGTAATAAGAACCAAAATTTATTGTATTTATCTTTGAAAATAGATTTTATTACATGAGTTTTTCCCTTTCAAAATTCAAAATTTATTGCTTGTTTATCCTTGAAAATAGATTTTATTACATGGGAGTTTTTGTTGTTGTTTTTTCTCCCTTTCAAAAATTCAAAATTTAAGTAGTATGTGACTTAGTGTAGGGATCACAGAATTTTGAAAATGTGCACACAATTCACTTTTCCCCATAGCACGTCATACGCAATTTTAACTTTTTTTGACGTAAAATAAAATAAAATAAATAAAATAAATGTTTCCGGGATGAGAGTTAAATACACAGTTTGTAGCCAAAATGTGATTAAAACGGGTTGCAAATATAAACTTACCTTTTGGGGTGTTTTCCATGGTGTCCAATGTGTACTGGGTCGGATCACAATTTATTAAACTCGCGTCGGAAATAACTTACAAAAAAAACGTGAATTTTCCGAACGTGTGTTGTCCGGCGACTGACGGCTCATAACAAAGAGATTAGTAGGTGGAATGCCACGGGCGTCGAACAGGTATACACTAGTGCGTAAGCTTACGATTTCCAGCCAAGACTAACGTCGAAACACGGACCGCCCTTCGTGTCAACTTTTTCAAGCGAGATACACCACTGTGCGTGGCCAGGGACACAGGAAGAAACGTAATTCAAATGATGGAGAATTAAGCATTATCTTCAATGTGGTGATGTTGGATACATGATGTCAAGGTTTACAAGGAGAAGAGAAATGGACGACAAGCCGAAGCTGCCTCGGCTCGAAGAATCGCAGGTTCGAATCCCGCCTCGGACATAGATGCTTTTGTGTGTTCGTGTTGTACTTACGTATTCTCCCTACAGAAACCCCAAGATAAGCAATCACAGTGGTCGTTATAAGACCTATTAGTTAAAAAGAGACATTAAAAATATATACAAAAAACAACTTCCAATTGTCAAAGAAAATTTCACATATTTGAGTTCGGACTTTCAATAATCGTAATAAAAATAATAAAACCTAAGGACTTTATTTCTTTGGGCAAAATAGTATTATAAAACGGAAATTTATTTAATCCAAAATTAAATTTTCATATATTGTCAACTAATTCGATTATTATTTATAGCAATATTTTAACTCTCTCCAGAGATTTCCTACAATATTGCAATGATATTCATTGTAGCCAATACCTTTTTTATTCCCACTTTCTCTATTTCGTTAGTGAAATAAATATATTTATTTTAAACTGAGTACCACTGAATTATTCTACCATTACAATATTTCCATTCCATATATTATGAATATTCTATCATTACAATATTTCCATAGTTTTTGAGCTGAGGAGCAGTGACGGCAAAGAACTGGCCTAATGTTAGTTAAGACTTCATTCAATATTTTTCTGTATTTTACATTTCTCGAATGCCTTTTCTAGAAACAATGATATCAATTTTAAGAGAAATGGCATTTAGGGTTTTTTGAAGGAAAATTCGGCTTTAAATCCTGAACTCCAAAACTATTTTTCAGAAAGACTCTGCGATCATGTATTATTTTTGGACTGGTTGTAGGAAAAGACCTTTGTACGCATGGTACCTGCAAAACAATTGAAACATACTGACTTCTAAATCTATGTATTATTTTCAAAATTGATATTATACTAGCAAGTTGATTAGGATTTCTAGATTTAATGAGAATCAATATTTCTAAAAATTATAACACATTATACTCATATTGCATTCTTAAAAACTTTCTGAGAAACGAACTCTTTCTTTTTTAATTTACATTCTTCATTTTGAATACTGAATAAACTGCAATTTATTTAGAACAAACTACCTGAGTCCGAGAACCTGAAAAGCAAATATCTGTCTATCTTGCTAGTTCATTGCTATAGAATTAGCTCAATGAAAGTCATATATTCATTTCACAAAAACATGAAATTTATTAAACAATTTAAAACAACTGTTTATATTGTATAACTTTACCTATATAAAATTAAATCTTTGTCACGACAATTCCAACCTTATGTCTTCGCGCTTTGGACCATCTTTATCCATCTCCCGACATATAATCCTCAGCTCCTGACACCATCTTCTCTCGTCTTTCTCGAGGCACCTTCGATCACCGTTTCATCAGATCAATAAACTATTTGCCGCTAACGTTTCCAGTCCAATCACTGGCAACTAGCCCAAGCCCTCAATGTCCTCAACTCGTTCCATGAAATATTTTAAGCTTCACTGTCACACTTAGTAGACCCCCCGGTCAGAGGCGCTGCAGTGACATCAGTTGATGCACTGAGCTACCGCTATCGGTTTGTATCCCTGGAGGCGGCGAAGTTGAACCACCGCTGAAACGAGAGATTCGTTACCGGCCTACAGGTCAGTTTTGAGGTTTTCTCAGCCCCTCCACTTTGCAAGACCCCCAAGTCGAAACAAGTTCTAAGATCTCAACTGTTCTCCCGACATGCATGTAAGTTAAGTATATGTCTATAAACGGGATAGGAAAGAACAAGGATGAATAGGGGAAGATCACTCGCGGTCCGTCGCTCATTTGTTGGTGTACTGCTCCGGCATTCGTCTGCTGCTGACTGGGGAAACCACGGGTAACTACCGTAGGAGCATCCGGCCCTTGTAATTCTCCTCCGAAAACAGCTGAATTTCACCTAGATAAATAGCAGGTCGCATCTCCGTCACTGTCGGGACTCGAACTCTTCGACCTCTCGGTTACTGCCATCTCTGTTACTGACTCGCTCACCGTCACCAGCAACCTCAGCGTCCCCACTACCACCCCTGCTACCGTGGTCTTTTCAATTTGCGGCCGGTTGCAAATGATCCAGAAAGCCGGCCCCAGATGATCGGGCCCAGAGTTAAATGAGGCGGGTGCGTTTAACCAAATCACAGCCCTCGGAACAAGGAAGCGCGCTGCCCCCGCCCCGCCGCTGCAGAGGTGCTGCCCTCGGACGGCGCGCCGCGCAATTAATCCTGCCGGTGGCGACGGAGGCGGTGGACGGAGCGGTCTCGCCAGGGAAGGCAGCGGAAAGCCGCGCTGGGAGGCCTAATGGTGATGGAGTAGTGTGGGCAACGGGAAGACTGGCAACAGCAGAATTGCCGAAGGGAAATATGTGACCACAGTAACCTTTGGCTTTCCTTTCGTATGCGATCATGATAATTGGTGATGCTGAGCATTGATTAATTGATTGATTGATTGATTGACTTTTTCGTGTTTCCGGGCGCGTCAACTGCTCTGGTCATTAGTCCCGTTAGTTATAGTGCATGTGTTTTTCTCGGGAGATGGCGGTGATCTTCCGCGCTGGATGGCGAGATCCGGCGCCGACATACCGTCTAGTGGGTTTCCTAACCAAAGTCTCTCTCCACAGCGGCACCACCCTGCCGGAACAGCTCTAAGCTCCCGACCGGTCTCCCGGAATATGTGGTAGTGAGTGCATGTTGGTGTAAGTGAGTGGGGGAGGAAAGGTCAAAGGAAGAGAGGACAGATCGCCGCGGTCCGTGGCCCGTTTGGTAGGGTACTGCTCCGGCATTCGCCTGGTGGTGATCGGAGAAACCACGGAAAACTACCGATCAGAGCAGCCGCCACTAGAATTTCGTCCAGACAGCGACTGAATTCGACCTAGCTGAAAAGCTAGTGTCGAAAATCTCGCCGTCAGGACTCGAACCGAGGACCTCCCGGTCAGAGGCGCTGCAGTGACATCAGTTGATGCACTGAGCTACCGCTCCCGGTCATTCGTCTGGTGTTGATCAGAGAAATCACGGAACTACCCCTCAGAGCAGCCGACCGCTGGAATTCTCCAGAACAATGAATGATGAGAATGGGAGTTAGATAGGATATAGGTATGTATTGGTAAGGTAAAGTCAATCTTAGTCCCCTGCGACTCTTTGCAGTCATAAGTGGTTTATCACAACCGCGAATGGTCTGTCGCTCCGCCCCCAACCTTTGCTGCCACCATCCGTTGCTGCCGTCATCAATCTGCTCAACGCCATCACCTGTTGTCCCATCACACAACGGTCACAACCAGATAATCACCTTCCGAATCCTCGCCGTTCCCTAATCGCTCTCTCATCGTCGGTCACCCTTCACACTCTCACCCTGCCGTCATCACGTGCTAACCTCACACAACCCTCTGCTCTACACTATCACCTGCTACGGTCACCCTGCACACCAACAGCACCAGCAGCTGCCATCGCTCGACGCAATAACCATCTGCTTATTGACAACGCACAGCCCACCTCTGACCGCTCGCCACCCACGGGCGCCTCCCCCGCCCCCGCGCCGTTGGGCAACGGCCTTCGCGCAATTACGGATTGGCCATAGCAGCGCGCCCGCGCTGCTGGGCCTAATTGGCGACCGGCGCCGATGCCAGTGATCCGTCTCGGCGCTCGCCTCGAAGCGAATGCCCCGCCACGCCTGCCGCGCTCCCCACGCAACGCAGCTCAACGGAATCCTTCAGCTTTCTTGACCGTTTTATATCAGAAGACAGTTTGGACAGAGTTTTCTTGACAAAGTCACTTCAAACATATAGAAATAAAATCATAAACATCAAATATTTTACTCTTTGTTAAGAATGATCTTTTTGCCACATTATGAGGATTATGTTTTCTCCTTTAGATTACAAGGAATATAACAAGAACAATTTTTTGGACATAAATTACGAGTTGCTGGGGTTAAAATTCACAAAAAACACGATTGTAATAAAACTCGATAAAAAACAACATGAGAAAACTCTCCGTTTAAAAAAATAATACATTAAAATAACATATATACACATATATGTGTATATATATATATGTGTATACATATATATGTATATATGTGCATACAAAATAGAAACAAAGGCATGCAGTGCTGTTAACATTTCCAATTTTAAGCTTGGGAATGGTGCTGATTTTAATTATGAAAATTATAATTAGTGGAGGAAACTGCTTAAGTTGCCCTAAAACTTGTCAAATACTTGTAATATATCAAATGTTTATTTGTATTTTTACTTTATAAATTTTGACAGATTTAATGTCCTTTATTTATTTTTATTGTAAAATTCACATAAAAATCCATTGAAATGTATTTATATACAGTTAAATTATAAGAGTCCTTTCATTCACTACTTTCTTTCCAACTTTCCTTTCAGAGTTTGTTGTATTGTCACCAGAATTGTCAATAATATAGACATAAAATAAAGAGTATTAACTGCAGGATTTTTTTCTCCGTAGCGATTTTTGAAAAGTTTCTGAACATCAGTTTTCTTCTCTTTTGTATGTTTTTCATTGGTTTAAATAAAGACTTGTATTCACCTATCTCACTTAAAAAGGCAGTATCTCCCTTGAAATTACCTTAATTCAAACATATCTCTTTACCAGTATTCCTTTCATTGAAAAGCCAATTTTTTTGTAAGTAAATGTAACAAAACTCTCCCTACCCCAAGATAATGTGACTTAAGGAACTAAACCATAACATCGGACAGAGTATTTCCGTGAGATAATGTTGAAGACAATAAATGAATTGCTCATATGAAATAGTATACAGAACTACGTTTACCTCAATTTTCAATTTTTTTGCGAGTTAAGATTGCTCAATTTTTTATGTCTATTGTATTTGTTTTTTAGTTAATATTTCAATAAATTTGTCCTAATTAACTTTGACTTTCTTTACAATATGTCGCTACCCTGTACTATACTGCACAAACCCAAAAATCATACTATTGAGATATCAAGGGAAAAATACTTCAAATATAGATATAAATTTATTGTCTTGTATTTATTAAATTTTTGTGTTTTTGAAGCATTTGTTTAAAGCAATACAGTGATTTCTCAGTAGTAGGATGTTTGGGTTTGTGCATTACAGTACTGGAGAAGCGATGTGATACTCCACTGATTCAAATAAGTGAAGCCTTAGTTTCACTGATTGCAACAGCTATTTATTCCACTGGTTCAATTAGTTGTCACAGATTTCACTGATTCAAGCTTTCTTCCGGGGGACAATCAGTGAATAGTCACTGTCAATCAGTGGTTTTTCACTGATTCAGCTGAAAGAGTGTAAACTAAGATTTTAACACATTTCCGAAAGTGAAGTTACATATTTTATTTACCAATATCTGGAATGTATGTTGTTGTAGAAGAATAGTAAGAAATTTTGCTATCGAAGAAACTTACTTCACTCAGTAATTTGTACATAAAGAAAACACTTCTTGAACGTCTTGACACAACCAAACGACGTCATAAACAAATAGCGGCAGCTAAGTGTTCGTTCTATAAACTTAATGATTTACAAATTAGTGTTTATACCGTATGAAATAGACAACAGCAAGCGATAACACATATGTAGTTCATTACCTTTCATTTAAAGCAAACATCATGAAATTCGGTTGAGTAGAAAGATCAAATTTCTTTGTAAACGAAACGCCTTAGAGTTTTAAATATAAAGAAGAGTATACATTTATGTCTAATGTGTTTAATGCATCGTTTGGGATTATTATCTATTTAGCAGTAGCACATTACAAGGTTTCGTGTCGGCGGGGCCTTCTAAATTGTACAATATCCTCATCAAGCGCATTATAGTATATAGAAGTAATTCAACTTCAAATTTTTTTAAGAATTCCTAGGGTACTGCAGAGGTACGTTTTTGTGGGGTGTTTTCGATGGTTTCGAGTAAAATTAGCGTTATCCCTTAGCATATTAAATGTGGAAGAGATTTCATCAATGTCTCGTTTCAACACGTAAGAAGTAACTAATAAGTTATGCTGCCAGTACGCGTTTGATATATTGATGCACATAAGAGCCGCAATTTGCAACAGCGGTTGCACGACGGCGTCAGTTTTTCCAATGTGTGTTTTGTCACGTAGGTTGGTGTGGATATCGCACCACTGAAGATGGGATGTTCCATGATTCGGATTGGGAAAACTGCGAACAAAATCATTCTCAATAAGTATCTAAAGTGGATTGGGTCGCGATGAGGGCAGGATTTCGATTCCGTCTAAAAGCTAGAAGGAAATTAAAGACAACCACTGCCTCAAAGAGAACTCTAACTTCATTTCTTCCGACAACTCTAATGGCTCGTTTCCATGGTTTCCACGACTCCAGGCGAATGTCAAAAAATCCGTTAAAGAACCAGACATGGACCGCGTCTGTTTGACATTTGTGTCAGCCTCTATTTGACATTTTCTTAGAACTCTACATTAATGGTTACTTCGAATTTACACGGTTAGCGGAAGTTGGAAATGAAGGTTTCATGAACGTATTCCTTAACTGTCGTATTCTGAATTCTGTATCACACATCTCTACACTTTTTTTATATAACCGATGATTCGTGAATGTAACGTTTCTCCTAGTAGGCGTAATTAACAAATTATTAGTAACAAAAATGAAAGTAATAAATATGTTTTCAAGATAAAAGGATAGTTACCAAGTAATGAGAGAAAAAAGCAAATAATAATATTGCACCAAAAAAAGGTCACAAAAACAGATACATTACATAGGAGTAATATAAAAATATAAATAAATTTCATAACTACAGCTTTATAATATACAATGAAAACCGGTCTCCACAATAATAGTCAAACAACATAAAAATGTAGAATGGAACTTTAAGCATTGAAAATTGTTCGGTTTCGTATGTACTCGAAATAGCTCCTCTGAAAAAAGCGTTTCTTCCGTCTTTCCAAGCACCGTGCGAAGGGGGCAGCACTGCTTTCTGCACCATCATCAGAGCGCCCTGCCGCCGTTGCCATCATCACCGCCTCCACCGCCGCCATCAACCATCACCGCCGCCACCGCCGCTGTCCACCACCATCACCACCACCACCACCACCACCATCAGTGCCGCCGCCACCGCCTACCAACATCAGCACCGCCGCCGCCAAAGTCGCCGCCGCCACCTGCCGCCGCCTTCTCGCGGTTTGGCGGAGTCGTGGAGCGAGCCTCCCCTCGCCGCAATCACCCGTCTAACCACTAGACGCCGCGTAAGTGAAAGTCAAATGAGCAAACCGCTGGGATTGGCGAGAGGTGCCAAGCGGCGCCTAGAGCAGGAGGAGCGGAAGACGAAGGAGAACGCGAAATCGAGGGGAGGAGGAAATGGAGAGAAAAAGAAGAGGAGGTGGAATGAAAGAGAAAACGAGGAGGAGGGGAAGAAGGAAATAAAGAGGAAGGTGAAAGCAACGTAGAACTGATTGGTAGGAGTGGTGGACTGGTGAAAGAATAGTGGAGATGATTTTGTGTTTAATTAAAATGCGGCGATGGTAAGCAGGAGATAAAGTTTGTGATGAGGTGGATTTTGTTAGAAATAAAATCGGTGTGGTAGTGATGGTGGTAGAAATAGTGGTTACTAACGTATAAGGTCGTGGGATTATTATCTTTAAAAGGAGAAAATGACCGAAGTTACTTTATCTTAAACTATTCTAGGTTCAAACATTTAGAAATGTATTCAGATAACATTACTTGTATTTTTTGAAAAAATAACTACTCGAAATGAGTGTTAAAATCGATTAACACATGTTATTTTCTCGATCAGTATTTTAGATATAATTTCAATTCGTTGTTCGCAAAGTATGTATGCGTATGGAATTTCTCTTATAGATCTACCAAAGCAGAAACATGTTGCCTAAAGCTACTGAGGGCGAAAGACACAGGAAAATATGTTACTGACACGATCTTGATTACCACCTGGAATAGTAGTGAAGTGACAATGTCAAACATAGCAAATGATTTATTGCTAGTGTTACTGATTCTGACGGTGTAAAAGAAAGTGGACTAAATTTGCACGTTTTGTGCACCCTCCAAAATACATGAAACTAATATCCGATTCATTGGCAGTAACTAATTACTCTTCTGCAGCAGTACAGCCTAAGGCTTGATTTAAACGGTACAATTTCCATCAAATTTCATTCGTACGAAAACATGACCGACCGGACTGGACGCTTTTTGTTTGGACGAATGTCGCTCGTTTCTTTTTTCTGTAGAAAATCCAAACAATTTAATCTCAGCGCTGTTAGCATTCTGCAGCACAATATTTGACGCCGTCATGACCTGATCTTTTAAGATTTTTGGAAAGGTTAAGGAAGGTTAGGTTAGAGTTTAAAGTTCAGATTGCAGGCGAATGTGTTTTGCTGCCAAAACCATGCGCGACAATAATTGTAAAGCACCACGCGGGACATTAATATCACGAAATGCCAAAATTATACATTTCGTTCGCGACGACCGGTTAAAGTGGCTCAAGGAAGTAACTGATATCATTGCAGTGCCTATGAACCGTAGGTCGTAGAGTTCGAGTCACGACGGTGGCAGCATGTTTGACACTAGCTAAGTAGATACGTCCAATTCAGACGCTGAATGGAGATTCAAGCGGTCGACTACTCTGATTCGCATTTTTCCAGAGTTTCTTCGATCAACGCCAAGTGAGTGCGGTGAATGGAATTAACGTCCCTCTATTACACACACACACAAACACACACAAACACACAAACACACACACACACTCACCCCACCCCTCACCCACACACCCACACACACACACCACACACACACACTCACACACACACTCACACACACACCCCACAACACACAGACTTCACTATCACAAAATGTCATGACACCGGTCGGGAGCTTAAGAGCTTGATCTGGCCGAAGAAGTGTCGCCCTATGGGAGAAATACCTTGGTGAGGAAAACAACAGCAAACGTCGGATCCGCCAGATTTCACCACCCAGTAAGGGGAAGAACACCAACCCCACCATGAAAACAAAGCATCCATTTTACGAGACAAATGACCATATTGAGTTGACGCGTCCGGAAGAACCGGAAATAACTAACGTAAATAAAATCAGTGGGTAGGACTAGTATATGATGCACCTTGCAAAATTTCACTTCGAGAAATTAGCGCTGCATTCGATTGTTAGACAAAACATTTTCATCCAAATTTCAATTCAGGTGAGACAGTTATCTCTGCAGCCCGTGCAGTAACCCGGGAGGTCTGGGGGAATTTACTGCTACAACCACACATTGCGATGATATTTCTACTTTAAGGAGACTTAAGGAATATGTGTTAAAACGTTAAAAATGTTTAAAAGCCAAAAATCTTCACAAATT
Organism: Teleogryllus oceanicus; assembly: GCA_964035755.1. Classification (NCBI taxonomy): domain Eukaryota; kingdom Metazoa; phylum Arthropoda; class Insecta; order Orthoptera; family Gryllidae; genus Teleogryllus; species Teleogryllus oceanicus. The sequence goes on along the minus strand of CAXIVR010000005.1, from coordinate 129,056,212 downwards.
TTCTCATTTATATAATACGGACTGCACTGTGCACTGTGCACTACGTACTGCACTGTACTTATTTTTTTTTTTGGCATCAAGCGAATGTGGGAGAAGTACCTTAAGATACGGACCACGGACCACGCGCGATCGTTCTTCCCATTTCCCTCTCCCATCCTCATCCCTTACACACATACACACACCCCCTTCTATGCACCATTACAACACATAAGCCGGAAGACCAGTACGGGGCTTAGAGCTTGTCTCTGCTGGGCTGGGCCCCGCTGGTAGAAGATTCTGGTTGGTGAAAGCCCCTCAAGACGACATGCCATACAATTAAGAAACTTATCATTTGACGTGCCCGGAATATCTGACATATCAATCGTTAACCGAACCCATCTATTCCGGAGATACAATGGTATTAGGGAGAGCCTTCTGGACGCATATTCTGGCGTCATCTCCTCATCGGGTTTCTATACGAAATATTGTAATGGTGAACACTACAAGCTATTTTTGTATCAATTTTTGTCCCAAAAATTGGATGGATTGATTGTGATTCCACGCGCATCAACTACTACGGTCATTAGTCCCGTACGTCTAGTGCGTGCATTTTCTAGGGAGGTGGCGGTGGACTTACCCCGACGGGATGGGAAATCCGGCGCCGACCGCTTCGGCTATCGAAACTTTTCTCAACCAGGTATCCCCCATCAGCGGGACACCGCCCTAGCCAGCGCAAGATCTAAGCTTCCGACCGGTCTCCAGGCGTGTGTGGTAGTGTGATGCATGTTAGTGTAAGTGTGTGTTGGGGTGAGAATGGGAGAAGGAAGAGGTGGGAAAGATCGCGCGCGGTCTGAGGCCCGTTTTGAAGTACTGCCCGGCATCGCTGGTTGCCCGGGAGAAATCCAGAAAACTACCTACCCGAACAGCCGACCGCTGAACTAGCGCGACGGGATCCGCCCCAGCTGACAAACTAGTGTCGAAAATCCTACCGCCTGGAGGATTCAAGCCTAGGACCTCTCGGTCAGAGGGACTGCAGTGACATCAGTTGATGAGCAACCTCTCCCGGACCAAAAATTGGATGTAAATCGTAGCAGGTAAATACGGCTTAAGGCAGTGCTGTCTCCGTGAGGCAGTGGCTGCGGCCGTCTGCGGCGGCGGCAGCGGGGCTGTCGACCGGCGCGCCGGCGAGCGGGGTCGCGACCGCTGCCGCCACCTGTGTTTGAGCTGCGGCGGCGGCGGCGGCGGCCGATCACGCTGCCCGGTGTTCTAACATTGCAGGCCCGCGCTCCCGCTGCGTACGCCCCACCCCACCCCCCCCCCGCCCCCCACCGCCCCACTCGCGCTGCTCGCTTTACAATAAAACCTCTCCGCCCGCCACGGCCCGGCCCCTCTCCGCTCCGCTCCACGGGCTCACGGCGAGTTTCGGAACTACGCGCGTATTCGCGGTTTCCTCAAGGGGGCGAGGGTGAACTGCATGGGCGTACATTTTGTGGTTCTTTACGATTTGAATAAGTTTTTGCAGACACGTGGGAACCTCGATGCACTGTATTTGAAGGAAAAACTATTTTGTTAAATATATTAAACATTCATTTAGTTGTTTTTAGTTAGAATATTAATTTACAAATATCTATCAACATTTTGAATTAACCAGAATCACGTGTGTAATAGTTATTCGAGGAATTAAATAAAATTCGTTATATAAAATAATACGAGTTCTTGAACGAGATATCAACGATACAGTGTAACTATGAAACGCACACACAATTAAAATTGAAATATAAATTATTGATGACATGTATCCAAATGATAGTGTCTAGTACAAACATTTCTCAAGTCCAAACCATATGAAATTTAAAGACCTTCGAGATCATACAATTTTTCAATTTAGGACATTCTCGATATGAATAAAACATTAAATATTATTTTAATATAACATTGTAGTGTATGTACTTCCTTCCAACCCCTTTCAGAACCACATGCTCATTCTGTCTGCTTCCTGGAGAGGAAGTGGCGGACATTTTGTGGCTCTTCGCGATTTAAATATGGTTGAAAATGCGAAAGGTGAGTGAAGCACGGCTGCAATTGCTTATGTGTGTGTGTGTGTGAGCTTGCTTCTTCTTCTTCTTCCTATGCCTCTCAGGTCGGGTTACCCATTTACATACTTTTTTGTCTTGTGCCTTGCGCTTCACTTCTCCTAGCGTAGCTCCGCTCCTTTGGCATATATCCTGTATACAGACGTCCCATGTTCCTCTTGGCCTTCCAGATAGTCTTTTTCGCTCTGGCCTGGCTTCGATCATTTGTTTCGGTTTTCTATCCTCTGCCATTCTATTAACATATCCCGCTGGAATTCCATTTTCACTCTTGATTCTTTTTCGATGAGCTTGCATGAATGGATTATTTCAATCACAGATATATACAAGCTGAAAAAAGTGACCGAAATTTGAGGACCCCGATAAAAAATTATGGTAAATCTATTGTATATCTATTATTATTATTATTATTATTATTATTATTATTACACGGTCAAGAAAATCGTTCGTGACTTTAAATATGTTATGTTCGTAAACTGATCATTCTCTGCATTAGTACAAAAAGAGTTAAATTTTTCTTTCTAACAATTGGGGAAAATTAATGAGGCAAATGTTTCCAATGAAGATCGTCTAGAGAGTTTAGTTTGAAGGTATTATGAAATATACTTTCAAAATCTATTATTATTATTTTATCCACTTTGTTTAAAAGTCAAACTTTACGAAACAGAGATCAGAGCCGTAATATGAGCAATACAATAGTCTTTTTAGGCCCGCCATTAACAACAATAATCATTTTTGTAATATCAGTAGCATTAGAACTAATCCCTGGTCTCCTATTAATTACTAACAGATTTCACCTAGCTCAACAGTCAAATTTAGACGAAAATTATAGTTCATTGGATTTTTCACAAAGAGGGTGAAAGATTGTGGGATATTTGTATCGTAACATCTTATTATAAAACTCGATTGGTTATCAAACTCGTTTGATAATGTTCCAATCTCATATTGTTATAAGATATAATGATGTGAGACACGTTACTTATAATAGACTATTTCGAACTATTAATGCATTATTTTATTAACATATTACGAACTTTTATTACATAATTACTTTTTGTTGTTACATTTTCTCCATTAATGATAAAAAATTTAATTTGTAGAACCATTCGAAAGTTATGCGCCCCCAGGGTCTTTCATTATCTCTGTGTTAGCCTCTTTCCTGCCGACGAAGTGCTGTGAGGTGCGGTTTTCCTCTTAACCGCAGACATCATAGCCTGCGTACGCGACGCGCCGTTTATTTCAATTATTTGCCTCTTTCTGCTTCGTAACGTTACAAAACAGAACAAAATGTTCACCTTTAATGTGATGTGATTGTTCGATAAATTGCACACAATTTTCAGTAAATACACTCAATGGCGTTGTATTGTATTTGAAAGTTTTCTAAATTAAATAGGAAGTTGACTTCCTTGATTACATAATGGTTGAAAGAAATGGCAAGAAGAACCTTACGTTTCATTCATTATAATATTCTAAACCACATTTTTATACTTGAAGGAAGGAAGATCTATCACTTTGTACGAACGTTGTATCTAATATTTTGGGCCGATATTTTGTCAAAATGTTTTCACATTAGTTCTAGTGAAAATCGCTACCGGAAAAATAAATAAACTATTACGAATTAAAACAACACTTCTTTCTCCCACTAAAATAATATTTCTTGCTTCCAGTTTTTCATTACTCGCTCTTCCTCTAGTTTCTGTCTCCCCCTCTTTCCCCTTCCTTGTCTCTCTGTGTCTCTCTTTCTCTGTGTGTGTGTCTCTCTCTTTCTCTGTGTGTGTGTGTCTCTCTTTCTCTGTGTGTGTGTCTCTCTTTTTCTGTGTGTGTGTCTCTCTCTCTCCTTCTGTGTGTGTGTCTCTCTCTCCTTTTCTGTGTGTGTTTCTCTCTCCTTTTCTGTGTGTGGGGTCTCTCCTTCTCTCTCGAGTGTTCTCTCCTTCTCTCTCCGTGTGTCTCTCTCCTTCTCTCTCCGTTTTGTCTCTCTCCTTCTCTCTGTGTGTCTCTCCTTCTCTCCTGTGTTCTCTCCTTCTCTCTCCTGTGTTCTCTCCTCTCTCTCCTGTGTCTCTCTCCCTCTCTCTCCCGTGTGTCTCTCTCCTTCTCTCTCCGTGTGTCTCTCTCCTTCTCCTGTGCTGTGTGTGTCTGTCTCTCTCTCCTGTGGGTGTGTGTGTGTCCCTTCGTGTTCCTCTCTCCGTGTGTGTCTCTCTCTCCCCTGTTTTTCTCTCTCCCGTGTGTGTCTCTCTGTGTGTCTCTCTTCCTGTGTCTCTCTTCCGTGTCTCTCTCTTTCCCCTCTCCCCTCTCTCTCCTGTCTCTCTCTCTGTGTCTCTCTCCGTGTCTGTCTGTCTCTCTCTCCATGCCTCTGCTCCGTGTCTTTCTTCTCCTGTGTCCCCTCTGTCTGCGCGCACCCCGCCGGGGGCTTGTGCGGTGCGGAAGCGCGGGCGGCCGCGCGGCCTGGCATGGCATCCGTGGCGCGCGCCGCCTAATGCCGTTCCCGTGTAGTCCCCGCGCCCCGAAAAATAAGCAACCGCTGCTGTCGGCGCCCGCCGCCCGGCGTGGGACAAAGGGCTGCTTAATTGGGGCCCAGGTGGCCGCTGCATCGCCCGCGTCGCCTCGCACCTTCCGCTGCAATAATTACGCCGCTGGGAGGTGACACTCGTTAGGCTGCGGAGTGCACGCGTCTTGCGGTGGCCGAACACGGGTGTTGCCCTGCGCCACAGCTTGCGGCTTGCGTTACGTTCGTATCGTATCGGCATTTCGGAGGAATATTAAACAATTGTTTATCCTTGTGTCTTTGACTTTCTCTCTCCCTCCATTCTTTCCGCCTCTCTCCCACCCATTTCTCTCCCTCTCCCTTTCCTCTCTCCCACCCATTCTCACTCTCCCCTTTCCTCTCTCCCTCCCATTCCCCTCCTCTCTCCCTACACGCCCTCTTTCCACTCACCTGGCTCTCCCTTCCCTTCCCCTACCTCCTCCCTCCCCACCCCTTTCTCACCCCTTGCCCTGCCCTCTCCCTCCCCCTTCCCCTCTCTCCCATTCTCTCCCTCCCCTGCCCCCTCCTTTCCACTATCCTGGCCCCTCTTCCTTCCTTTCCCTGCCCTCCCTTCCTACCTCTCCCCACTCTTCTCCTCAAACCCCCACCTCCCTTGTATCGTCTGTGACTATAGCACCTCTCACCGTATCCATTTATCCTTCTTCCTTACAATCACTTAATATAACTTTTTCCCTCAGTGTACTTCTCTCTACCGTTATATTATTCTCTCTCTCTCTCTCTCTGTCTGTCTGTCTGTCTCTTTTTTTCTCTCTCTCTCTCTCTCTCTCTCTCTCTCACCATCCCCTCCATTCCTCATTTCGGGCGATTTTCGAGACAATTAGATAGTCGATGAATTCGGCCAGTATCTGGAGAAGAATTATTTTACTGGTGACTGCTCTTATCGGCAAGATCTCGATGGTTTCTCCGATCAATATCAGGTCAATGCCGCAGGCCTTACTCATACCTTTTCAAAAGCGCCACAGGCGACGCGCAATGATTCATTCCTCGCTTTATCTCCCCGGTCTTTGCCCACATACTCTTATGTGAATTACTCCATCACACACACTTGGCTGGAATCCGCGCCAGATCTCTCCTTTCGGCGACGGAGGGACCCTGCCATTCTCAGGATTTAATATTACACCTATCGGATGCGCCTACGGGACAAATACTTCAGTAGTTGACGCGCCAGGAAATATCAATTACTCAATCAATCGCTTCTTTTACAATACTTTACTCTCTCTCTCTCTCTCTCTCTCTCTCTCTCTCTCTCTCTCTCTCCTTTTCTCTCTGTCTCTCTCTGTCTCTCTCTGTCTCTCTCTCCTGCTCTCTCTCTTCTCTGTCTCTCCCTCTGTTTTCTCTCTTTCCCTCTCTCTCCCCTCTCTCTCATTCTTCTTTCCGTCTGACTCTTTCTGTCCCACTATTCTTCTCCTTTTCCCCTTCTCTGTCTTTCTTTGCTGTCCTCTCATCTGCCATGCAATATTGCCAAAATCTTTCTGTTTCATTGGGGCATATGGATATGGAGGTTCTGCTCATCGTGTGACCTTAAAGATAGAAGTGAAGAAATGATGGAGAAGGAAATATTGTCCGCGGTCTATGGCCCATTGCTTAAGTTACTGCTTCGGTATCGGTCAGGAACTGATTAAACGGAAACTCGAAAACAACCAATCAAAGCTACCAACACGCATCTGGATTTCTCAATCTGACAGTCCGGGCTCACACCTGTTGCGGTGGAAAATCCCTACCATCTGAATCAAACCCAGAAGCTCGCGGACTTCATAGCTGGACTTGCAAATGTCCGATTATTCGTACATTTGTTAACGGGCCCAGTTAAGGAGTAGCTATAACTGTATTAATAAGAATAATCTTCATTTAATTATGTGGTAATTCTGAATAAATATGGTGAATTTTAAATAAAAAGAAATGCATAAATTTGTTGCTAAAATACACTGCAGGCAAACATATGACTACATAGTTCAGAAATTAATGAGTTGTAAAATAATATACTTCTCGGAAGATTCATTAGTAATTTATTCTAGACTGCCACTACAAATAATATAATCTTCTTTTCATAATTACATTTCGTTTGTGTGAAAGAATTCTCATTCTCACGATCAGTTGGTTTCTTTTGATCAGTTTACAAGCACCAGTACTAACCATCCCGCCCGATTTACTATTTAAACCTTCAGCACATTCGACGAGCATTCCTCCTGTTTCAGCAGCTCGCCGACGGATTGCAAATAAGACACTAACTACCTAACGAGGAATTTATTCGAGCATAAAGACGGTGTTTTTGTCCCTGTACGCTGCTGTGGCGCCGAAGGTTTGTGGTCTTTTTTTCCTTCTCCTCTTTTCTTTTTTTCGTGGGTTGCCATTCGCGGGTAAGGCGAGCGGGAGGGCGCGTAGCTCTGTCGGCACCATTCAAGTATTTAATTCTTAATTGCCCCGTCGCGGCGCTGGCGGCGGCCGCCGCAAGCCTTTGTGCGGTCGCCGCGACGCCTTAATAAAGCACTGTGCTCGCTGCGCCGGCGACGTCGGGCTGCTTCGGACGCTCCGCTGGTCGCCGAGGCGCGGGGCGCGCCGGAACGCCCCCAAGTGGATAGTTCTCATGCGCGCGAGGCGGCTAGGCGCGACAGCCGGTTCTAGGCGCACCGACGCTCGTCTACGACACGCCCCCTCGCAGTTGTGGGCGTTTTCAGCGCTCGCGTCTCAATGAGACAGCGGGACAGATGGGCTTGTTTCCGTCCTTTCAATGTCTAGCACATTTTTTTTTTGTGGGGAGAAGAGATATTTTTAAAGATCTTTCAAATATTTTAGAATGATCATGAGGATAAAACGAGTTGAAGTATTTGCGAAATAATCATATTATCCCGGACTGCAGACGCTACGAAAATTATTAGAGAATTCTGTGCGATACGATGTGTGTATCGTATGTGTGTATACGTCAATACAAACCTCCTTGCAGTTGAGTCATTCCATATCAAATCGACGGCTTCGAAGCCCGACATTATAAACGTTTGAAAGTCGTTTAAGAAAGTAAGAATTTTTCTCTCTTCATTAAAAATGTACTTGTGACTTTATTTCCGTAACATTTATTTTTAAATTTTTATTATTATTATTATTACTATTATTTATTATTATTTTATATTAATATTAATAGGGCATACCGATATGTCACGTTAAAATAAATTAATATTTATTTGAACAATTGTGGAAATGCATTACGAAATATCACGAGAGCTAGAGCATAGCAACGACCGTGAATAAACAATGTAGTTTTTTTTTTTCTAAATGCATTAAGAGATGGGTTGATGCCGAAAGTAGAAACTTCGGATTGGGCGGAGAAGTTTAGACGGTCAAATGTTATGAAAAAATGAAGGTAGTTTAATACGAGGTCTTCGAGGATGAATCATGCAGGAAGATTTCATTCTGCTCTGAAACCCCTTCTGAACTGTTCGTAGATATTTTCATGTGGAAGCAATATTGAAGTATAAATTGGAACTTTGTCGGGAGTGGTAATCAAGTTCGGGACTATGTGATAGGACGTAATCGGGACTGGTAATTTTTGATAGTTTGGAACAGTTTGGATAGGAAGAAAAGGATTCATTGAATTTGGACTACGGCAAGCTCTGCAAGATATTTCGACTGAGAAGTCTACGGGGGACACATCAAAAGAAAAGATAATTTAAACCCGCGGTGTAAAATTGTAAATTGAAAGAGATCATGATCAAAGGCCTAATTTAAATTCATTAAATTGTTGATAAAAAGAAAAAATAAACTTTGTTAAATTTTGTTCTTTAGAAAAGAAAGTGATTTTTCATTTAGTCAATCCAAACAGTAATGAACTAGGAATAGAAACATTCTATTTCAGATTCCCAGCTGCGCTGTATAGTCGGCGGATCCTATAATCCATTATAGAGGTAATAAGGATTATAATTATATCGTGCCCCATTGACCAGCAACCGGACGCTAAGATCTTTGCAGATATAGATGTAGAGAGAGAGGAAAATTTTTGGTACATCTCAAAATGGCGCCCAACTGATAATTTGTTATAATTTAAAACAATTGGTGACACGGAAAAAATTAGTCTTATAAATTATAATATAGTGACCCAAAAGGGGAATCTGAAATTTATGGATTGACATTTGAAATTAATTGTTAATTATAAGAAAGGGCCAAGCCATTTCATTGGTGTGATTTAAAATAATTTAAAAGAGATTTTAATTTGTATTAGAATTCAAAATGGATACTGGGGCAAAAATTGCGTATGGAGAATTTTAAAGTAGATGATATGGCGTCTGCTAATACTAACCTTCGAGGAGAAATTTCGCGTGAAATTATTGAAATTGAATCACAAGAAAGGAAATAATGGCTGCACCGTTAGGAAATATGGATCCTAATAATTTAATTTTAAGATGTTAGCAGAAATTAACGCAAAATTGAGTCTTTAATAACCAATCGACCAAATGCAGAAAATTAAAAGAATCGGGCAACAAAATTAATTCCAAGTTAATCATTTACAGGAAAACATTGTGACAGTAGGACATTTACATGACCAACAATGCGAAAAGTTGACAATCGTCGAATCGCGTGTAGATAATTTAAATGCAATGTCTTTCAACATTACGAAACAAATAAAAACATAGAATCTAATTAGTTAATTCGATTGTAAATTAGAAAACGAATCCCGGGAGGGACTAGAAACATTAAAATGGTGCAAGAATCTGAATCTGGGAAATATATGTCGGACTTTAAAGGAAAAGATTGTACAGTTAGAAAATGAATTCATGATGCTTCACAGGAAAATACAATGCATACATCGGCGCTTGTAATACCAAGCCACCTAAAATTTCATGATGATAATGAGGGCGTGATGGTTCTTAAGGAGTTGAATAGCATTAAGTATCGGCGGAAGATTTTTTAAAGGGGAAGATACGGACGAACGGGGGGAGAATAGCACGTTTTTAAAATTTGAAGGATATTTCGGAATATACCTGTAGACATTTTAATTGACACGGGTGCTAATGTTTGCAGTGTCGGAAAATTGTATGAGCAGTTAAAGAAAAGTAAATTGATGACCCACCACAGAAATTTTGGGATATTCGGACAGCTAATGGAAGGCGCATCGAAACGAGAAGTGGCAAATTTGGGTGGAAGTGGAATTCGGATCACACCAGTTTCCGGAATTGTAGTGAAGGGAATTATTCGTCCAATTATTTTGGGGATTGATGGCCTAAAGTGTGACGCCAAGGTCGAATAGGAAACCCAGGAGGATATTGTTGAGGTGACAAAGGGCAACAACATTGTTTGGGGATCAAAGACCAGGAGGGCGAAGATATGTGTATTTGCGATGTTGGGAACAAATTGGGAAAAGACCGGACCAGATCCAACGGCAGGGAGAGGGCGCGGTCGACGAAAACGGAATAGATGTAGTGAACTATTGAAATGTTAGTCAATGAATATAGAGATATTTTGAAGTTCAAGGGAGCGGTACAGGGATATCAATTTAAAATTGAATTGATGGATGAGGGAAACCTTTAAATCTAAAACAATATCCGATCCCCAATGATATAAAAGCGAAGTAAGTAAACAAATAAACACGATTGCTTGGGATGGTATAATAAAAAATCGATGACACCTAATTAAACCCAATAGTGATAGTTTGTAAGAAAGACAATAAGATCAGATTTTGTGTTGATGCTAGGAAACCAATACAGACCCTCGCTCGTCATGAAAAACCGCCGAAATTAGATGAAATGATGTGAAGGTAAAAGGAGCTCGGATATTCACGGACTGGATTTTTCGGTCGTACAGGCAAATTGGACTACACCCAGATGATGCAGAGATACGCGAATAATTTATGACAATTTGAGGGGGGGCACACCAAAAGAAAGCTAAAACAGAAACAATGCTTTCGGGGGCGAGTATAAGGAGGGGGATGAAGTTTAATAGAGTACCTCAAGTGTCGTCCCGTGGATAAGAAGCTATTTTATAAATTTTTCCCGTTGTATAAAGGACCGTATCAATTTGTAAAGTATTAAAGAATGCCGCGATTTTGAATGATGAAAATGGACGGCAATGGAACATATAACTACAGGAACATGAAGCCGTATATGAGGACACACGCATGATTAAATATAATGGTCATAACAGGAAATTTTTAAATAGTTGTAAATATTAGTTTAAAAGTTTTTTTTTTGTTATTGTTTTGTTATTATGTGTATTTTGTCAGTTTTGTAGGGGGTTTAATTTAATGTGTGTGTATTCAATTAAATTTAAAGGGAGCAAATATTAGGCAGATACGGCTATTAGAATACCTGATGAAATGGTTATTGTTGGCACATTCCGAAGGAAAATGTAAATAGTTTTAAGGCAGCAAGTACAAGACCTAGTGCAGTAAAGTGTAAAGTGTTAATGTCGTTTAGTGTGAAGAAGCAAGAAAGTGTTCAATTTTAGTCTTGTCATTTAGTTAGGTTGTAGAAACCAAATGACGCTTGGAGGGAAGCTGTGACAAACCCATATGCACGTAAAATAAATTAACATTTATTTGGGGACAGATGGTGGAACATGAGAAATATCACGAGAGCTAGAGCATAGCAACGACCGTGAATAAACAATGTAGTTTTTTTTTTTTCAAATGCATTAAAAGATGGTTGATGCCGAAAGTAAAACTTCGGATTGGGGGGAGAAGTTTAGACGGTCAAATGTTTGAAAAAATGAAGGTAGTTTAATACGAGGTCTTGGGGGGATGAATCATGCAGGAAGATTTCATTCTGCTCTGAAACGCGCTTCTGAACTGTTCGTAGATATTTTCGTGGAAGCAATATTGAAGTATAAATTGGGAAATTTGTCGGAGTAATCAAGTTCGGGGCTATGTGATAGGACGTAATCGGGACTGTAATTTTGATAGTTTGAGAACAGCTTGGATAGGAAGAAAAGGATTCATTGGAACTTTGGACTACGGCAAGCTCGCAAGATATTTCGACTGAGAAGTTTTACGAGGGACATCATCGAAGAAAAAATAAGTTAACCGCGGGGTAAAATTGTAAATTGAAAAAGATCATGATCAAAGCTAATTTTAAAATTTATTAAATTGTTTGATAAAAGTAAAATAAACTTTGTTAAATGTTGTTCTTTAGAAAAGAAAATGATCTTTCATTTAGTCAATCCCAAACAGTAATGAACTAGGAATAGAAACATTCTATTTCAGATTCCCCGCTGCGCTGTATAGTCGGCGGGTCCTCTAATCCATTATAGAGTGAATGAGGATTATAATTTTATCGTGACCCATTGACCCAGCAAGCCGGACGCTAAGATCTTTAGAGATATAGATGTAGAGAGAGAAGGAAAATTTTGGTACATCTCAATACTATTTCATATTTAAATTTAATTAAACTCTTGGTGGTGAGAGCGCTAGGAAAACTAAATACTTATTGCTCATTCGTTCCGGCAAAAAATATCAATTTTTAATTGAATCAACTCTTTTAAGTTAAACATTTTAAAAAATAGAAAAACCGTTTTTGAAATTATATTTCTAAACTTGCAGTTAACAGATTGCCAACATGACACTAAAAAGTTCGTATTAAAAATTATTATTCCTTTCATTTATAATAATTTTCACCAGAAAATAAAGTATAAATATTACCAATTTAATAGAATCAATAGGTGAAGCGCGGTCCACAAGGGCTCGCCGCTGGTATCGTCCCAACCTGCGATTGCGGAAGACTGAGTTCACTAAATGTTTTAATATATCACAATTTTTATTGCAACATTTTGGATCTGCTAAACACGTTAGGAAACGAAATTCTGTTGATGCGATTATGAAATTCGGTATGATGAAGGCAGCCTCGTAGAGCCAATTAGTGTTAGGTGAAGGCCAGCATCTCCGCTGACTCTGACCGGGAGGTTTTAGGGTTCGTATCTGACTTAGAGTTTTCGACACAACTAGACAACGAGGTCGAATGCAGCCGTTGTCAAAGAAGACAAAGAAGAAGAAGAAAAAGAAGAAGAAGAAGAAGAAAAGAAAAGAAAAAGAAGGAATAAGAAGAAGAAGAAGAAGAAGAAAAGAAAAAAGAAGAAAAGAAAGAAGAAGAAAAGAAGAAGTAGAAAAGGGAAGAAAGAAGTAGAAAAGAAAGAAGAAAATCGATACATTGATGTTTCGAGACATCGCTAAAGGGTTTTCGATGTCGATGAAAACATCGATATCGACATCGATGTTTTAATTACAGACTAATGAACATGCTAGTATTTATCCATTTTTAATTACAGCACGTAAAAGTGGTATATTTTATAGATTGGTTACCAACATGTTAGTAGTATGTTAATAAAAAATATTATTGAATATAAAGGAATAAAATTAACTATAAAGAACAACGTTTTTTGCTACTTTAGCTTTTAGTCACTTCCATTCATACACCATTGAGTAAAACCTAAAATTCTCAGATTGACAGGCGAAATGTGCAGCGTATAAAAGGAAGCCCAAAATAATGATATTGCTGTGAATTGCTGCTCTCTACAACGTGCCTACAACCCTTTATTTTAAAAAATTAAAAAAACATGTATGTTTTTGCAACAAAATATCGATATGATGCAAACATCGAAAGAAACATATTGATGTTATATCAGTTTTTTGGGAAAAACATCGATGTATTAAAAACATCCCTACCGGACGCAACCTGGTTAACATGTTCACCGACACTAATGACCGTAGCCTTTGGGGTTTCCGGGAAAATGTCAATAAAACACTGTCAAACAATTTTCGAATTTAACCTCTTGGATACGGGCACGCAGAATTTGCTCATCAATGCAGTATTGATATCAATATGGGGCACCGAGAATGTTTAAATTCCTTATTGTCACCTTATTGTAATGAAAATTATTAAAACATTGCAAATAATTATATGAATTGGTTTTTTAATATCTCGTATTAATCTAATTATTAATCATTCATGAACAAAATGTCAAACATTTTATAATAAAATACACACAAGATCATCTTAAAAGCATGTTAGAATTACATTCTGGTGTCCCAAAGGGGCTGGGGATTCGTCCCTTGGAAATTTTAGGAAGAGTACCCGAGCTCGTTTATACATTTTTTTTTCAAATAGGTTGATCGCTGATTTTCCCTCTGTTTTAATTGTAGTAGTATAGTTATAGTTAATTCTTTTTTTTTACGTGAGGGGACTCGGCCTAGGCCGCTCTTCCGTCAACCACGCAAATCGATACGTCCTTTTACCACCTAGCGAAGGAGGTATTATCTTAGGCAAGAAACAGGCGGATATCAATTTTTTCAGACTTCTTTTAGGCTTGAGGATCTTTTACATGCAGTAAATCTACAAACATGGAAGACGGGTTTACTTCCCCCCAAGGAAGGCGTACGAAGGATTTTTTTGCCCTTAAAACCCACTATGATCGGATTGAACCCCCAAACTCGGGACAACAGTCGGACGCGACCGTTACACCACCCAAAACCCCTTGTAATATGGAGAATTGTTATGACTTGTAAGCGCCCAAACCCCTTCAGAAATCTGTTAATGATTCACTCAAAAATCAATTATTAAAAAATGGAATCGTTACAGCTATAATTCATTTTTCTTGTAGAATATTTTTTTATTTGTGAAATATATATCCTTTGAAAATGGTTCAATGGAAAAGGAAGCCCAGAAATGTAATTCTCCCCTCCTCTTATTTCCGGGGGCACCCCACGTAGAACTACTGAGAACACCATATAAGAAAACCATAAATTAGGCTTTTTGGCATTATACGTTTACTCTGTATTACATCAATAATGCAGAACGATACCGCAGATGTTTCAAATATTTCAAAATTACAATACGTGGGTGAGACAAGGCAAGTTTCTATTAAATGAACCTAAAGGATCCGCGTAAATCGGTTTAAAAAATCTCATTTTTCGAAACAAGAGGAAGTGAAAATTTGAAAACGTGAAGAATTATTCGATCACTTTTGTAATTGAAAGTTTCATCAATTAATACTATATGTTTATAAACCAGTGGTGATATTTTTGATATCAACATCTCCCCAAAATGACTTATGTTTTTGTGTTTAGGATGTTGATACTTTCGATCATTATATTTTCAATTATCAAATTTATATCTTCCAAGAATAAGATCGTCTTCTGATTTTATTTATCTTCGCACTAATTGCTAACTACTTTCCCTTATGGGAAACATATCCTTCCAGTTTTGAAAAAGGGAATGAATACTGATCCAAATATAGAAATTCTAGGTATTACCTGGGTCTCTCATTTTTGTTATTCTGTTCTCCTATCATACGGCAAAAGTTAATCTGGAGAACAAAGAAATGTTCCACATTTTTATGGATTGACGTGAATTATCAGTAAAGAATGATTAATGATCGTCCAGAAGACAAATGGGAAACCCTTTATTATTTGATATTTATTCGAAACATTTTTATACCTCTTGAGATCTGCATTGGTTGAAAAATACTTTTTTTTTATTTTTATTTCAAAAATTTCCATTTCTTAAAACAAATAAAAACTTAACAAGAAAGTATGTAATTAAATAGAAGAATTTTTAAATCTTGTAAATACTATGAAACGTTCTAGGTGACCCTCCTTGCACCTTCTTATCTAGAAGTTGGTGTACCGTGTAGCAATGTAAGTTGGCAAAGGATTACGATCGACCTCGGAATGAAGAACATAAACGTAACAGTTAACGGGGACACAACCACTAACTCGCCGTGCATTCAGAGGTGACTGAAATCAAGCAAACTACGTAGATTTTCTGTTTTACCCCGACAATAAAGAAAGATATAACAATAGCGATGGTTCAGTTGTAATAAAAATTACTTTTGAGTATTTTCGAGAAATTACGAAAAATATTGTTGCAGGTTTTCAATATCGTTATCCCAATACCTAGGAGTGAGAAGAAACGCGTCAGCTGCTTATTCTACGGATCCCTTTATAATATATAATGTAACGGGTAAAGTTTTCTAAGCAATTCGACACAAATCTTTCACAACAAGTCGATTTTAACAAATTATAAAATAAAAATGTAAATAATTTAAACGAAGCCATCGACAGAAAACTCTAGTAAGCACTGCTCTATAAAGTTGTCCTCCTCCCCTGTTATACAACAAATATATTTGAGGCTGAAAACACTAGAAATTTAGCAAATTATAGAACATTTTGGGAAATCAGGCACCCACGCAAACTGCATTACACGGTCGCCAGTAACTCGGAAACGACGCTCCTAGAAAAACACTTTCAGTATCAGGCACCCTACAACATCATCATTCTCTCAAAATATCAACATTTGATGCATTAAATAATTTCTCTGTGCCTAAAAGCAAAGAGGAAGGGAAAATGAAGAACTCGACAGAGAGTAAAATGGAACAGAGGGTGAGGCTTATCTCGGTAATAATTCATGCTCTCGTATCCGTACACACTGGTTCTACAAAACATTTGAGTACACTAGATTTTAATGAGGTTCAGTATATCAAGCGAAAATACTGCACTCTCAGCACCAATCGCATAGGGACCACTAGCATTACTACAAAGTCCTGGGGTAGGACATAAAACAGAAATCATAAAGGTAAGAAAATTAGTATAAGGCTTCGTAGTGAAAATTAAGCGGAAAGTGATGGCAATGATACCAGCTAAGTTTGAAATAGTTCTAATTGTGTATGGGAACAAAGAAATATGAATGAATTTTGATTCACTGATTTTGTGAGGTTTCGGGCAACATCGACTACTATGGTGTTTAGACCAGTAATTGTAAGTGAATATTTTCCCGGAAGATGACGGTGTATGATGTTCCCCGCTGTATGATGAGATACGGCGGTGCTCTAATGTTAGCTTGCGGAATTTCCTAACAGGTATCCTCCCCCATTGGTACACCCCCTCACCGAGACAATCTCCAAGTTCAAATTGGTCACCCGACATATATTGTACTGTATTTCGAGAAAATTTAAGACCATGAGTATGTGTACTGAAGCAGTATAGTTCGAAGAAGTCAACATAAATTGCGTGAGGTTTGTAGCCAGTATTTTAGGGTACTGCTCCCATTGGTATTTTTGATAATACAAACTGAGAAACCTCAAACGATAAAACCTGCACTACACTTGCAGGATCGACCAGTAGTTGACGGGCACAAAACACTAATTCATCAGATGGTTTAAAGAACCAAAATGTGTCTATAATAATTTCCGCCAAAGAGGCCGGCAGCTGCCCCGTAAGCCAAGGCAGAGCACAGGTGAGAGACAGGTCGCGGGGGCGCGACGCGGTTTCGCCGGGGTGGGGCTCGCGTCCCAAAGCGACGGGCGGCGGGGGACAGGGGCGTCGCGACGCAGCGCAGGGTCCCTGCGGTGGCGGTGGCGGTGGCGAGGAAGTGGCGGTGGCGGTGGCGGTGGCGGTGGCGGTGGCGGGGGTGGTGGCGGTGGCGGGGTGGCGGTGGGGTGGTGCGCAGAAGCGGAGCGGAGGCGGCGGCGGCGGCGGGCGGCGGCGGCGGCAACGACGTCCTGGCGCGGGGTCGCAAGGCCGGCGGGCAGCCAGGGGGACGCGACTCGACGCGACGCCGCCGCGCGTCCGCACGCCCGCCCGCGTGGTGGGGCGCCCGCCTCCGCCGGCGCACGATGCTTGGAATGCGACAAACGGCAAATCAGTGAAAAAACAGGGATTTCCGATTTCTTCAGGTTGAACTTAATGTGATTTCTAAAATACATATTTTCCCAAAAAGCGGTGCATGTCTCATTTTCGTTGACTCCTCTGAATTTTGATGATTTATAAAAAAATTTTTTTTTCAAAACTGCTCCAGTTTTCTTTCTTTCTTTCATAGTAAAAAAAAGAACTCTAAAAGAATGATATAAGTCTATTGTCGTTAAAACCTCTGTATATCGAAAATAGAAAATTTAGAAATAATGCGAAAAAGTATGTGCTGTACTAACACTACTAGGTTGGATTGAAATAGTTGAATATATATATTAAGATAATGCTATAATGGTAATAGAGATATATGATCTGTTGGACGATTTTATATTTTACATCTTTAAGACCTCTCGTTTCCGGTATAGTTAATCTCGTTTAAGTCTTAGCGATGCCCTTTTGTTTGAAATTGTATGACCTGGGTTGATCACTTCTGTGAATGATTATTTTAACTAATGATTGAAAGGGTGAGGTGAAAGGACTGGCTTCACCGCAGTTCGTACTGAACGACGTCGATAATCCTTCAGAGGGCTATTTGAACCTACATCCCGAACTACGAAGCTAGGGGACATACGCTTATTGAAAAGCTTCATTTCTGACCATTTCTTCCCAGTCCGGCCACAGGGCGTGCGCGTGCGTGTCCTGGGCCGACGGACACGTGCGGCCCCGTGGAATTCGCCGCTCGGCGCTGCCCGCCAGCGCCCGCGCCACCTCGCCTCTCCTCTCCCGCCCCGCTGCCCGCCCCATTCCTCGCTCCGCCCTCCTCCACCTCCCCGCCCTCCTGTCCCCGCCACGCTCAGCCCCGCCCTCTCCACCTCGTCCGCCCCGCTCTACCCCTCCCCCCGACCCACCGTTCTCTCCCCCCGCCCCGTCCTGGCTGGGTGGCCCGACCCGACCGCCTCGCATCTCCCGCCCCCCCCCATCACGCCCCGTCCGTTCCGCCCCTTCCTGCCCGGTCCCACCCGCTCCGCCTCGCCACTCTGGGTCACCTGCCACTCTTCCGCCTCCGAGTTAGACAAATGAAACCGTGTACAGAACCCACCCGAACCGGATAATCAAATAATCGATAAAGCATGAGAATAAATAATTTCTTTAGTAAAACTTAATTTGTTTATAAGTACTTATATAAATATGAATTTAATCAGTTGATAGAAATGTTTTCTACATTTTGTATCGTATCTATTCCATAAAGTGTGAGTTCTTGAACATATGATTAAAATCATTTTTCTAAGTTGTTTTTGAGCAGAAAGTCTGCATCCTCCCGTCGGTGAGCAACTGAATAGTGACACCGGTTGCGCTGTATTCGTTTTCATACTGAATTTATTGTTCGCTGGAAGAGTCTCCCTTTTTAAACATTCACTGCGGATTGATTTTAGAACGATAAACAAAGTACATTGTACTTTATAATCATCGCACAAAACCAATTCGTCGTTGTAACAAGTAATTTAGCCATAAAAATTCTTTTCTACGCGAACCTGATCATTAGCGATCCGATAGTTGAACTCGAATAATTGGAATTACACTGTAACTGAAAACGTTCAATCCCTAATGTTAAATTTGGGATACATTTAACAAATGTTATCTCTTCTTTCCTTAAACCCTTTGACTTAACTAAAATAGCCTGAGGTTGTGGATCCTCTACCTACAACAGATAACAGACCCAAAGTTAAGAAATGAATGGGTACTTTTTTACCATATTTCTGTAGAATTTTCCTTTCTCCGCTGCCTACGCTATTTAAACGCCAGAAGTTGCAGGTTGTAGTGATCCCTTCGACTTCCCAGTCAGGTAAGGGTATTTGGGATTGGGAATACGGACAGATCATGCTGTAATTAATAAGATAAAACACATCCACATTATTTTTAATGTTATTTACTTTTAAATAGAGCCCAACAGGTTACAGGATCATTTTGTCCTATCATCAGTGATACTAATCATGGATTAAACATGTGTATTCAAAAAAACCTACCTCTGTTAATCCCGACTGAATACAATGGCTCGCATTGTATTCAGTAGCAGTAATATATTCAGTAACAAAATAAACCAAATATTAAACCTTCCATGTCTTTTCGCGGTTGCTTATGCAAAATTTAATTAAAATTATTCAAAGCGATCCCCTTTATGTTGAAATATGCATACAAATACATCCTGTTCTATGTATCAATTGATTCAGTGATTGATGAGGTATTTCCAGGGGGCCCCAAATGTTATGGTCATTAGCCCCGTAATTGCAGTGCAAGTTTTATCATGTGACATGGCGAGGTTCTTCCCCTGATTGTTGAGATCTGAGTCGGTCTGCACGTCGGCAGTGGGATTTTCCCAACCAGAAATCCCCCTATCAGCGAAACACCGCCCAGTCGGAAACAAGGTTTGCTCACAACTGGTCACCGAAAAGTGTAGTAGTGTGCATGTAAGGAGAGTGCACGAAGTGGGCGAGGGATGACAAGGAAGAGGAAGGAAAGATGGCGCGGCCCTTGGTCCGTTTGTTAGAGTACTGCCCCACATTCGCCTGGTGATGATCGGAGAAACAAAAAGAAAATACGATCAGAGCAGCTGGCAGCTGGAATTCTCCTCCAGACAGCTTTCGAATCGACCTAGCTATCTGGTTAGTGTCGAAAATCCTACTACCGTCGGACTCGAACCCGACATACTGCACAGAGGCCCCTGAAGTGATATCAATTGGTCCTGAACCACCTAAACTGATTTCTCTGTATCAAATTTCATTCTTTTCATTTATTTACTATAATAATTTTATTAGGATTTTTAAAAGCAGAAAAGTTTTACTAATATTAACGCAGGCCTGAAGGCTTTGATGCAATATCTTTTAACAAATTTGTTCAGTATTCGAGCACCCATTGCTTCTCATGCCACTAGTTTTCTATAAAATTGCGGGAGACCACCACACGCTTAATTGTTAAGGAAAAGGCCCACGACATGAAACATTAACATAAGCAATGATTTTCATCATCAGATGTCAACACGATATAATTTTTCCATTCCGCAATTCACTTACACAGAAAATACATTAAACTCGCAATTGCTTCGGGTTTACTGGGCCGTGGTCGTTTGAATACTACGAAAAATCTTTGATAATTCGGAATCGTTTAGTGAAGAATTGTGAGTAATTAATCTATATGTTGAAAGGGATTGTCTATAGTTATTTAGCTACAGATGTTCCTAATTTTTTAGGCAATCATAGTACACATATATTTCTATTCATTTAATAATGGTATCGAATGTAAGGTATTGATAAAATTATGAGACCCAGGGTTGGTCTCTGTCATCAGGTATTCTTGCAATCATAGATCGATTTATGCATCCTATGTTAAGGATTTTTGCCCTATGTACCCCGTTAAAGTTGAATATTTTTCCCATCCTTTGTCTCAGAAACTACTTCACTTAGAACTTTGAAATGTTTACTGATATTCTGTAACTTTTCTTATGAATTATAAGTAACAGAATTATTTGAATAAGATATATTAAAATCTTTCAATAGAACTTCAAAAAAGAATTGAAAATAATTTTAAAAATTGGAAACATATTAATCCATAAATCTAACAATTTTTGCAATCTACTCCAGTATTTTGTTAAGATCTCAGTCAGGTATACATGTATCATGAAACTATCCTAAAATTTCATATTTTTATCTTTAATAGTTTCTAAGACAATTAGGCATATCTGCAAAAATAATTCAGAAAGTAATATTGAATTTGGGAAGTTAACTATTAAATACATTTTTTTCTAGTGGCAACTTCCACTACAAGATGTAACATCTTCTCTTCTTTCATTATTAACTAAAGCTGCTCTTCTCTTTTTAACTATTGCCTTTTTGGCCGCGATTTCTCTAACAAACAAGGTATACTTTCCCTAGAAAAGAGTATTTCTAACCTCACGAACACAACTAAGAGATGTAAAGAAACGAATGTTACAAAAGTACAACAATCAAGAAGAAAATTGTGAGAGTTTCACCAACGTGAAGAAAGAACCTCTTCTAAGACTCTAAATACGTTACAGCCATTTAAGATCATTTGGTTGACCGAATATACAAAAAACAAAAGGGACATAATAAAAGAGACATGCTTCCGACCTGCTGCAGAGATATTTAAACGATTAAAACCTACTTCATATCGAATTTTGCAATGAGTTATATCACTGTGTTCAATTTGCAGTTATATCACTGTGTTTAGAAAGCCTAAATAATTTAACTAGCTTAAGTTTTAAAATGTCAATATTTTCATACTTTTCTTGACAGACTCTTAAAATCTTTCAAAATTCATAGCAGATTGATGCTCGATTAAAATAAATTAGAAAATCTTGAAACGATTTCTATCTTGTTGCACAGTGAAAATGCTCTTGACTCTGGGATAGTGTTGAGGTCTTTTTCAACACGAACTCCACCCAAAGTTACGTTGGTGACCCCCCAACACGAAGGATGACACTTTTTAGAGTACAAGACAGAAATTGTCTAGACAGAGTTTGTGTGCAATACCATTATATACTACACTGTATATATGCATTTTAACATGAATATAGGACAATGTAAATGCAATTTATTTACTACAAGCCAAAACAATTGTAATAGAGTTGTAAAGAATATCTCCCTCATAGGTTAACGGGCAAACCGATAATCATCGGGTTCAAGAAGGTTATAAAGCCATAATGTACCTAGAATTGCTGACGCCATCGCTTAGGCACAGTCAGATCACTACTCCCGCAAGTAATTTGTACCGTTCTGAGTCCGGATTTCAATTGTGTTATTTGGTTCCTTATTTCGAAAGTTCAATTTGTGATTACATGGCGCACTGGGCCATCAGCGCTAACCGTCTGACCACGCAAACTTGCTGCGCTTCTTTACCACCTAGCGAGAACGAAGATTTACTCTCAACTTAGCTCAGAGGCCCTTTTAGACTTAATCTTCCACACGCAGTAAATCTACGACATGGGACAGCGGGAAATTCTTCCGAAGGTATATGTACCTAGGGTTTTTCACACTTTAAAAAATAGATTACGACGGGTTAAACCCGCAAATTTGGGGGATAACAACCCGATACGCTAACCGTTATACCACCAAATAACGGGTTTGATAAAGCCCGGTTAAACGGACCGAGCAGAAGTCAAGCATCAACTGATGTCACTGCAGCGCCTCTGACCGGGAGGTCCCAGGTTCGAGTCCCGAGCGGCAGGATTTTCGCCCCTAGCTTTTCAGGGTAGGTCGAATTGGGCGCGTCTGAGGAGAATTCTAGCGCCGGCTGCTCTGATCAGAGTTTTCCGGACTTCTCCGATCCCCAATGGGATCACCAGGCGAATGCCGGGGCAGTACCCTAAAACGGCCACGGGCCACGGCCCCATCTGTCCCATCCTTTTTCTTTACACACACACACACCACACACACACACACACACACACACCTACACTAGCATTCACTACACTACCACATTCCGGGGGACTGGTCGGAGCTTGAGATTGTCCCGGCTGGGCTGCCCGCTGGGGGAGAGTCCAGGTTAGGAACCCACTAGCCGATTTTAGGTCGGCGCCGGATCTCGCCATCCTGCTGGGAAGATACCGCCATCTACCCTAAAAAATGACTACACTAAAGGGACTAATGACAAAGCAGTTGACGTGCCCGAAACACGAAAATCAATCAAATCAATCGGTTAAACGGAATCCGACTAATCACGAGTTCCTGTAATAAAACATGGCGCTTGTCGGGCCAAGCACCGCCGTCCGTCGCACCGGCGGCCTCGGAGCGCGTCGCCGAGCACTTACCCGATCCGTCCAGGGCGATCTGCCGCGACCCCCTGGCAAGGACGCCCCTGCACGTGAGTCGCCCGCAACGCGCGATCCCGCGCGGCGCGAGGAGGGCGCGCTGCAGTCGAGCAGCCAGGCGGCGAAGGAAACGAAGAAACGCGAACGTTGAGCTTGCCCTGTGACTGCGTGGTTGATGAATACGTTTCGACTAACGCTGAGAAATGTGAGCCAAATCAGATTCGTTCACGTTTCGTGGAATTTTCTGAAAACAAATGACATGTGGTGAGATCTCGAGGATGCAGGGGAATATCGTTTTGAAATATCGGAAGCAAATACTAGATTGTCACATGTACTGAATTCATTTTAAATTTGCTAAGTACGCTGCGTGGGGTGGATATTCATCACAATTGTCTATTATATACGAAAAAGAATGAATTCTATCTCTAAGGTATCCACGCCTTGTCCTGATTTTGTCCCTCCTTGATCCGGCCTGGCCTGGCCTGGCCTGGCATGCCTCATTACTTCCCCGTCCCACTTATCTCCCTACTGTTCCATCCCATCCGCACAGCTACATCCCCTTTCCCTTTCACCCTTCGCGACCTGCCTGCCTTCATTACCTGGTCCAACTCCGCACAATTACCGTTTCCATCCCCTCGTTGCACATTTAAACAGTTGGATACTTGAAAACTCAGTAAAGCTTTTGAGCTCAATTTCTTAAAGCCTAATTGCGCCATTGGCATAAATCAAAATACATATAGTGGTCAGTTTACTACCCAAAATAGCTATCAGAATGTTAATTCATCTGGGATTTATCACCATTTTTTAGATAAAGCAAAACAATTTAAGAGTGGACCACAAATTTTCTTTAAAAAAAAAGGTAGGTGATAGTGTTTAGTAATATCAAATATCAAGAGCTATTTTTTCTCTTGTTTAGAGGTCTGCAAAATTTCATTAAGACTGCATAAAAATGTAAAAGTAAAGGTTTTAAAAATTTTAGTAAACTGTAAACTGTTTGTAGAAAAGAACAAATAAACAATCTTTTTTATTTAATAAAAGTAATATTTTAAGAAAGTACCCTAAGTTGTCAGAGGAAGTACCCCACCTTTCAATGAAAACCTTGGAATCTATTTACCATTCCAGAGATTAGCCCAACAAAACTGACTGAAAACAGGTCGACATACTAAAGAAAAAGGAAAAAAAACAATTTAATTGGTTTAACATTATCTAAATAAACGATGAGATGATACAGGCAGCTGTTTGAAATTACTGAACATTTTTCACATTTTCACATTGTTCTAAATTTTTTTATGAGGAAAAATTGTCCTAACGGATTGAAAGAATTTGATCGGGATCATTGTCTTGAGCAAGTGAGATGATTTTTCCAGTTTTTAAAAGGTCATAATCAATGTTTTTATATGAATTATTTGTGGCATCTGGCTTTACATTTATTACTTCCTAGTACCAAAATTTTAAGTGAGGTTGAGAGCTTGGTTTGAATGGTTTTAATATGCCATCAGTGATGCAACACTGTCTAGTTAAAGAATTGACACAACAATCCATGCCGGAAAAAATTTAAAAAACGAGGTTGAGTTACGGGGGAATGCATTCTTTTTCCCAAAACAATTGGGAGCGGCAGTAACTAAAGAATTGCAAACTCTCAATCTCCATTTTTCGCTTGACCGATCGCACAACTGGGAACAATTTCTTGTTTTAATATAGCGATTGCATCATCTCAGATATACGGTTTAAAGTTGAAACCAATTTCTATCTTTCTGTTCGTTAATTACCTTCTCGATTGCAAGTGCCTATCACTATAACCCAATACCAGTGCAGTCCACTTCGAACTTTAAGCAAAATGTCTGAAAGCAAAGTAGGAAAGTTGCGCTGAGAATATTTTGAGTATTTGAAGAAACAAATATTCCATAGAGGACGAAAACGAAAAATTTTAATTGGCGAAATTGGGATGATATTATAACAGCCTGAATCGACACATAAACTGCTCAGGCCTCACCAGCCGACGTTCAAAATTGTAGAAGACTCGCTGGGTGCGAATGACTTCAAGTCGAAAATAGCGCATCTAGTTTTGGGAAAATTCACAAAATTTCGATGACATTGAGAAAGAAAATTAAAATATCTTAAAAACAGATCCTAGAGGAATCTAGTCCAAAAGACAGAAATATTAATTGAAATATTAAGAAACATACTAGTGTGCTGTCTCCATCTGAAATAACTGAAGTGATAGCAAGAAGCAAAATGGTCTGGGGCCCCGTCAGCACGCACGTGCATCATTGTGGCAGAGAGAGACGATGGCGTAAAATCGAGTCAGAATTAGCGCAAACTCAAAATAAATTAGTCAACTGAGTTTGAAAACTTGACGTGAGGTTG
Source organism: Teleogryllus oceanicus (assembly GCA_964035755.1). Lineage (NCBI taxonomy): Eukaryota > Metazoa > Arthropoda > Insecta > Orthoptera > Gryllidae > Teleogryllus > Teleogryllus oceanicus. Next base: position 129,030,812 of record CAXIVR010000005.1, on the reverse strand, counting down.
AGATGGAGAAAAAATACTCTGCGAAACTGTCTGGAATTTGTCATCGAACATTCAGTGAACTAACAGGGTCTGCGAGGCATCCATTGCAATTCAGATAGCGAATGCATCTGACGCTCCGGGCCCAACTTGGGTCAGCGATGCCAATCACCGGCAGTCAGCAAGTAAGAAATCGGCTTATCAGGAGTGGATCCCCCCGATCCAGGCGACCGGCTAGCTGCCCAGGCCAGGGGTGCACATTATCCGACAGGCTCCCAGTTCGAATCTTGTGTCGCCCACTGTTAATGGGCACACCCCGCCCTAGCCGACCTCTCCGCGAACGAGACGTCGAGCGGACGACATGTGAGGCTCTTTTGCATCTCCCTGCCCACGCACCCCAGCCAACGCCACGTATCCTCCCTCTCATGCACATATCACCCTCCCCGCAATGTTCCCTGCCTTCCCTAACCTCACCCGCCCACCTTGCCCCCTTCTCTCTTCTTCGACCTGCTCCCCTGTCCCTCCCCCCGTAACTGCATTTATCCGTCCTTTCCTCCGTCCTTTTCCCCCGTCCTCCCCCTCCGTCTCTCTCCCCCGTCCTCTCCCTCCGTCCTCTCCTCCGTCCTCTCCTCCGTCCTCTCCCCCGTCCTCTCTCGTCCTCTCCTCCGTCCTTTCCTCCGTCCTTTCCTCCGTCCTTTCTCCGTCCTCTCCTCCGTCCTCTCCTCCGTCCTCTCTCGTCCTCTCCTCCGTCCTTTCCCCCGTCCTTTCCCCCGTCTTGCCTCCGTCCTGCCTCCGTCCTTTCCTCCGTCCTTCCTCCGTCCTTCCTCCGTCCTCTCTCCGTCCTTTCCTCCGTCCTTTCCTCCGTCCTGCCCCGTCCCGTCCTGCCTCCGTCCTTGCTCCTCCCCGTCCTGCCTCTCGCCTCCTTTGCTCCGTCCTGCCTGTCCTTTCCTCCGTCCTGCCTCCGTCCTTTCCTCCGTCCTGCCTCCCCGCCCCGCCTCCGTCCTGCCTCCGTCCTGCCTCCGTCCCATCCCAGCCTCCCTATTCCTTCTCCTACGCGCGAGCCCGAGCCATGCCCCCACCCTCATTTCCCATCCACCCCCCCCCCGTTTTTGAGCACTTCCAACATGCATCGACACCGATAATTATCTAAGGTTAATTAACTAATGGGCGTGAAGAGACAACGCGTCCGATATGCAAATAACGTTTAAAAGCGGGCAAAAATGGGTACTGGGAGGCGTAGGTGGCGTGTCTGTACTACAGCGTCGGGCAATGTCGCTCACCGTGTATACTTCGTGATTACCTCGTTAAGGTACACCGCGGGGCGGGGCGGGGCGGCGGGCAGGCGGCACCGGGTGCCATTAGCCCCGTTAGGACATGTCGGCGACGGCACCGGGCCCCCGGCGCCACTGCGCGCCGTCGCCCGGCTGCGCGCTCCGCCGCGCCGGCCGCTCGCGTCGCGACGAGGTACAATGTAAATTACACGCCAGAAAAACGCACGCCGGCCACAAAAACCCTTTCTGATTTACGAGATACATCTGTTCAGAGGGCACGTTAATCGCGAGAGGAGGAACGACTGAGGAAGGGAGTAGGGGCCGGCGTGTGAGGAGAGGAGGAAGAGATTTAGACGGGTGGTGGTGGGTGGTGGTGATTGTTGAGGTGACGGTGGTGGTTGTGGTGACGGTGGTGGTTGTGGTGACGGTGGAGGGGGAAATGGGCAGTGAAGAAATTATTGTGATTCTGTTGATGGACATGTTGGTAAGTGTTGTACTCTGAAACACCTTCGTGCATTGATAGTTCCACTGATTCTCTGGTCGACGTCACCCAGGCAGTAAATCTCTGAGACTATCGGGATGACGTCGTTCGAAGCCATGCATGACCACCACCACCTTCAATTTTTTTTCCACCACCATCATAATCGCAACCACCGTTATCACTGGAGGGCGGCAGTAAAAGATACGATTGTCATCAAAGGGTTACGATATAGCCGATGGTGTTGATAGTAATGTTGTTTTTTGTTTGATATGAAAGGCAGCTGGCGTGAAGACGATGGCTGTGGTGCAGAGGGTGCATTGTCACTGAAGTGATGGGCTGGTGGGATGTTTTGTAGAAGTCGTGGTGTTGGTTATGTTTGAGGTTGTAATAATGGTAGCGGTGATAATGGTGTTTGGGGTTGTTGTAGTGGTAGTGAGATAGCAGTGGTTGTAGTGATAGTGGTCGAGGATGGTACTGGGAAGTGGTTGGTGTTAGTGTTGGCGGTTGAAGAGGTGGTACTTGTGCTATACTTGGTTTTTTCTGAGTAGTATCTGGGGCATTATATTCAATGTGGAAACGATACGACATTTTGCGTCTTTTATGGTCCTGCCGAAGATGTCGCATTATCGCTAGCGTATCAAGCAGTGCTCAGATCAAGCGACTCTAGCGGCGGACTGAGAATGCGACCAAAAGTCGCCATATTCCATCTTCAAGATAATACCTCAGATGCCACGTTAGAAAAACCAGTTTGGGAGAGGGTAGAAATGGTAGAAGTTGTAGGGGGGGAGGTGGTAGGATGATATAACCTGGGGAAGTGGTTTAAATGACCGTTGGGGGGTTTGGGGTGGTGTTTATAGTAGTAGAAATAGTGGTGGTGGTGGTGGGTGGTGGTGGTGGTGGTGGTGGTGGTGGTGGTGGTGGTGGTGGTGGAGGAGTGGAGGTAGAGGTGGTGGTGCCAGGAGCAGGACTGTGGCGAAGATGGTGCTGGGTGGTTTGGCAGCTCCATAGGGGTGTGCCGGCTGGAGGCAGTGGCCCGAGGCGAGTGGGCGGGGGCAGGGGAGAGCTGGGCGGCCGACGGCGAGACGCGCGAGGCGGAGACGAGGCGATCCGCTGAAGATGAATGGGCGACGGTGACAGCAGCCTTTCCTTTCTCCCTCCGCTCCCTGGAAATTGGTTTTACGACTTCCCAAGAAGGTTAGACCAGTAGCTTGTTCCTACCCAACGATGAGCCTGGGGTCAAATTTCTGAACTCACTAGAAACGAGTAAAAAGGCCGCTTTACAGAACATCAACGTCCGGGAGCAGAGCTTGTTCCGGATGAGAAGATGCCCATGGTGGAGATACTGTAAGGGGAAAAGCACTCCAGCCGACGGATAGGTGGAAACCATGCGCGGAGAATACCCTCACCTCCGAGAAAAAACACGCACTACACTGACGGGACTAATTGCCAGCAGTTGACGCGCCCGGAGTCCTTATCTATCATTTATGGAACATCTATAATGTAACATTCGTATCTGCATTAACACAGG